>CM067320.1:11072109-11167109 GCA_034231615.1 Meghimatium bilineatum
TAGATAGATAGATAGATAGATAGATAGATAGATAGATAGATAGATAGATAGATAGATAGATAGATAGATAGAGAAAGATAGAAAGATAGATAGATAGGTAGATAGGTAGGTAGGTAGGTAGGTAGGTAGGTAGGTAGGTAGAGAGAGAGAGAGAGAGATATAGATAGATAGATAGATAGATAGATAGATAGATAGATAGATAGATAGATAGATAGATAGATAGATAGATAGATAGATAGATAGATAGATAGATAGATAGATAGATAGATAGATAGATAGATAGATAGATAGATAGATAGATAGATAGATAGATAGATAGATAGATAGATAGATAGATAGATAGATAGATAGATAGATAGATAGATAGATAGATAGATAGATAGATAGATAGATAGATAGATAGATAGATAGATAGATAGATAGATAGATAGATAGATAGATAGATAGATAGATAGATAGATAGATAGATAGATAGATAGATAGATAGATAGATAGATAGATAGATAGATAGATAGATAGATAGATAGATAGATAGATAGATAGATAGATAGATAGATAGATAGATAGATAGATAGATAGATAGATAGATAGATAGATAGATAGATAGATAGATAGATAGATAGATAGATAGATAGATAGATAGATAGATAGATAGATAGATAGATAGATAGATAGATAGATAGATAGATAGATAGATAGATAGATAGATAGATAGATAGATAGATAGATAGATAGATAGATAGATAGATAGATAGATAGATAGATAGATAGATAGATAGATAGATAGATAGATAGATAGATAGATAGATAGATAGATAGATAGATAGATAGATAGATAGATAGATAGATAGATAGATAGATAGATAGATAGATAGATAGAATGGAATGGAATGGTATCCTGAAATAATGTCATTCCTGGGCCTGAGATTATTAATGGAAGACCAGAAACACATTTTATTAAAACATTAAGATTTGTGACCTAAAGACTGATAGAAGGATGGTGATAGAATCTGCGGTTGAATTAGATGAAAGGATGTCCGCTTTCTCGTTTATACAACACAATAATGGCAACCTGCATGAGTTTCTAGAACAGTAGTTCTCAACCTTTCTTGGTCCTGGGCCCCCTTTTGGCACACATTTTTCGCTTGACCCCCCACCTGATGCCTAAAAAATGGTTATTTATTTCGTTGTAATTACTCCCCTCTGGGGTGTGGGCTCCACGTTGGGAACCACTTCTCCACAATAATATTTTATCGTATATATGTGATCAAACAGTTTTCAGGTTTAAGAACCAGGATTTTCATTCACGGTATGAACTGAGCGCATATCCCTCGCAGCGTTTAGAACTAACCTTTGCATGGAATCCCAAACTTGCTGTTACCGGATAACAGCAGGTTAAACTGATATATATTTAATGAGGATTCAGGGACAGACAAGCTGTATTGCATTTGTGAATGGTCCCAACGGAGTGATAAATCTAACCAACGTTTGGAGGAAGAAGAAAAAGGAAGGTCTTAAATCAAACTGTTACATGCACTTGCTCGATTACTTTTAAAATATTAACTTATATTTTTTTATAATATTCCCTTCTTTCTTCCCTGGGGATTTAGAAAAACGATCCGGTTCATGGCGTTAGACAAGTGCTGCACTGCTGGAAACCACACTTCTTTAAACTTCCGCTTCCGCTTTCCTTACATGGGATGACCCTTGATCTTCACTTATACAAATTTAATCCCACAGAAAGAAAAACAAATACAATAGACACGAACTTTAAATAAAGTATTACTTTGTTTATTCAGAGTCTTACATTATAATCACAGCAATGTATCTTCTCGAAATTCATCTACATTACATTACATTTAGTATCCGCTCATGGTCGTTTGTGTCTTACTCTGGAAACATCAACATAGAACTCCGGCATGCCTCTCTGTTGTCAGATCTTTGTTTAAGTGTGTAGATTCCTAATCCTTTCGTCTTTAATATTATCAATCAATGATTTCTTTTATAATTCTCTGCTTCTTCTACCCTCAACTGTACGCTGTAGGGGAAAATAATCACCTATAAAAAAAAATGGATCCAGGTAAAGGGAAATATGTTTTAATGTTTAACTCCTAAAGGATCTTTGGTTAAAACAGTCTAAAGAAATAGGTGCCAAATGTTTTCGGTAAGTAAGAAGGACGGATGTGAAACCACACCTACCTCCCCTCCACCATACATCTCACCATATTATCACAAAATTTGTGATTGGTTTATGAAAATGGAAGTTTACCATAGTATTGCTGAAAAGGTAATCTGAGTTACGACCCAGCGTCCCATCACACCGTTTACCATAAATGGCCAGCTGCCTCGTCAGTACTTAACCAGAAACCGACTGACTAGCGTCGTCTTCGTACTTGTTCAGAAGAGATATCGCCATTCCTCAAACTTTCTAACGTATAATTCCTAGTAACCATTTTCCTGTTCTCTGGGTGAATCACGGGAGTATTTTATACTTTTAAACCACACGAAAAATCAATCAGTGGACCCCAAACACAGATCTTCTACCGGTGGGAAATTACTGAACATTACACTACCTATTCCCCATTACCCAATACTCCTCAATGGCGTGGGAAAAATCAAACTTTACTACAAGTTCGTAGATAAGGGTGGGGGGGGGGAGGGTGTTCGGTTTCAGACTCACTCTCCATACGGTAATAAGAATATGACTTTTAGCACTGGGGATCGAACGACCTTTTTAAAATAACAAACCATCTCTATCCTCCTCTCCTTACTGAAGTCCTGTCTACGGCCCAGTTTTATACATCTGTATATTATTCTATGAAAAATGTTAACATATTATATGTGCCCCCAAATATAATTTTCTCCAAAATTACATATGCCCACAAGCACAAAATTTACAGAAATTATGTGCCCCCAGATATAATTTTCTCCAAAATTACATATGCCCCCAAGCACAAATTTTACAGAAATTATGTGCCCCCAGATATAATTTCTCCAAAATTACATATGCCCCCAAGCACAAATTTTACAGAAATTATGTGCCCCCAGATATAATTTTCTCCAAAATTACATATACCCCCAAGCACAAATTTTACAGAAATTATGTGCCCTCAAAAAATTTTTTCTCAGAAACTATATGTGTTACAGGCGCGCGTAGTCTACATGTTCCAGGGTGTTACAGGCGGGAACCCAAAATAAATACATTGTCAGCCATATATCAGCTCATTCTGCGGTCTAGACCACATATATCTGATCTCAAAGATGGCAGTTCTGTCAAGCTCACATCATATACTAAATAGAAAGTCTGGAAGTCTGTTCGAGGATGTTTAGTGTACAGAAAAAATAACGATGCTACTAGTCTGAAATACTAGAAAGATAGAAGAAAGAAGAGTCAGGATCACAGAAACACCGTAAAACAAGACTTTACTTTAAAGGTGGTCAGTTTACCAAATCAGCTGAGCCTGCAGTTATAGGGACATCCAATCCGAGTTATATTAAAGAGGGACATCCAATCCGAGTTATATTAAAGAGGGACATCCAATCCGAGTTATATTAAAGAGGGACATCCAACCCGAGTTATATTAAAGAGGGACATCCAACCCGAGTTATATTAAAGAGGGATATCCAGCCCGAAATTATATTAAAGAGGAACATCCGACCCGAGATATTAAAGAGGGACATCTAACATGAGTTACATTAAACAAGGACTTTCAACCCGGTTCTAAAAGATGCGCAATAGAAAACTGATATTTGACAAGGCGCACATATCGCAGAAATGCTCAATACTGTGAACAATGTAACAAGTGATAAATATTGGGGAAACAAATGATAATCAATGTCAATATTTGTTTCCCCACTTGTCTCTTCCATCGCATCTTTCTATATTTTCAATCTCATATTTTTTTTCAGTCACTATATTTTCAATTTTCTATTTTCTAGAATCACTTATTGTCCATTTTAAATCTTGTATTTTATTTCTTTATTTTCAATATTACATTTTCTTAAAACACTTATTTCTATTTCTTCAATATTCTGTTTAATTTTCCTTAAAATTATTCATATATTTTAAATCTTGTATTTTATTGCTATATCTTCAACCTTGTGCTTTATGGCTATATCTTCAATCTTGTATTATATTGCAATACCTTTAATCTTGTATTTTATTGCTATACCTTTAATCTTGTATTTTATTGCTATATCTTCAATCTTGTATTTTATTGCTACATTGTCAATCTTGTTTTTATTGCTATATCTTCAATGTTGTATTCGCTTACTATATTTTCAATCTTGTATTTTCTTCAATAATTTCTTAGTTCACATCAATGGTTATTATTCCTAATATTGTTAGTGTATACATCTTTCTTATAGTCCGATTACCTTATCTCAAAGTTGGACCCGCTTTCAACCTCAATTTCGCTCACTCCCGACTATGTATTCTCCTCTGTCCTTAACTCCTAATTTCCTCTTCCCCTTGTTCTATTCTTCTTCTGTGTTAAGCATCTGTGGTCATGTTCTATTGTCAGGGAGAAGTTCACTATGTTCTCCAGGTCAAGCGGCTGCCAATAGCTTTTTCCTCAAATTTGTATCCTCTGGAGGACCCGCTGTATCTGCTTTTTGTATGTTGCGCAGTCCTTAAGTATGTGTTCAGAAGTCCGGATTCCGGATCCACATGGACATTCATCTGTGCATGAGATCCTCAGTCAGCAAAGGTAAACCGGCAGTCTGCAGTAGCCTATTCTAAGGAAAAATAGTGTGGTCTGTTAGTATCGTTGGAGGCGATGTACTGCATCGGTTGTGCCTTACACGTGCATGTGTTTCTTCCACTGTGACGCGTATGTGTTATGGATTAGAAGGGCAATAGCTAATGATTTTTTTGCTGTGTATGAGCTCATGTCTGATTTCTTCTTCTTCTTCTTTCGTTCACTTGAAACATGTCTATATCTGTAATTCTGTCTCCTTAATAAAACTCACTGTCTTTTGTAGTTCATACAGTGTCCCATAGAGCTTTGATTCCAGTGTTGTTTCCTCTGGCCAATATGTCTGCATCAGCGTTTCATGCTCAGAACACTCTTGAAGTATATGTTTGGCACTCTGTGCTGCCTGTCCACTCATGTCTGATGTTGTGTAGAAGTCTTTCATTTATGTTGCTCTGGATTGATGCGAGTAGGAATATGATTCCATAAATATAGCTATCTTCTTTGGTCTTGGCAGTTCTGGTTCGGTGAGGATTTTTTATCTCTATTGTCGGAAACTTTCAGTGTTTATCTCTAAGGATGAAAAACGTATTTATTAAATCTCTCTCCTAATATTTTGTGTTCATCTTGACATCTCCAGAAATTACATGCCGTTTGTCCTCTAATTTCTCATAGTAAGTGCCTTCTAATTTCTCATAGTGCCTTCTAATGTTTCATAGTGTCTTCTAAATTCTAATAGTGTCTCCTAATTTCTCATAGTACATAGGGGACATCTAATATACCATAGTAAGTGTCTTATAATTCATCACAGTAAGTGTTCTAATTTCTCATAGTAAGTGACTTCTAATTTCTCATAGTAAGTAAGTGACTTCTAATTTCTCATAGTAAGTGCCGTCTAATGTCTCATAATACGTAAGTGCCTTCTAATTTCTCATAGTAAGTGTCCTCTAATTTCTAATTGCAAAGTAAGTGCCTTATAATTTCTCATAGTAAGTGTCCTCTAATCTCTAATTGCAAAGTAAGTGCCTTCTAATTTCTCATAATAAGTTTCTTCTAATTTAAAATAATAAAAATCTTAAATATCTCATAATAAACGTTTTCTAATGTCTCAAAGTAAGTGTCTTGTAATCTTTCATAGTAAGTAAGTTTCGTCTAATTTCTCATAGTAAATATCTTCTAATTTCTCATAGTAAATGTTTTCTAATCTCTTATAGTAATGTCTTCTAATTTCTCATAGTAAGTGTTTTCTAATTTCTCATAGTAAGTGTCTTATAATTTCTCATAGTAAATATCTTCTAATTTCTCATAGTGAATATTTTCTAATTTCTCATAGTATGGTTACTCATACACGAGGAATGTAGTTTGTCATCAATAATGATCATGAAATATCAACAAATCATTTTTTTTTAAAACAACACACGGAAAGAAGACATGTCGATTAAAAAGACCTACATGAGAAAGTAAAACAATGGACAAACGTTTACACCCGCATTCACCTTGTGTTACCACAGTTCATTTCGCATGTCAGTTGTACCTGACACTGGTGATTTGTCTTTGTGTTATTCGTGTACAGATTTTAAATACATACACACCCATATATTGATACCATACATTTTCGCGCGCACAAATAGTGAACACGCACATCAAACAACATATACACAAGCACACACGTATATACGTATACATATAAAACAAAATTCTGCTGCTCTTGTCGAAGAGAGAAAACTTTCCGTCAAATCTCTTCAACACCTGGCTTTAGTAATCTACCATCTATCCACACGTCGTCACTCTCTTGACTTTACGTTCATCAGTTACCCTCACAGCTACCCCATGGAGTATCTACAATTTTCTCCACATAGTATTAGACGGGCTATAAATTTTGGATCCAATTTATACTACCAACATAGACCTTGTCAGAGTTATGGTACTTTTCAGTGATGGGCGTTAGATAAAGGTATACAACCCGGGACATCTCATATTTTAAATAGTCACACGCCCTAATATAACCAAAACAGATGTACCTCTAAGGGGCTGGCCATAAATAACCTCAACAATATTTAGGGAATTTTCCTACATCCTCCTACCACCCCAAGTTAAAAACTCTCAATAATTCAGCGCTGACCCACCCCCTTACAATAATTGTGTCAAAGAATGTTTATGTAGGCCTATTTATGCTCTGTCAACTAAATAAATGCAAATGATAGTGTTTCTGTGTGACTATTTCTACTCTGTCAACTTCCTTATTTCAATTTTTAATAAATATACAAGTAACAAATTTTAAAAAAAAGTAATTTAAGCGCAAATCTATTTTATCAACTTCTAAGCAGAATTATTTATTTTACTTCAAAATAAATATTGCACTGTGTTGCCTCTCCCCTGGCGTATCCGTATTTCGCTTCCATTCTAACCTCACATTGGTTCCGTCACTTCTAGAGATGCACTTCAGGTAAGTGGGTAATGAGATCGAGGAATATGTATTTAAAGCACGGTTGTGCCATCTTTCAACGAAATGTTTCTAATATACAGGGTTACCACAATTGGGTTTATTTTACCGCAAGATCTGGCGTGTTATTGAGGTCAAATTTACCTTATGTGGAATTTTTCTCAGGAAATTCAAAAATTTTAGCGAATAGACGGGGTAAACCCTCCCGATTTAAAAAAGGGCAGTTTCATGAATACGATAGTATTTTATACGAATATGGACAAATAATTCCTATATTTGTAGGTATATAACCTATGTTCCTGACCTTAATTATACTGAATTATATAATGTTGGATTTTCTGGGATTTTATTTAGAGGTCGATCTGGGTTTATGTCTAAACCGTCAGCGGTAACACTGCTCATATATGATAACCAACACTTGTCCCTGTTGCTCAAATCTTGCATGTGATAAACACTCACAGTTGCATCTTCTCTGACGTATCTTTATTTGTGTTCTCTGTTGATATTTTTTGTTGCTTTATCTCCCCAGCTCGAGGAAAAGAAAAGGATTGGTTATTTAACTTGGGATGTTCCTTCATTGAAACCGTACTAACCTATCTTTATCATTAATAACCGAATGTAAGCTATGTTCATCAAAACAAAATCCAAAGAAATACGTTCTTTCGCTTTTTTTGTGATTACTTCTTCGTTCATTCTCAGGCTTCTGCAAATTAGCACAATCTAGCACAGAGAACAGATTGCGCTGTGCCATGGTTTACAGGTTAGCTGCGACATCTGTTATTATAGGCTGGGCGTAACGACTTCATCGTGGCTTATGGGTAACTTTGACCCTCTATGGGGCATTACACTCACCTCTTGGTCGTCTCTTACACATTCATGGCAGGTAGCAGTATCGCTATTATTTACTCCCCGTCGTTCTTCTTCTTCTCGAACCACAGGAATTGCGAGCGATTAGCTTTTACTTCCTATGTGCAGGAAATATTTTGACTCTTCACCATTGCGTATATTACCCCAAGACATAGGTAAAATACGGATCTCGGGCGAGGATCTTCACAGTGGGCCCTTGGGGTCTGAACCCAATTCTATCTGTATAAGCCTTGATGGGCAACGTTTGACGGTCAAGTTGGGCTTGATTTGCAGTGTCGTTAGAGACTTGCCGGCCATCCTACTTTGCCCGCAGTGTCCAGAGTTCGGGTCTCAACACTGCTTCGGTCAGACGATTGAACAATGTACTCCCCGAAATTTGTTCCATACTTGACCTGTGTGTAACGGGGGAACTGTATTGAAAGCTTTTTTCCATACCCAGGAGTGCATGTTCAAGTGCATGATCCAATACTTGAGTCATGACTCCTACTTTGAATGGGGTCAATTGTCATGGGACATGTGGGTTTCTGTGTGTTCTCGAGCACGAACAGCACTTCCGCCAGCTGTCTCGTGCTGGACTATTGTAGCTTCTTTGTCACTGAATCGATTTACACACTACACTGCCCTCTAGCGTGTGTTACCTTTTCCTGATTCGGTGTGTACTCGTAAGATCACCGTCTTTTAGGAACATTGACATTGGTCGTCCCTCAAATGTTTCCCGTCGTTATTAATATTTATCGTTTCATTTAAGTGTATTCTTCTCTCTTGAGCCGCGTTAGCGCAGTGGTTAGCGCACTGGCTTCGCATATGAGTGGTCCTGTGTTCATTCCCCAGTTGAGGCGGAAATGTTTTTCAGATCGCAAACGGCTCCCGGGTCGACCCAGCCTTAAATGGGTACCGGATTAATCCGGGAAGTAAAGACTGCGAGGGATAGGAGATGGCTACCGCCCTCATTTGCAGAGTCTCTGAAATGTGAGATCGCTAACATCTCGCACCCATACCGCATTAATAAATGCTATGGAATACTTTACTTTTTACTTTATTCTTCTCTCAAGAATGATAATTATAAAATTATATATCTATTCTACATTAATATATGGCTCAGAAACATGGACAATGAAAAACAGCTAGAAGACAGATGCCTTTGGGATATGTGGATATATAGAATAGAGAGAAATTCAAGAGAAGAAAACAAAAAGGTTCAGACATTACTGCGTATGACAAAAAAAGAATTGTAAAGAGAAATACAAGTCAAATAAAGTAGATGTTTTGTACATAAACATGACACCTTGATAAGGATCGTGAAGATAGAGTTAAAAGTTGGAGAGCAAGAGGTAGACAGAGATACACATGGGAGGGAAACATCATGAGATAGACAGATCACAGTTTAGCACTACCAAGGCAAGACACACAAGCTGTTAGGTATGTAGCTTTAAGACCGGCCCCCAGTGCACATTTTACAACTATTTATTCGCTAAACCCTTTGTTACCTTTCACCGTCAGGGGATGAAGTTTTTTATGGAGATGACCCTCGTGTTTGCTGAGTATATTGTGGAGTTTGTCGCCTCTTTTATTTTGGTGGTTCATTGTTTTCGTGGTCGGCCTCTAGGTCTGCCTTCACTGTATCTGTGTAGCATAGCTTGCTGTGGTATGCTGTCTGATGGTAGTCTGCTGATGTGTGAAAACCATTTGATCTGTTGTCTCTTAATATATTCCAAGATTGGAGTGGTACCGGTTCTTTATCTAATGTCTTCATTTCTCACCCTGTCTCTTAGCGATATTCCTAGGATTCTGCGTAAGCATGCCATTTCATCTGTCACAAGTTTACGTTTATCTTGTGCTGTTGTTGTCCATGTTTGGAATTTGTAACACAGCGTTGGTATAATAATTGTTTTGAATAGTGTTATATTAGTGTTTAAATCTACATTTTTGTTTCTGAAGATTGGTGTAATATTACAACTAACAGGAATTAAACCAAGTCCGTTCCAGCGGAACAGAATCGCCTTTCTACTAAGTACACAGGTTTTCCGTACTTGACCTACCACATTTCCTACTTAGACTGTTTGCTTCCCACTTGAATTTGCTCCATAAAAAATACCTGTGTACACAAAGGTAAACATGACATGAAATGGCTGATCTTGATTATATCCGTACATTTCGTTGGTCGGCCTTGACGTTTTTTGCATGTTACTCCAAGTATATAAATATCACAAACACCACGACCTTAATAATAAAAAAGATGTAAGGAATGAAGGCTTGTTTACTTTCTCTTCATAGGTCTTCTTTAAAACAGATGGCCTCGGTTACAACCAACCTTCTATGCGGAGACGGCACCTGATGATGATTGTTCTCTCTCACGTTTATTATCAACGCCCATTTCATCTGCCAGTAGCCATCTTTCATTTAGTCAGGTCGAATTCAATTGAACCACCAAGATCAGTCTTTGACGGTAGTTAAGCATGTCTTAATTTCGGTAAAGTCCTCTACGATACCCCTAGTCGTAAGGGAATGGGATCCTCAGTCACGACCGTTGGGTCTCACAACTTTCACAGAATTGACTCAACAAATTAGATGGAATAATCTCGCAATCTGTGTTCAGAGAGTACAGATATAATTTTGGTCTAAAACAACATTTAATTCTTCCCCTATTTCTTCGTCCCCATCTCTCTCTCTCTCTCTCTCTCTCTCTCTCTCTCTCAAATCCTCTCGGTCCCAGAAATAGATGCATCAAACTGCTCGTTTATTCACTTAATGTGAAAATTCCCTACCTTGTTTGTTATGTATCCGGTTTCCCCTAAAGAAAAATGTATTTAATTTTGGGAACCCACTTTTATTTTTTGGGGGTTTCAAAACAGTTTTCCCCTGATTATCTCCCACATCCTAGCTTGCCATTAATTATCCCTCTTTTCTAGAGAAACAGACAAAAAAAAAGTGATGAAAGTACACAAACTTCCAGCCAGAGCTACAGCTTTCTAGCATCACTCCGTTTGATCCAGTTTCTCTGTGACACGTCACTTCCCGGCACGCGAGTTCTAAATCCCCAACTCCCTCACATTTCACGTGCTCTCCTGTGGCGCCCTTCTGAAAGCAATTTTTGTAAATTAGTGTTTAACGAAGAAAAGTGTTTGAAAAGAGAGGCACGTACCAAGTAGGCTTGCATTTCTTGTAGTAAACACGACAGTACCGTTTTCTAGCGCCGCGAAAACAAGCGCTTAAAATTAAAATAGAAGAATGCATACGTCTACACATGATTCAACTTTCGGTTCTGAACTGGAAATCCCGATAGCTATTTTTATCAGCTGCATGTGATTAAAAAGGCAAAAAATGAAGAAATTTCAAAAAGTTTATTCACAGTAGGCAGAACACGGAGACGATAAATTGATAAAAAGTATTTTGAATATGAAATCTGTAATAAATTGAACAAAGAAGTTTTATATCAAGTATTTTTTTTAATAGTGCTCCCTTATATTGTATTCCCGGTTGGGGTGTTGCTACATATATTTTTATGATTGATTGTTTAAAAAAAAGATGTATTTCAGTGAGGAATATTGCAAATATATATCAAAGATTAATCTAAAAACTTTCTTTGTAAAAATAAATATGTGAAAATGAAAGAAAACTGCGGTGAAACTGTATACCGATTGTTAAATGATAAAAGAAAACATAACCAAATTAAAAATAATATGAAGTCATATTTACAAAGAAGACAAATGAAAAGATTCAACGTTTCGACCAATATGCCTTTTTCAATTAATTATCAAGGACCAATATGACTTAGTTGCACATGTCTTGAAGTCAAAACGTTGTTCATTTTCTAGTAACTTCTTGATCTTATTGAAATCATTCAGTAATATAAAAACTGTGTGATGGAAAGTTGTCAACGGTTACTTTTATAAGCTATAGGGGAGCCACATAAAAAATGAGACCCAAACGGTAACACGACTAAAACCTGGGGGGGGGGGGGAGGAGTTGAGAGCCATATAATGGTACAGATAACATACAGATGGTACAGATAACATATGCAATCGCCATTTTTGAGAGTCAAAATAGTGTTTTCTATTGTCCACAATAATGAGGGCACAGGTAGTGTGTTACTGTAAAATTACTCAGTGTCAATATAATGTGTTACTTTTCACATTATTGAGGGTCAAGATAGTTGTCTTTGTCGACATTATTGAGAGTTCAGGAGTGCCTCCTTGTCAACTTTATTGAGCGTCCAGGTAAGTGTATTATTGTCCACATTATTGAGGGTTCAGGTAGTGTCTCCTTGTCTCCATTATAAAGCGTCCTAGAAGTGTCACATTGTCCACATTACAGAGGGTGTAGGTAGTGTATTATTGTTCCAATTATTCAAGGTCCAGGTTGTGTGAGGAAAACCTATTTGTCGTTTTTACCTATTTGTTGACTTGGTCCCTAGTCCACAAAGAGTTTGTGCTTCCGTCGTTGTTCATAAAGGACCATGCGTATTCAAGACAATAACTTTCTCTAACTTTTGTCCAAGAATATCAACACAAGTCTTTTTTATGATCTATTAGCGATTATTATTCTCTTCTCAATGTCAAATATCATACCATAATTTTTTCCAACCTTTTTTCCAAGCTAGAAGTAAATTATTGCTAGTATTTCTCACTTCCAGCCATACGATCAGTTATCTGCAAACCAACCTTCAATTGCTAAAAGGGATTCCGCGAAAATAATTGTTTACATGGTTATACGGTGTCTCTTGCATACTATGCTCCAAATATATATATATATGTATGCTCCTTATATATTGAATAAAACTGGTGATAGTATGCATCCCTGTCGGACTCCTATAGTTGTTTTGAACATTTATATAATATCACTGTTAATTATAACATTACAAATTGTTGTTTTGTTAAGCAAAAGTGAAGGATGGCAATGAAAAGAACATCATCTCCTATAATTTGTGTAAGTAAATGTTTAATGATGATAAATTAGTCCCTTTAGGTGTGAACAGTTAGCACTTAACATCTTACTGCACGTCTGATAATATCATAGGTCCAGCTCGGTTGAGTAACCACAGCCACATTTAAAAGGCATAGGGTTTGCTGTCTGAAACTCATGGTTACAGTAATGGGGCTTACGGATACATGTTAAGTCCACGAAGGGATACTTTCCAGTGCAGCAATATCACAAGATTCTCAGGTCCTTCCAGGAGTGCTGCATATACTGTTGGATCAACTAGTTCATCATTCGTCAGACAAATCTGTTGACCCATCTACAGTGATGACACATATAGCATCCACATCATCTAGATGTCTGCCACAAAAAGGATGTTCACTGACCTTCATCCCTCCGTCACCCATTGGAATTATTTGACAGAAGACAGAAGTAAGAAATCAAGAAAAGACATGCAGTAACAATGAATTTTTCCCAAGTGACAGCTTATCAGCCCATCACCGAACTTTCCTTAGTTGTCTCCGACTACATGCCTGAAAAGAGGAAGATATCCCTATTCTTTGCACATTGAACAAGAAGTGCAGACCAGGGTTACCACACGGGCGCTGTATTTATATAAATATTATTTATTGATTTTATGTTTATTCTGGTTCCATGAATAGCGATTATAGAGATCATACATCCAATTTTTTCCTTTAGCTTTATTTCTCAACTTTTATTGTATACCTCGAAGACTTCAACTCTCTTTGGACTGAGAATGACTAAGAAAGTATCAGGAGTAATCAATTTTAATTAGTTTTGTATCTATCTTTATTCATCAACGTATATTTCTCTTTGTATTTTAATAATACAACTATTACATTATCTTGGTTCTATTGTAAACCACTGAAATCTTTCGTTGTTTTCATATACCAACGATTATACAATTGTATTCCTTGCACTGAAAGTGATACGATCTAACCCCGACAATCCTCGGGAACAAATTATGCCTGTTCTTTCTTCCTTGCCCGTCAGAAAAGCTTCTTTGTGCGTGTATCTGCAAAACATCTGAGGTTTTACCTGGGCAGAACAATAAAGCCAATCTAGAGTTACTACTCTCATATTTGGATGTGCATGATGTATTCCTCGTGAAGCGAATTAGCCCCATCCAGGCACAAATATTATTTATATTTACATTCAGATTACGATGTCATTGGACGGTCGTTTCTAATCTTAAACCATCCATTTTTTCCTTGAGATTATTAATACACGCTCCGGTGAAATCATATTTCTAAAATATAAGTCCAAGCCAAGCGTGGAATGTCTTTATGTCAACTTTTGATCGATTTGGTTACATAGTGCCGTATGTGTACCTGGTGCCCTTACACAATTTCTGGGTTAGGTAAGCTCCTTAATAGTCACATTTTGTAGCATTTATCTAGTCACTTCACTTCTTCTACAGTGTAGATATCTCTCCAGTTCATATCTTCTACATTGTAGATATCCTTCCAGTTCACATCTACATTGTAGATATCCTTTCAGTTCACATCTACATTGTAGATATCCTTTCAGTTCACATCTACATTGTAGATATCCTTTCAGTTCACATCTACATTGTAGATATCCTTCCAGTTCACATCTACATTGTAGATATCCTTTCAGTTCACATCTACATTGTAGATATCCTTTCAGTTCACATCTACATTGTAGATATCCTTTCAGTTCACATATACATTGTAGATATCATTCCAGTTCACATCTACATTGTAGATATCCCTCCAGTTCACATCTACATTGTAGATATCCTTCCAGTTCACATCTACATTGTAGATATCCCTCCAGTTCACATCTACATTGTAGATATCCTTCCAGTTCACATCTACATTGTAGATATCCTTCCAGTTCACATCTACATTGCAGATATCCTTCCAGTTCACATCTACATCCCATGCATGGCTGTAGATAAGAGAGAAGGGTGGTTGGAGTGCATACCGCATCCCTCCCCTCTTGAACAACAACACCTCTATGACTCTTTATGGGACGGGACAGCCAACTCCTCTTTCCGCCCTCCATAGTCGTCTCTTACGATAGTCATGGCAGGTGGCATCATGTCCCTTTGATATAATTTGAAATGAACAATGGTCGGTGAACAGACAAGTGCCGGTGACAGTCTATATTCTTTTCTCCCATTTCGGGACCCTACAATACTCAGGAACAAATACGTTTAATTTCTTCCTATTCCGGGACCCTACAATACTCAGGTAATAATACGTTTAATTTCTTCCTATTTCGGGACCCTACAATACTCAGGCAATAATACGTTTAATTTCTTCCTATTTCGGGACCCTACAATACTCAGGCAATAATACATTTAATTTCTTCCTATTTCGGGACCCTACAATACTCAGGCAATAATACATTTAATTTCTTCCTATTTCGGGACCCTACAATACTCAGGCAATAATACATTTAATTTCTTCCTATTTCGGGACCCTACAATACTCAGGCAATAATACGTTTCATTTCCTCCCATTTCGGACCCTACAATACTCAGGCAATAATACGTTTTATTTCCTCCCATTTCGGGACCCTACAATACTCAGGCAATACGTATAATTTTCTCGTAAACATTATTCACAGAATAACATTTTAACATCACACAACAGTTTATCCAACCAATAAAAATGTCAACATAACTGTGTAGGATAGACATGGTCCTTAAATATTTTAGGGGAAACTAAATACATTTTTCTCGAAGTTTTACAGTACGCTACAGATCACTAAACAAGCAAACTGGAAAATACAAACTACAATAAAACATTCATGTACAGTAACATATCTCTTTCAGACATATTCACCACACAAAACAAATCACAATACGAGTATGTGTCACAGTTGAAGACATTAAAAATAGTATTTAAGTTAAACAGAACAATATATTTCTCGACGCTCCTAAATTTGCGCAATATGTTACGTTCCCGCTGAGTAGTTCACTTTTAATATCACATTAATATACGGATATTAATTTTTAATTATTATCCGCTGACTTGTACGAAATTGGAATGGGGCAAAGCTACGCAATAAACATACACTGTTTGAAATAGCGTCCATCGTAAATACTCAAACATGACATACGCCCACTTGGAGCAAATCTTCCTTATGGAAGAATCATGATTCTCCCGATTGTTTACTACACAGCACTGCACACGTAGAAATGTCATTATCAGGAGACCGTTGACAGCCCTGTCATAAACATCTCTAAATTTAAATCAACTAACCCTTCACGACCTCCTGTACATACAATATTCCATTGCTTAACCTTCAACAAAGGGTATGCCCGGAGAGTCTTTATCAAAATTTAGTGATTAACTTCGAAATAGTTTAAAATAAGGTACCCTTATACATCAAGTTACAAACACTCGTGTAAAGAGATAAGAAAACAAACAATAATTGTCAATTGCCTTTATAACGGTAATATTATATGTTTGCTAACTTCACATTGAGTACCATACTTCCTACAATAAAAGTTCTGAATTGGAATGTTTGTAATTTATATCGCTACTTTTATTTGGAATTTTTATTGATGAAGTATGAAGTGGTGGAAACGTATGCAAGGTACATATCGTAGAAATGACAAGATCAAGCACTTAGGGAGATATTTGTGCAGAAGGCACTGAGAAATAAAATGTCCTGTAAGTGGCCAATGTTTAGTATACTTCTTCTTCAACGTTCATTCTCAAACTCCCGCTGGATCTGTCTTTCAGCAGGATCATTGCCCTATTAGATTTCCAGCAGGATGTAATCCAGAGAATGGAAATGCGTTGTGTCGCCGTTTTATTTGCGCCAATGGTCTGACACCTCCGTCTTCTGCGGAGTTTAGTATACAGAAATATCACTCTATAGCGCATCCCAATATAACATATTTTCACATATAACAACACTTTTTCTCATGGGCCTCGACCAAATGAGGTGAAACCATCATCAAACAAACAAACAACAACACTTTTTAAAATCCCCAATTATTATTTTGTTCTTTATTGTTTGTACTGTACATAACAAATTTATGTTGTTGTATGTATATGTATATATATATATATATATATATATATATATATATATATATATATATATATATATATATATATATATATATATATATATATATATATATATATATGTATTAGTCGGTCCGGACCACGTTTTTCTAATTGGATTTTACAATTTCTACAATTTCAAATAAAATGCAATTACATAAAAATTATTGGAGATATCAGTGGCTTAAGGGTTTTAAGACATTTCTTTGTGTTCAAAAGATCGCAGGTTCAATGCCAGGCTGTAACTTCGTGTGTGCAAGTGCACTTTTTCGGAGATGCTTGAAGATTATCAGTTGATGATATAGTTACGATATAGTTTCAATGGTATTCTATACGTGCATGGTATTCTATACGAGCATGATATTCTATACGAGCATGGTATTCTATACGAGCATGGTATTCTATACGAGCATGGTATTCTATACGAGCATAATACTGCTGTATAGAGAGTGTAGAAGTGTGACTCGTCAAAGGAAGACACACGAACAGAATCAAAATAGTCATCATCAAGTGACATATTCTTTCCAGAACGAAGTCTTTCCTATGGATCTCTTGAATTCTCCGCGGTCTTGAGCAAGCTGTCCTATCTCTTCTAGTGACTGAGAATGTGTAAGTATTCCTGAATGTCTTTTGTCCAACGTCGTCTTGGGCGGTCTTTGTCTTCTATCATCCCCTCCAGTAACACTTTCTCCATGTGGTCGTGTCTCTTAATATGACCGAAAAAACTAACTTTTTCTTGAATATGGTGTTCAGAAGCCAGCCTTCCTGGGCGTTAATTGTTCGTAACACCCCCTGGTTTGTTTTCTTCGCTGTCCATGGTATTCTCAGAACTCTTCTATAACACTTTAATTCAAATGATGTTATTCTCTTGGCCACTGTTTTATTTAGTGTCCATGCTTCACATATCAAAATAATACTACAAGCATAATGATTCTGACTATTGTTGTGTTCTTTGCTGGTCACTATATATATACTTTGTGTCGCCTACCAACACAAGCCGACGAAATGCACAGAAAAATTTTAAAAAAACATGATGTAAAAGGCGTGTTACAGTTCCGATCGAAGAGCTTCTGTTGGTGAAAATTATGTTCTACGTTTATCTGACAAAATCTGAGTAAACCCCCCTCCTTGGGTGCTATCGAGAGCGGAAGTGTAGTTAAGTATAGCAGCACCGTTTACCTGACATGAATGGCGTAAGAGGCGACATAGGAGGTTTTAGGGTAGAATTGGCTGCGGCATCCTATGTATGATTAAAGTTTCCCAGAAGCCAAGCTGAATTCGGATGTGTCAGTTCGAAAGATGTAGATATCACAGCTAAGCTGTAAACCATGACACACATCTCACTCTCTGGACCACATCCTGCTAATCTGTGGGAGTTTGAGACCGAACTCACAAGAAGAACAGTGCAGTAAATAATCTAAGCATTTAAAGCGCTCATGAGAAAATTATATTTGTATTATGAAACGCTTACACATTTTTGTTCAGGAAAACAAAGTTTGTAAATGACTCGACTCTCTTGCAAATTGTAAGTTAAGACGACAGGGACTTAAGTTCTAACGTCCCGTTAATCTATCAGTCTGCTGTTCTCAAACAAACCTTGAATGCATTAGTATTCAGATGTAACCTAAGATTTCGAGCTGGAGAAGTTTTATTAGACATACTAATCGTCACTTGTAATCTGGAGTCTTATGTTCTACTTTTATTAGGTAATACATTCTGTCCACAAGTCAGACTTGATCAAACTGAACATTGAAAAATTGAAAGTTTTTTTCTCATGGGATGGAAAGTGAAAATTTAAATGACTTTTCTGTAATAACATGAACGGTGAAAAATGAAAGGTTATTTTCAAAGAAAGGAAAGTGAAAATTTAAATGACTTTTTTGTAATAACTTAACATGAACGGTGAAAAATGAAAGGCTATTTTGAAGGAAAGTGAAAAGTGAAATATTTTATTTGGTAATAGCATGAACGGTGAAAAATGAAAGGTTATTTTGTAAGGGAGGAAAGTGAAAATTGAAAGTTTTTTTACCCCAAGAAGTGGTAAGTGCAAAAAGAGAATTTTTTCCATGGTCTGAAAAGTGAAAAACTAAATTGGTTTTTTTTTTGGTCAAGGGCTAAACAGTGAGAAATTGAACGTTTTTTCCCAAGGGATGAAATTTTAAAGAGAAAAAACAACACATTCTTCATGCCTGTTAACTCTACCAAGAAGAGAGGGAGAAAATATGGCATACTGAGACGGTACTACTTCCAGACTTGAGGGGTTCCATGGATGACCTGAAGCGAATCACACAATTCATTGAAGCTATTGGTGGTGTAACCTGATATCTGACTGAAGAACGATGAAGAAGAAGAAGAAGAAGAAGAAGAAGCTGGAAAATGAAAAAGGCAAAGTTTTTTTTCAGGAACTGTAAAGCACATATCGTAGTTTTTTTTCAGGGCTTGAATGTGAAAAATGTAATGAATCCTTTCATACCATATGTAAGATCAATATTTTATGGTGACTTATGGAACGCTAGGGATCGCCTGTTCAGAATCTTGAGGACACTTTTATCAGATTAGTTAGAGTACTGAGACCAGGCTGTCTCCAAGTATCTCGTTGTGTTAGGCTGCTTTATCTACGTATTTTGGTAACATGAATACCTATTTCTGTTAATTTTGATACTTGTATTCAAGTCATCATTTAACACGAATACCTATTTCTGTTCATCTTGATACTCGTTTCGAAGTCATTCTTTAACAATAACAAATTTCTTTCAACAGTGTATGTCCGTCTATGTGTCTCAGAAGCCTTTAGAACGTCTTTGACATACAAGGCACTGGTTATATTTCAGTTGCATGCAGTTTCGAAATCAGACTATTCAGAAATCAATTACAATTTACTAAACATTAAAAATGCTTATAAAATCGCTACAGCGAAATTATGCTAGGTTGATTGTTGTCTTAGAATATGATTTACTACCAAAACAACAGAAACTGAAAATTAATCTAGGACAATCTGGTTAGAAAGCCACTGTCTATCTACTGATCTTTAACCGCTCAGGAAATTTTGTACAATGCGAAACTTTTAAAACTTTACTGGAAAAACTTGAGGTAAAGTTGACTGTCCAATCCCGTATAGGGTTAAAGTGAACTATAAGCAATTCTGAAGTTGGATGTGCCGGGCTGAAAGGCGCATATATTACAATTAACCTATAAATCATGATCTAACGTATTATGTTCTCCGGCCTATATCCTGATAATCTGCAGGAGTTTGAGAACAAACACAGAAGAAGAAGATTAGAAATACGGGTTATAGCAGTATGGAAACTACCATATTATTTTTTATATCCTATTAACCGTACAGTTTTTAGGCGTACAGGCACAGCAGGTTGATCTAAATTTGGTTACAGCGGATGTAGGGAAATAAAGAGTTAAGTAGTACATACCTATGAAGATAGCAGACTTATTATATACTTAGAAGTACCTGTATGATTACCAAATTTTTAGATATAAATTCAACTACTTCCACCTAACCTGCCTTCGTAAGATAATCAACATCTATTGGAGTGATAAAATACCAGACAGTGTAGTACTGATGACATCTAAATCTGTCAGCATACATACAATGTTGATGAAGACGCAGGACAGGACACATGGTCCGCACAAAAGATCATCGTCAACCAACGGAGAACGAAGTTATTATATGGAGAACTCTAGACGGGTCTGCAAGGCAGGAGGACAGAAGTAGCGTTTTAAAGTAAGACATCACTGAGTCACTATGTATATATATATATATATATATATATATATATATATATATATATATATATATATATATATATATATATATATATATATATATACACACACACACACATATATATATATATAGTGCAAGGGACCATTCCGTCCATCCAGGTGATAGTATTATTGTTGTACTAAAACAAATATAATTTACGATCCATGGCGATGATGGATCTAATTCACAAGACTAATATGAGCCTCAGGGAGTTTTCCAAATTATATATCAGGACTGACAGGCCAACTTGAACAATCGTGTGCTGCTGTCGTGTCTTCTTAGACATGTAGTCGTTGAACTAACTCCTATCTTCTTCCTTTGTCTTTATACCATTCTTGATCTTTCCCTCCATGCAATACTATCCATGACATCCTGATGACATGATTTCGTTATATTCCGTATATAATTTACACACAAATGTTGCATCTGTTTAGAACAATCTAATAAATTCAATCCTAGAAGATGCACTTATATCGTCCGCATGCTAGACCCGAACTTATCTCTCGATGATTTTTACCCTTCAACAGGTGAGCTACAAAGATGAGAAAACATTACAGCAATAAATCTTTCAGGTAGAACTCACCTCCAGGGGTAAACACAATTTAACGGTGACAACTTGGCAGTAAATAAAACGAACACACGGAAAGAACATATGGCAAATGAGTAATTTGAGGAAAATGGTGAAAATTGCTTAGGATTTGAAATTTAATATTTTAAAATATGAAAAATTTGCGGAAATTAAACATAAATAAAGCCAGAACCGTAAAATAAGTTTGGTACATAGATGTCTGTTTTGTCAAACTAAGTGTATACTTGGTGTTCAGATTTGGAATGAGATACACACATTCTTGTGACATATTTTCTTCCAGAATATAGCCTTTGTCATGGACACCTTGAAAAACTCACGATTCTCAGTGTGCTGAAATCATGCCCCCAGTGACATGTTTCCATCTATGTTCCTTCAGCATCGAACGCGTTGCATAGGGCAGAAACCAGAGCTGTCATGTTTGAGCAATGTGATGGTACTGTATGATGATTCCTGTATGTTGTTGAGACACATAGTCATGCTCTCTTTAATGTTTTTTCTGCGAAGAATCTCTCTTGGTTTACCTCTTTTTCTTATGCCTTCGGGTAACCTTTGGAATGCTTGCAATGGCAGTCTGTTTTCATTCATTCTATATACATAGCTGATATAAGTCCATTGTTTTCATCTTATTGTTGTAGAAATATATTGCTATTTGGTGTCTTCTCTTATTTGCATGTTTGACGTGAATTCTTCCCAAACAATATTTAAGAGTTTTCTGAGACATTTATTTCATATTATTCCATATTATGTGATATTCTATATTATGTGATATTCTATATTATGTGATACTCCATATTATGTGATATACTATATTATGTGATATACCATATTATGTGATATACTATATTATGTGATATACCATATTATGTGATATACTATATTATGTGATATACCATAGTATATGATATTCCATATTATGTGATATACCATATTATGTGATATACCATATTATGTGATATACTATATTATGTGATATACCATATTATGTGATATACTATATTATGTGATATACTATATTATGTGATATACTATATTATGTGATATACCGTTTTTCTCTATAGAGCAAGAATATGTGAATGTATTTATGTCATCTCTGTTTTTGCTTAGTTCTTATATTCTGTTTCATCCACGACTTTCTAGATACAAGGATATCTACGGGTTTGACAAGTCACAATAAGATTTGGCTGTAATCAGATATATTATTTGGAGTTCATCAAACTCCAGTATCAGCAACAATAGCAATAACTTATATAGAGCCTACATTTCATCAAACTCTGCTTCAATAACAGTAACTATAGCAATAATTCCCTCTCACCATCAAGTTAATCAAACTCCAATAACAGTAACAATAACGTCATCAAAGCCTCACGTTCATCAAACTCCAATAACAGTAACAATAACGTCATCAAAACCTCACGTTCATCAAACTCCAATAACAGTAACAATAACGTCATCAAAACCTCACGTTCATCAAACTCCAATACCAGTAACAATAACGTCATCAAAGCCTCACGTTCATCAAACTCCAATAACAGTAACAATAACGTCATCAAAACCTCACGTTCATCAAACTCCAATAACAGTAACAATAACGTCATCAAAACCTCACGTTCATCAAACTCCAATACCAGTAACAATAACGTCATCAAAACCTCACGTTCATCAAACTCCAATAACAGTAACAATGGCAATAACTCTTCCACAAATTCCAATAGGATTATAAATGTGACCGCATCACACCTACAGATCTTAACTCAATTAAATATTTTTAAGGTCTGTTCTGAAACACCCACCCCAGATCTCTTTTGCAGCAGAACAATGGTTTTACTTGATTTACAGAGTCCGCCAAAGACGGATGTGTCGGACCATGTCCTCAAATAAAACGGAAACACAACGCACCTCCATTGTCTGGATTACGTCTTTCTGGAAATCTAGTAAGATCATTGTCCTGATACAAGAAAGAAGCAGCGGGAGTTTGAGAATGAACTCTGAAGTAGAAGCAGATTTCAGAATGTAGTCCATAGAACGGTAATGTGCGCCGTTTGCCATTTGTTTTCCCTAATGGCGCAGCGAACCGACCTCAACGAGAATAACTAATACGTCGAATATTTCTACCAGTTCCTCTGAACAGTTGACGTTTGTAATCATATCACTAGTAGATCATCTGCAGTACACGGGGATGGTCACCAACCTCAAAGTTTGCCGAGAACAAACATGTTTAACCTTTTTTTGCAGCTAATGGCATAGCCGTCGAGAGTCACAAGTCTGTCCTTAACTTAAATACTATATTTATGTTAGTCTGCAAAGTTTTTGTACAGACTAAAATTATATAGTATCAATGATTATAAATCTTCACCAAAGACATTACATTGATATAATCTTTTCTGTTTAATATAATAAATGCTATATTAATTAATTAATGTCTCCTTTAATTATGAAAGATCAAATTTAAGTTGTTTTTGTGTGTGTTTTTTAACCTTAATCATCATCATCAAGTGCCGTCTCCGCAACGAAGGTTGGCTGCAACGTATCTCCAACATCTCCTGTCTCTTGTCTTGGTGGTGCACTCTGCTAGACTGTAACCTGTCCATCGTGTAATGTTACTCTCCCACTTGTATCTCTGCCTACCTCTTGCTCGCTTCCCTTTGACTTTACCCTCAAGTAAGGTCTTCAATAGGGTGTCATGTCTTTTAATGTGTCCAAAGTATTTTATTTGCCTGATCTTTATTTCT
This sequence comes from Meghimatium bilineatum, assembly GCA_034231615.1. Classification (NCBI taxonomy): domain Eukaryota; kingdom Metazoa; phylum Mollusca; class Gastropoda; order Stylommatophora; family Philomycidae; genus Meghimatium; species Meghimatium bilineatum. The sequence goes on from CM067320.1 coordinate 11,096,200, forward strand.
CTAAGTAGTTCTTTCTTCATATTAAGTGTCTTTAGCACCTCTTTATTTGTTTTCTTCTCTTTCCATGATGTTCTCCCTATTCTTCTATATACCCACATTTCAAAGGCATCAATTTTGTCTTCTAATTGTTTATTTAGTGTCCATGTTTCTGAGCCATACATTAACCTTAATAAACAAACACTATAACGGTAGACATGGCCACTAACTAAACAGCAATAGAGAAAGTTTAGTATGTGGAAAATGCAATGTATAAGAAAAGCTGCACACAGAACAAGAAGAGATTACAAGAACATATGTGGTCAAATATATTGAATAACAGAAACTGAAATTGTTTGACCGCTTAATAAGGATGAACCCACACTGGCCAGCAGCAAGGGCATACAATATGAGAATGGAAACACCAAAAGAAAGAGAAAGACCATCAGAGGTTGGATTGAAGGAGTTACGAACATTCTGAAAAGTCAGAATATTATTGCATATCAAAAGATCAAACTTGCCATTTATCATCATAGACAAACTCGAACATCATTCAATCCTGCTACACTTAACAGCATAAGAAGAGAAAAGACAATATAAATAAACACACCTAAAAACATATGCTCACATATATTGTTTCACGTAACCTCACCTGGACAAAACTGGCTGCAGGTAACCGATTGTTGCTGCTCCCCTTCACAGGGAAGTCCTCCATTGTGAGGTGCTGGTTCTGTGCAAGACCTAGATCGTCTTTGTTTTCCTTTGCCACAACTTGCGGAACATTCTGACCACTCACTCCAAGTTGACCAGCCACCATTCACTGGAATAAACAAGAATCCACATTAAGTAATATAACTTTGTGTTAAACAATATTTCATGAAACAAGTTAAGTGATGGAAGTTATATCTGATGCTACCCAAACGAGGACGGTCTTCTGTGGCAGAAGCAGACTAGACGAAATATTAAGAGGATGAGAACGGATGGAAGTCAAAAAATGAAAGTTCTTGACAAATGTTGAGATGAAACAAGGAAGATAGTGTCGCGATTGGGCTGCAGCTAAGACAAAGGGAATTAGTGTTCGACGTTGTGACTAATGGGCCTTTATCAGCAAATTTCAATAAAACATGAAAAAAACAATTTCATAAATTTAAATTTTTTGTTATCAATCCGCGAAAGGGGGGCAAATAATAGTGACACTGTTACCTACAATGCATGTCGTAAGAGGATGCCAGGGAATTTTTGGGGTTGCAGTTGGCTATTCAAAATAAATGAAGGTTAAAATGTCTCAGAAGCCATTATGACGCAGGTGTGTCAAACACAACTGGGATATATCGAGATATCGCAATTCAGCTGTAAACCATGGCACAACACATTTCGTTCGCTTGACTACAGCCTGCTTTTCTGCAGGAGTTTGATAATAAACGAAGAAGAAGAATCATATGTATATTATTTAGTCACATGATTATCATTGCTGATTCCCACTGAAACATATTTTGTCCCGACGGGAGGCCTCTTGTGTTAAATGGTTGAGAACCTATTGTCTAAACGAGATCAGACTCAGAAATACAAAGCCAAAAGTATGGAGATACATGATAAGTATGTAGGTTGACAGACAGACAGACGGGCATGATGGCTATAGATAGACAGACGGATAAGCATGCTCGAATATAAGCAGGCGTGCTAGCAGGTGTATTAATTCAGAGACAAGGAAGGAAGGTAGGTAAACATACTTTGAGATACATGACCGATAAAAAGTGAGAAGACTCAGCAGATATCAAGAAACACAGAAAAAGAGAGAGAGAGAGAGAGAGAGAGAAAGAGAAAGAGAAAGAGAGATGGAGAGAGAAAGCACGTAATATACATATTTATTTATTTTGATTCCGAAAAATTGTGAGATATTCACTATTTTTTTTCTATGCTCAGTAAAGGTATTTAGAATTTTTCTAAACTTTGACCCACACCACGAACATATAGATACCAGCAGGGACTAACTACAGAATTTTTCACGTCACAGTAGCAGGAAGTTGTAAACAATCATTACTGGGATTTTCTTTACAGAATATACGAGACTCGTACATTTTCTAATTGTATCGAGATATCCTGGTTACACTAAGTAAACTTCAGTTATGGGCTTGTTTCGATGCACTGAGTCATGTCTGATACTGAAGGAGGGTTTTAGTATTTAATAGTTGTATTTCAACTTGTCCGGCTCTTTGACGGAGTGGTACAGTGCTCTTCTGTGATAGCACGAGTACCTGATTCGAATCCCATCAGGGGCAATTGTGCAGCTTGAATTTAATAGATGTATTTAACTTTAGTAAATACTAAATACATGGCCCCATGGCAAAAAATTTCCTTGGCTGGAGCAAGGTGTTAACCATTAAGATTAGCATAGCTAGCGTCTATTTAAGGGGGAAAAAATTAAAATATATTCCCGATGGAGTATTTGTCTCCTACTCTTCCTCTTGTTCCTAACGCCACGTGGAATTTACTTTCAATACTAGAGTATCAAATATTAATATCAAAGCTTAATACTAGAGTTTCTTTGAGATGCAGGAAATACCAACATAAAAAACCGTTGCGCACCAAATATGTTGCGCACCTTTTTTTGAAAGAGACCGATCTCCTATAGGTATATTCTGTGTGGAGGTCATTGACAGTGAAGACCTGTATACAGAAAGTAAACAAGACTTCACTTGTGACGTTTTTTATTATTGCTATGATTTCGTTGGTCACTATATACAAGTCGCATGCCAAAATAACACCACAGACGACCAACGAAAAATACGTAAATAATAATATAATAAAAATCAGCCTTTCATGTCGTGTTTACTTTCTGTACACAAGTCTTACTTAAGCCCGGTCTCTACCATTCTCTACCATCGTCGGTTCAGAAAATCTCAATCGCTAATTTTAAACCTTAATTCGCCCTTGTGTTGCCGGGGCCCGAAAGGGGAGCAACGAATAGCAACACTGTTTTCCTTTCACGCATGTCGTAAAAGGCGACTAAGGAGGTTATGGGATGGAGTTGGCTGTCCCATCCCATATAGGGCCACTGACCCAAAGCCATGCTGAAGTCGGATGTGTCAAGCCGATAGGCGCAGATATCGCTGTAAACCATGACACAACGCATTCGGTTCTCCGTACTACATCCTGCTAATCTGCAGGAATTTGAGAACAAACGCAGAAGAAGAAGAAGAAATCGTAATTCATGATGATTTTCCCAGAACGTTTCCAAGTCTAAGATGACAGCTTTACCGTCGTTTGACCCACTTTAAAGCATGAGGTCTGGTACCCATTTCCTTGTGATTGGGTCCACCTTTTAAATTTCTCTCAGCCTACGAGTGACGAATGAACTGTGACAAGTCTCAACTTGATTTTTCTAACGATTTGGAAATGTAGATGATTAAAGAATATGAACTCCTTCCTAGTTGCGTCCTATGACATACATGGCAGTTCACGGTATTGGTGTGATACTTATGTTCTGTGTTTCATTGTTTCATGAGTTCATTTCTTAATCCGTTACTGTGAGGTTTCTTGGTTTGTTTATTCTTATGTCTTTGTGTCTTTCTTGATGTCTTTCTGTTTTTGTATGTGTTTCTTGATGTCTTTTTCTTTATGTGTTTCTTGATGCCTTTCTGTTTCTTTGTGTGTTTTCATGCAATTTTGAGCACTTACGTAAAACACAAGATAGATCAGCTTTCTATTGAGTATCAGACTATTGAGAATTGGTATCAATAAACGCAGTTAACAGTATACAAGATGGCTTCAACTTTTCAACCTTTTGTTCTTGTTTATAGCTGTGCTGCGAAATTTGCTTTTTCGGTCTCAGACATCCGACTTCAGCATGACTTCTGGGTCACTGTGATCATGTATGAGATGAGACAGTGAATTTCACCCCATAACCTCCTTAGTCTCCTTTTACGACGTGCGTGAAAGGTAAACAGTGGTGCTATTCTTTGCTACCCATTTAAGACCTCGGCAACATGCGGGTGGAAATACATCAAAATACACACAAACCCAAACATCAAGAAACAATTAGAAACACACAAGAAAGACGTCGGGAAATGAACCGATTGTAAGAAAGAAAACATTAAGAAAAATACTGAGAAATATATTACTACTAAGTTTGTCATTTTTCAAATCAAAGACAAACTTATCTTTAATACCTGTAGTATTATCAGCGAAGTATTCTATCGTAGTTTGATCTAGTCGTGGATTTTTGAAGGCTCAACAGATTTCTATCTCTGGTGCCAGTTGAAGTCTGGAGGGTTGGCTTAAGAAACAGGCTTTCTATTTATCTCGTTTTAGAGAATACGTTTAAGGTAGCACATCTCCGTTAGGTTTATTTTGAAGTAAGTCTGAAGTTGAAGGCTTGTATAAACAAGACTTATTTACCTCTTACTTATTTAGTGTAAACATGATTAACAGAAGAAGAAAAAAGAGTTTTAAGATAGAATTGAGGGAAAGTAAGAAATAGGAGTGGGTAGAAGAGTGTGTGAGCGAATGAAGAAAACCGAGTAGGTAGAAGGAATGAGGGAATGAAGAAATAAGAGTAGATGAGTGGGATGAGGGAATGAAGAAATAAGAGTAGATGAGTGGGATGAGGGAATGAAGAAATAAGAGTAGATGAGTGGGATGAGGGAATGAAGAAATAAGAGTAGATGAGTGGGATGAGGGAATGAAGAAATAAGAGTAGATGAGTGGGATGAGGGAATGAAGAAATAAGAGTAGATGAGTGGGATGAGGGAATGAAGAAATAAGAGTAGATGAGTGGGATGAGGGAATGAAGAAATAAGAGTAGATGAGTGGGATGAGGGAATGAAGAAATAAGAGTAGATGTGTGGGATGAGGGAATGAAGAAATAAGAGTAGATGAGTGGGATGAGGGAATGAAGAAATAAGAGTAGATGAGTGGGATGAGGGAATTAAGAAATAAGAGTAGATGAGTGGGATGAGGGAATGAAGAAATAAGAGTAGATGAGTGGGATGAGGGAATGAAGAAAATGTAGTAGATAGAAGAGGAGGAAATGAAGACATGGGAATAAGTAGAAGAGAGGAATGAGGGAATGAAGAAATGGAGTAAATAGAAGAGAGGAATGAGTGATAGATGAAGGCGAAGCACTTATAAGAGAGGAATGAGGAATGAATAAATAGGAGTAGGTGGAAGAGTCGAACATGACAAGGAAGAAAAGGAATAGGTAGATGAGAGGAATGAAGGATAAAGAAACAAGGATAGGGCTAATATAATATCATCCCAGCTAAAAATTAGAAAAAAACGATATTTACAGAGGCAGAATGTAAATGTGAAAGTAGCGCTAAGGATGATATTCTGAAAGTGACGCTAAGGATGATGTTCTGAAAGTGACGCTAAGGATGATATTCTGAAAGTGACGCTAAGGATGATGTTATGAAAGCGGCTCTAAGCATGACATTCTGAAAGTGACGCTAAGGGAGATATTCTGAAAGCGGCTCTAAGGATGGCATTCTGAAAGTGACGCTAAGGGTGATATTCTGAAAGCGGTTCTAAGGATGATATTCTGAAAGTGGCGCTAAGGCAAATATTCTGAAAGCGGCTCTAAGGATGATATTCTGAAAGTGGCGCTAAGGCAAATATTCTGAAAGCGGCTCTAAGGATGATATTCTGAAAGTGACACTAAGGATGATGTTCTGACAGAGAACGGCTATTATATTATAGATATGTATTTATACATTTATTTTTTATTTAGTACACAGTTGTACATATTTATTTTTTATTTAGTACACAGTTGTACATATTTATTTTTTATTTAGTACACAGTTGTACACATTTATTTTTTATTTAGTACACAGTTGTACATATTTAATTTCCATGTGGTAGACATTTTATACATGTATCTTCCATATGATATACATGTGTATATCTTCTTATGCGCCATTATCAAATTCCTACAGAATAGCACGTTGTGAGAACAAAATGTGCTGAGCCATGGTTTACATCTTAGCTGCAATATATGTGCCTTTATGCCTGGCACATCCTTCGTCAGTATGGCTTCTTGGTTACTTTGACCCTCCATGTGATGAATGTGATAGGATAGCCTAGTCCACCCCAAAACTTCCATAGTTACTTCCTACGACATGTGTTGCAGGTAACAGTGTTGCTGCTCATTACTCCCCTTGTGGGCTTCGGCAGCACAAGAACAAATAGATTACATAATTACATGAAACTAAACTTTTTATTCCTTAAATTGTGTATGTTTGTCTCTATCGTGGTAAAGACCGTTTGATCGAAACGTCGATTCGTTTTTGTTTGTAGGCTATACATAAAGCTTATTTAACTCATGTTATTTATATTTTAAACATTTATCTGCCATATATGGTGCACACTTTTACTGCACTCTTCTATTCATTTAATTTTTTAGTACTTATGAATAAATTTATCATAAACGCATGATTCAGGATGATAATAAATTTCCTATCACATCGGGAAGATCCGTATCAATAGTCATTTACAGACATCGGAATTTTTCTTAGAAAATTGTTTTACCAGAAGCAATCGTATTGGACGTAAACTGCTTGACGGGAGATATTAGATCTTGTCTCTTCTTTATACATGAGTGGATTACTTTGAAAACTGCACTCGATAGTCTTCATAGAGAGATTTAACAGTACACGAGAGACTTGCTCGCCCTTAAACGACGTTTCGAGAGGGTACTCATTTCTCTGTCAAAAGACATTTCTCTTAAAAAAGTGAGGTCTCATTATAGAAAGATTTAGCAACTCAATTTATTACCCAATTTTAGTCAAATTTCGGAATATTCAGCGTGTAACATAGTGACAGTACTCAGTAATTTATTATGAATGTATTGGAGTTTTAATTCCCTGTAGACTCGAATCAATAGCCAGCTCAACTCGGCTAGTGTCCCAGACATAATTTTGAGAAAATATTCGTTACAGAAGTAGCAAAGGTATAACAGCGTTCTGTCGTTGATTGTATAAATAAGCCCAGACGGTTAGTGATACTATACAGCTCTAATATACCTAAAAAAGTTATGGTTCGCCAAATTATATTATTCACTATGACTAAACTCCACTGTGTTTATAGTTTAATACTTCGTTTAAACCAAACTGGATTAACGTACGCGGTTGAAAGCAACGTACCACACAGTATAAAGTATTTTTGATATTAAAAAAAAGAAGTCAAATTTCTCTCACGGTAGCGTTATGTATGCTGGTGTCAAGATTGGGTGTTAATCATCATCATGTGACATATTCTTTCCATAACGTGGTTTTTCCTTCTGTATTCTCTAAACACTCCGCGATTCTGGGCGAGTTGACCTGCCGTAGATAGAGACATGTTTAAAGAATATGATTTATCACTGCACCATGGTCGTTGTCTTGGAAAGTGCCCTAGAGACTAGTACTAGAAAGTTCCCTCTTTACCTGTTGCCGTTATCTCTGCCTTCAGCTATTAATCTTTCCATGTTGTTAAGAGTGGTTGTTAGGAGAAATGAAAGAGAAATCGCAGGGCTACAGTGACTAGTAGTAGTTCAATGGAATGTGCTGACACTTTAAATGCAATCATGAAGTTGGACCAGTTTGAAGAAGTTGAACCAGTTTGAAGAAGGTGGACCAGTTTGAAGAAGTTGAACCAGTTTGAAGAAGGTGGACCAGTTTGAAGAAGTTGAATCAGTTTGAAGAAGGTCGACCAGTTTGAAGAAGTTGAACCAGTTTGAAGAAGGTCGACCAGTTTGAAGAAGTTGAACCAGTTTGAAGAAGGTGGACCAGTTTGAAGAAGGTGAACCAGTTTGAAGAAGTTGGACCAGTTTGAAGAAGTTGAACCAGTGTGAAGAAGGTGGACCAGTTTGAAGAAGTTGAACCAGGTCTCAAGATATGGGATGTATTTCTTCTTGCGCATCTACAGTTAGAATGCCAGGACCTGTGATTACCCAAAAATCGAACCGCATGAAGAAATCAAAACAAAATTCGGCAATCAACACAAAACAGAAAGTCGATTACTACATGATGATGGTAAAAAGATAAAGGTAGGTCTCATGACAGCAACCTACCATGAATTATATGAAGATAGCTCTTCATGTTCTAAGAGCAGAAACTACTAAGTGGGGTTGCTAGTTCCCTTCCTTGCTGTCCTTACCTCCCCTAACTCATGCGTCAGGTACTCCTTTATGTGTCAGGCGAGAAATCATGACCTGGATTTTCTTTTGGCCATGCTGGTGGACTTACTCAAATTCATATAGGAAAGCCTAGGACTTGTCTGGTGCCCCATGATGATGATCTGATGACTAACTAACTAATTATGCTAGTATCGAATACACTAATTGTGTGCTGTTACTTTCCTAACCAAAAGATATGTGTCATTATCCAAATTTCTAGACAAATGTTTCGAAATCTCTGTCATGACTGCGGTTTCTTCTCTCGGCAGACATCATTTTTCCACATCTCTTTCATGATTGCAATTTCTTCTTTTGACAGACACCATTTTTCTAAAATTAGCATGGTTTGGACATGTATGTAGGCATGATTCCTTGTCAAAAACAATACTGCAGGGAACTGTCGAGGGCGGAAGAAGCAGAGGAGGACAAATAAAGGCATGGACAGAAAACATCAAGGAATGGACAGGACAAGATATCCGCATCGCTGGAGGACTCTTTGTGCTGAAGCATCCAATGTGGTACCCCTACGACCCTGAAGGGTTACGGGTTTATTGATCGATTTTTCTAAATTTCTGTCATGACTGCGGTTTCTTCTCTCGCCAGACACAATTTTGGTAAATCTCTTTTAAGGACGTAGCCATCAACCAAACACTTTTTGAGTGTAACGATTTTCTAGCCATCCACCAAACACTTTTTGAGTGTAGCGATTTTCTAGCTATCAACCAAACACTTTTTGAGTGTAGCGATTTTCTAGCTATCAACCAAACACTTTTTGAGTGTAGCGATTTTCTAGCCATCAACCAAACACTTTTTGAGTGTAGCGATTTTAAAGCCAGCAACCAAACACTTTTTGAGTGTTGCGATTTTCTAGCTATCAACCAAACACTTTTTGAGTGCAGCGATTTTCTAGCCATCAACCAAACACTTTTTGAGTGTAGGGATTTTCTAGCCATCAACCAAACACTTTTTGAGTGTAGCGATTTTCTAGATATCAACCAAACACTTTTTAAGTGCAGCGATTTTCTAGCCATCAACCAAACACTTTTTGAGTGCAGCGATTTTCTAGCCATCAACCAAACACTTTTTGAGTGTAGCGATTTTCTAGCTATCAACCAAACACTTTTTGAGTGCAGCGATTTTAAAGCCAGCAACCAAACACATTTTGAGTGTAGCGATTTTCTAGCCATCAAACAAACACTTTTTGAGTGTAGCGATTTTCTAGCCATCAAACAAACACTTTTTGAGTGTAGCGATTTTCTAGCCATCAAACAAACACTTTTTGAGTGTAGCGATTTTCTAGCCATCAAACAAACACTTTTTGAGTGTAGCGATTTTCTAGCCATCAAACAAACACTTTTTGAGTGTAGCGATTTTCTAGCCATCAACCAAACACTTTTTGAGTGTAGCGATTTTCTAGCCATCAACCAAACACTTTTTGAGTGTAGCGATTTTCTAGCAAATATATAAATACGTTCAGGAATTTGACATTGCTTTCTGAACAGTTCGGATGCACAATTTTCTGCGGCAGGATTTTAACAAGTATAATCACTGTCACAGACGTGCTCTCTACCACGCCGCCACATCCGGACATTGCTCCACAGAAATCAGAAATCGTTATAATGCTGACTATGATAGTTTGCGTAAGAGCACAGGCTTGAGTTCCTGTATTAAGATGTTCTTTCCTTGGAAAAATAAATCAAAAGACAGTAGACGGGTTTTGGAATAAAATCAGATACCAATGAAGCACTGGAATTGGAACCAGGGATCTAGACCTAAAGAACATAAAAGCAGAAAATAAAAATATATTGAACAATCAGCAGTATTATTTTGTGCTCTGTCAATTTACGTAACAGTAGCCTTTAATTTCGTTTGTTAAAATATCAAACTTGCTTTGTAAGTGCTCGAAATGTATCAGTCTTACATTAACACCTGGGTGTGATAACCATGTTTTATTACATACAGAAGAACACATCCTGAGACTGGTCGGTCCTTTATGCAATAGGCTCGCTCACGATTTGTTCAAGACAGAATGTTTATGTTCAGTTGGAACCATCAGGTTTGAAGATTAAAAGCAATTAAGTAGAACAGAAATCTAATGCGGTAATGACATCCATTGAAAATTTCTAGGCACGTTCATTCCGTAGGTTACCATTACTTTAGGGAAGGAACAGCCGCTAACCGGACACCCGTAGCGAGATCACGTCCATTCTCGTCGGCCATTTTGGCGGAAGTCCAATATTATAAACATATATTATAAACAAATTGAAGATGTCAGATTGTTGGTAACTAAACGTTGAAAATTTCAGTGTGTTGGTTACTAAACGTTGAAGACGTCACAGTGTATATTACTGAACATTAAAGATGCCAGAGTGGTGGTTACTAAACATTGAAGATGTCAGCAGACGCTAGCCGTGACTACGTCCCACAGCAGACGCTAGTCGTGACTACGTCCCACAGCATACTATAATCTTGACACGAAATTTATTTTTTAAAAGAAATTTTTTAAAAGATGAACATGCTCACAAAATATTTAGAAGTATTTGTTTGGAAATAGAATGAAAGCCAGCTCTGAACCATATACCGCTTTATAAGCTCTTTGTTAAGACTCTTACCTGTAAAATGTTAAAAATAGTTTTCAAATATAACAAAAATAGGACAAAAATAACAATATAAACAATGAGCAGGTAAGAAATGCGATCTTGCTTGATAATATAGGCTGGTGGTTTTATTTTCAGTGTATAAATCTGCACAAACAATAACAGTTTGCCAGCAAAAGTGAAAAGTAACCTTGATCTAGACAGAAAATGTTGAAATTATCGGCAATTATTACTTGTGAACGTCAACCGAAGGTAATAATTATACACACAACCTGAAAGTTACAGTAGTAGTCAATAAATAACCAACAGATGTGATAGCAACAAATAAATAACATTAAACTAATATCTCATGAATATAAATAAATGATACGAAACTAATAGCTATGAAAATAATTCCTTCTTCAGCGTTCATTATCTCAAACTCCCACTGGATCTCACTTGTTACTAGCAGGGTGTGGTATAGAGAATTGAAATGCGTTGCGTCGCAGTTGTATTTGCGCCAGTGGTCAAACACACCCGTCGTCGGTGGTGTGACAATAACGAATAAATAACATTAAACTAACAGCTATGAAAATAATAAATAAGATAACATTAAACTGATGACAAAACACAAATAACGATCAATGATAACACAGTACTTGAGGGAGGTTTGTTATCATTGTTCACATGTCTAAGCAGGAATAATGTTATTGCAGTCTCCCTCTGATAACATTAGATTGTAAAGTACAGTTAAGTTATCGGATTATGTATCTCCAATGTTTCCGCTTCTGAGAAACCTCCCCACTGCATATAGGAAGTAAGAGCTAATCGCTCGTAATTCCTGGGGTTCGAGAAGAAAAAGATCCTTTCCTTGAATGCACCCTTTTACCTTTCTACGAATCTAAACGCGCCTGTAGTCAATTGTTTACATCTCGTGTTTGTCTTAATCTAGTGTGCTATGTCATCTTTGAATATGTCTCTGTCAGTATAAATATGAAAGACATACAATTTACTCCCTATTCCCATCGGCTTCCTTGTCAAAGTTATCGAACCGAACCGTGACCACGGTTACTTGTTAGTCTGACAGTTGAAGAGAAAGCTCGTTTGGAGGGCTCGTTCGTTATCTATCGACAGTTACAGGATCTTGAAATAATGACCTTAATGCACGTCACTGATACAGGCTACTACGTGCTTGGCATTGGCTGAGCATCCTCATGCAGTGATGCGCAATGAGGTAGTCGGAAGGTCTATTCCTGTTGATAGGTGTCTGCCGAGAACGGGGATTTCTATTTAGCTTTAAGGCCTGCTAAGCCAACGTGGGCCACGATAGTACAGTTTGAAAATGAAGAGTTTCAATGGCCAGGATAAAGCAGATCACTGAGAGGGGGGGGGGTGAATAAAAAGAGATGAGAGGAGTGAATAAAAAGAGATGAGAGGAGTGAATAAAAAGAGATGAGAGGAGTGAATAAAAAGAGATGAGAGGGGTGAATAAAATGAGATACTTGTTTTGTGTTTTTTCTCAAACTCCTGCATGATATCATGTGTAGTGCAGTGAATGACATACGTTGTGTAACGGTTTACAGCTTGGCGGCGATATTTGTTCATTTACGCCTTACATATCCGACATCATGAATGTAGTAAGTTCTTCGCATGAACAAACCTATGAGATGATCTCAAACACCGTCAGTGATCTTGGCTGATTTTTACTATTCAATTTTGTGTTTACTTTGTGGGGCCAGGAAATGAAAAGCACTGGAATAGTTGGTCAGCCAAGACGAGTATTATTTTCTCAGATCGCTGACCAGGAATATTCTTGCGAGTACCTGGTCAATTCGGAAATCATCACACAAAAGTGACACTATCTAACTTGTGCCATCATTCTCTCTATCTGCTGACAGGAAGTACACACAAAAGTGACACTATCTAACTTGTGCCATCATTCTCTCTATCTGCTGACAGGAAGTACACACAAAAGTGACACTATCTAACTTGTGCCATCATTCTCTCTATCTGCTGACAGGAAGTACACACAAAAGTGACACTATCTAACTTGTGCCATCATTCTCTCTATCTGCTGACAGGAAATACACACAAAAGTGACACTATCTAACTTGTGCCATCATTCTCTCTATCTGCTGACAGGAAGTACACACAAAAGTGACACTATCTAACTTGTGCCATCATTCTCTCTATCTGCTGACAGGAAGTACACACAAAAGTGACACTATCTAACTTGTGCCATCATTCTCTCTATCTGCTGACAGGAAGTACACACAAAAGTGACACTATCTAACTTGTGCCATCATTCTCTCTATCTGCTGACAGGAAGTACACACAAAAGTGACACTATCTAACTTGTGCCATCATTCTCTCTATCTGCTGACAGGAAATACACACAAAAGTGACACTATCTAACTTGTGCCATCATTCTCTCTATCTGCTGACAGGAAGTACACACAAAAGTGACACTATCTAACTTGTGCCATCATTCTCTCTATCTGCTGACAGGAAGTACACACGAAAGTGACACTATCTAACTTGTGCCATCATTCTCTCTATCTGCTGACAGGAAGTACACACAAAAGTGACACTATCTAACTTGTGCCATCATTCTCTCTATCTGCTGACAGGAAGTACACACAAAAGTGACACTATCTAACTTGTGCCATCATTCTCTCTATCTGCTGACAGGAAGTACACACAAAAGTGACACTATCTAACTTGTGCCATCATTCTCTCTATCTGCTGACAGGAAGTACACACAAAAGTGACACTATCTAACTTGTGCCATCATTCTCTCTATCTGCTGACAGGAAGTACACACAAAAGTGACACTATCTAACTTGTGCCATCATTCTCTCTATCTGCTGACAGGAAGTACACACAAAAGTGACACTATCTAACTTGTGCCATCATTCTCTCTATTTGCTGACAGGAAATACACACAAAAGTGACACTATCTAACTTGTGCCATCATTCTCTCTATCTGCTGACAGGAAGTACACACAAAAGTGACACTATCTAACTTGTGCCATCATTCTCTCTATCTGCTGACAGGAAGTACACACAAAAGTGACACTATCTAACTTGTGCCATCATTCTCTCTATCTGCTGACAGGAAATACACACAAAAGTGACACTATCTAACTTGTGCCATCATTCTCTCTATCTGCTGACAGGAAGTACACACAAAAGTGACACTATCTAACTTGTGCCATCATTCTCTCTATCTGCTGACAGGAAGTACACACAAAAGTGACACTATCTAACTTGTGCCATCATTCTCTCTATCTGCTGACAGGAAGTACACACAAAAGTGACACTATCTAACTTGTGCCATCATTCTCTCTATCTGCTGACAGGAAGTACACACAAAAGTGACACTATCTAACTTGTGCCATCATTCTCTCTATCTGCTGACAGGAAGTACACACAAAAGTGACACTATCTAACTTGTGCCATCATTCTCTCTATCTGCTGACAGGAAATACACACAAAAGTGACACTATCTAACTTGTGCCATCATTCTCTCTATCTGCTGACAGGAAGTACACACAAAAGTGACACTATCTAACTTGTGCCATCATTCTCTCTATCTGCTGACAGGAAGTACACACAAAAGTGACACTATCTAACTTGTGCCATCATTCTCTCTATCTGCTGACAGGAAGTACACACAAAAGTGACACTATCTAACTTGTGCCATCATTCTCTCTATCTGCTGACAGGAAGTACACACAAAAGTGACACTATCTAACTTGTGCCATCATTCTCTCTATCTGCTGACAGGAAGTACACACAAAAGTGACACTATCTAACTTGTGCCATCATTCTCTCTATCTGCTGACAGGAAGTACACACAAAAGTGACACTATCTAACTTGTGCCATCATTCTCTCTATCTGCTGACAGGAAGTACACACAAAAGTGACACTATCTAACTTGTGCCATCATTCTCTCTATCTGCTGACAGGAAGTACACACAAAAGTGACACTATCTAACTTGTGCCATCATTCTCTCTATCTGCTGACAGGAAGTACACACAAAAGTGACACTATCTAACTTGTGCCATCATTCTCTCTATCTGCTGACAGGAAGTACACACAAAAGTGACACTATCTAACTTGTGCCATCATTCTCTCTATCTGCTGACAGGAAGTACACACAAAAGTGACACTATCTAACTTGTGCCATCATTCTCTCTATCTGCTGACAGGAAGTACACACAAAAGTGACACTATCTAACTTGTGCCATCATTCTCTCTATCTGCTGACAGGAAATACACACAAAAGTGACACTATCTAACTTGTGCCATCATTCTCTCTATCTGCTGACAGGAAATACACACAAAAGTGACACTATCTAACTTGTGCCATCATTCTCTCTATCTGCTGACAGGAAGTACACACAAAAGTGACACTATCTAACTTGTGCCATCATTCTCTCTATCTGCTGACAGGAAGTACACACAAAAGTGACACTATCTAACTTGTGCCATCATTCTCTCTATCTGCTGACAGGAAGTACACACAAAAGTGACACTATCTAACTTGTGCCATCATTCTCTCTATCTGCTGACAGGAAGTACACACAAAAGTGACACTATCTAACTTGTGTCATCATTCTCTTTATCTGCTGACAGGAAGAATTGGTAGCATATCCTTTACATGACTTAGCTTATCACCCTAGCATTACTTGGCTGTGGTGATTTTCTAGGCAATATAAATACGTTCAGTAGTTTGCCTTTGCTTTCTGAACGGTCCGGATGCACAATTGCCGGTGACTGAGACCGAACTCTGTACCTTGGCCGTCAAAGACGCGCCCTGTAACACGTCGCCACAGACTCGTGGAGACAATTCAAATATCGCCACTCTAGATGGATAAAGGATCAATGGGTTTACATGACTGTAGTATCAACAGGACCGTTAATACATATCCAGGGAGGGAGGGGGTGGGGGTTGTGATTTACCTTTTTTTATGCAGTCGCCCATTTTCCTCACGATTCCGTATATTATATTACATTTATTATGACTTTTATGGGGGGGGGAATGATGGGTTGGGGGAGGGGGGAGAGAAAGAGAGAAACTGAACTACATTTTGACTAAGATCCTAGCATTAAATGTCATGTTATGAATTCCGTGAATGTGGAGGGGGTGTAAACCTCCCCCCCCCTTATATATGGCGGATTGCCAGTTGACCTGGGAGTGTAGTAAACCTCCCTCCCATTATCTTATGGGCGTCATTACCAATGGGTCTGAATCTAGAAACGGTCATGGAAGTAGATACATTTAACCTTAATTAGTCTTCAATTTTGTTTAAAAAAAGTATACAGTTTCACGACTCCGCTTCTCAAAATATCTTTCCTCTCCTGGATTTAAGTATTTCATTGGGAAGAGAAAGTAACGGAGGAGGGAAAATAAAAACAAAAATGGTAAGGTGAAAGAAGAGAACGAAATGAAGGCACATTTAAAGAAAAATAAGACAGCATAACGAGGGCACGACAGCCTCACGTTTATGCAAGATTGAAACTTCAGATAAGAAAGAGTTCCAGAGGGAAAGTAAACAAAAAGTGAAAACATTTTTTGGTTAGGAGCGATAGGTTTGATGGTAAAATAGGATGGATATTAAAACGATGGAAGAAAAATAAGGTAAAATAAAAAATAAAAGATACAGAAATTGACCGCTTAAATGAAAGCATGAAAGTACAGTTCTAGCGTTAGAAGAGTAAAATGGAGAAATCGCGTGATAAAACTATGGGAACAATACGAGTATATGAGAATAATACATAACACATCATATTCAGGGGTATGAAGTAAACAAATCATATTCAAAGGTATAAAGTAAACACTCCAAGACAAAAGGTACAAAGTAAACACTTCAAGAGGCGAAGTATAAAGTAACCACTTCTTGAAGTGGTTTGCCTTCAAACCTTCAAATTCATACCTCTCTTGAGACGAGGTATGAATTAAACACTTCAAGAGACGAGGTATGAATTAAACACTTAAGGAGACGAGGTATGAATTAAACACTTAAAGAGACAAGGTATGAATTACACACTTCAAGATGTGAGGTATGTATTAAACACTTAAAGAGACGAGGTATGAAGTAAACACTCCAAGACAACAGGTACAAAGAAACACACCAAAATAAATGTATATAGTAAACACATAAAACATAGAGGTATGCAGTTAATACATCAAAACAACCACAAATACTAAAAAACATAGTAAAGATTGACATATGAAGTGATAACTGGAGAGATAAGTTTAGATATTAAATCTTAAGACAAGCCAGAAGACATTATATAAATGTAACAAAATATAACACATTTTGTCGATATCGATAATACGATTTTGTATATCGATAATACGTTCAAATATTCTGGTTGTTATACTGACGATACGTTCAAATATGGTTGTTTCACTGATGAGACGTTCATATATTCTCGTTGTTACACTGATGAGACATTCAGATATTCCGTGGGATGGCAACTACGAAATAAAACACGTATAAAAATACAGAAATAAAAAAAAATACACCAAGTTAATAAAATGAAACAAGATTCTTGAATGGAAATCAAACTTACCAAAAACAGTCAAAAGTGCAGACGTGCTGGTTCGTCTTTGAGCAATGTTATTAGCTCCACAGGTATAGTTTCCAGTGTCACTTTTCCTAGCCTGGTTAATGATGAGATGGCCTTCACTAGTGATGATGAAATTCACGTCCACATCAACATTTATTTCAACATTGTCTTTGAGCCAAAACACCTGGAAGTTGGAGAAAACAAGAGACGGAATGTGAAAACACTGTTATATAATTAGACTTGAAGTGCTGATGGATTTAGTGCTAGGTAACGGATGAGAACCATTATGTTAGATGGTCGAAGTGAATGGAGATATGCGAAATGTTTTTGTTTGTTTGTAGTCTTACAAGAGAGAACGTATAGAATATATGGGTTTTACATTGAACATGTTGTCTTGAAGAACACGAAAAATGTATATGTGAAATAAGGAAACGTTATATTTGAAAATAGAAAACTTTGTATTTGAGATAAGAAAACATTATAGTGAAACAAAACTTTATATATAAATTAAAACTGTATACATGAATAACGAAAACGTTATAGTGAAATAAGAAAACTGTACATGTAAAATAAGAAAACTTTATTTCTTAAAGGTAATTATTTAGAAATAGCAGTTTTTAGCGCGCATGTTATTGAAGAGCGCAGCTTATTAGATAGCAAGGCGCGCAGGTTATTAGAGAGCGCGGCGCACATAATGTAACATCCAGTACACAAAATATAAAACTGTGGACCTTAATACCAATACCGCCTTTTATTCCACGCACACATGACATTTTATTTTGAGAAATAACGTAGTTGAATAGGTTTCATCAATAACTTCAGCTATCGTCTATAAACAGAAACTGTTTTTCTATAATCATAAAGATATTCTTCAGTGAACTACATCAAAAGCAGAAACAAAATATACCTGGTAAAGTACAAGGACATTATGTTTTTCAAGAATAGACTCGGGTGGAAGTGACTTTTTTAGAAGCGCTCACGCAGTTCTTTCTACAAAATATACGGGTAAAAAAAAAAACTTTTATAAAATATGTTCGCTGATTAGACATGATTCTCAGCTGTGTACAGCTGGTCATTAACTTCTCGTGGTTACTTGAATTGTACTCACATCATTCATTATTCGTGAGGTTATAAAAGAGGTCAACGTCAAAATAACATTTTTGGCAATTACTTGTGACAGGTTCATGAGAATCCCGTGAAACTTACTGAACACAAATCTCTCTGACCATATTATAGAACGCCTATAAAAGATTAACAGTCCTCGATTAAATTTAGTTCAAAATTCAATGCGTAATTATGTCTCATCTTAGAACACCGATACATCATCATTGGACGCTTACAGGCTGGATAATCACAAAATCTAGTGGCCAGACAATGTAATGTGGTTAGAAGCACCATTATTTGCTTTTGGAGGCGATTTCAACCAGCTGACTCAGTGCAGACTGGCCGAGCGATGGAAGACCCAGAGTCACAACTCCTACCGAAGACCACTTCATACAGCTGCTTCTCATCGGGAATAGACTTTCATCGGCATTCTCCAAAGCCCAATCAATGCCAGCAGCTCGTCGATTTTCAGACCAAACGGTCACGAACAGTGGCGTAGCGAGGGGAGGGGGCGGAGGTGCGGACCGTCCCGGGCGGCATCATCGGGAGTGCGGCAAATTTAATTTTCGTCCAGTCTTTCACAATCACTGACAAATTTTTTTAATGTCACAAGGGCGGAAAATTCTGATTCCGCCCCGGGCGACATTGACCCACGCTACGCTACTGGTCAGGAACCGGCTGCACGACGCTGGTCGTTGGGCTAGAAGACCATACAGAGTCCTACGGATCAGCATCGCCAGAACCGACTGCAGTGGGCGAACTAGAATCGTCAATGGACCGTTTGGAATGACTGAAAACGTGTTTGATTTAGTTTAAGTCTGAAAGTTTCTTCATGCCAAGGTTGAAACATTAGTTCCGTAAAATAAAGTTTTGGTACATGTTTGAAATAATGATACAATTTCTTTTTAACATTAGTGTTCATTGCGCATGTCTCAAAAAGCGCCACTTATCTTGGCTGATGTGACATTTTGTATGTTTTTCATTGGCTGTTGATTTTTTTTTCATCAATTGACATATTCTTTCTAGAACGTAGTCTTCCCTATGGATCTCTTGAATTCTTCGCGGTATTGAGCAAGTTGTCCTGCATCTTTCAGTGAAATGTGTAGTCATTCTTGAATGTCTTTTGTCCAACGGCTTCTTGGTCGGCCTTTTCCCCTGTTGCCTTCTATCATCCCCTCCAGTAACACTCTCTCCATGCCGTAATGTCTCTTAATATGACCGAAACAAACTAGCTTTTTCTTTAATATGGTGTTCAGAGGCCAGCCTTCTGGACGTCAATTGCTCGTAACACCCCCCCCCCCCCTGGTTGTTTACTTCGCTGTCTATTGTACTCTCAGAACTCTTCTATAACACTTTAATTCAAATGATGTTATTCTCTTGGAAAAACTGGATTTGTTTTTAATTAAGTAAAATGTATTTATTGTGAGGTGCGTTCCTTTTAACAGCGGACGTAAGTCTAATTTGGTTGTATTATGGCTTTCAACAATACAAACAAAAATGAGGGTCGTTGTTCAGGTAATTTTGTATCTATGACCTCTGAGGATTAGTTTCTTAATGGCACTGACACAGTATGCGCAGAAGTATCAATAATCAATCGAATCAGCGAAGATAAATGACGCTATTTATGATCTGCCCGCATGACTATTCTGGTAAAGGACTTGGCTCATATATCTATGACAACATGGTATAGGTCCAGGGCCGGCCCTAACAATTTAGGGGCCCAATGCGAAACGGATTGGGCGGAGCCCAGTCTGGGTAGGGAAGAGGATAATAAAATAAATTCTAATATGAATTTATGGGCCTATGAATTGCGGGGCCCACTGCGGCCGCATAGGTTGCAATGGCCTAAGACCGGCCTTGTATAGATCAATTCGTATTTATATAACTTAGCGATGTAACGATAATTATGACAATGATGATGACGATGATGAAATGATCGCTTTATCTGTGAGTGGGTACAGCACATAGTATTTCTGAGAAAAGTTTAGATCCTCCTTAATTCAGTAACTGAGGTGACACTCAGATCCTAAACGTTTGATGTAATAAGTATATGGTTGTCTTAAGGGGGTTTATGGATGCATGTTTATGCCTCTAAGTAAGGGGGTTTATGGATGCATGTTTATGCCTCTAAGTAAGGAGTTTATGGATGCATGTTTATGCGTCAAAGTAAAGGGGTTTATGGATGCATGTTTGTGTCTCAAAGTAAGGAGTTTATGGATGCATGTTTATGCCTCTAAGTAAGGAGTTTATGGATGCATGTTTATTCGTGAAAGTAAAGGGGTTTATTGATGCATGTTTAATTCCCAAAGTAAGTGGGTTTATGGATGCATGTTTATGCGTCAACGTAAAGGGGTTTATTGATGCATGTTTATGCCTCAAAGTAAGGGGGGTTTATTGATGCATGTTTAATTCCTAAAGTAAGAGGGTTTATTAATGCATGTTTAATTCCCAAAGTAAGGGGTTTATGGATGCATGTCTATACCTCAAAGTAAGGGGGTTTATTGATGCATGTTTAATTCCCAAAGAAAGGGGGTTTATGGATGCATGTTTCATCCTCAAAGTAAGGGGGTTTATGGATGCATGTTTATGCCTCAAAGTAAGGGAGTTTATTGATGCATGTTTAATTCCCAAAGTAAGGTAGTAAAGTGTGACAGTAACCTGAGGTTCATCACGTCCTGCCAAGAGTGTAGGATATATGTCTTGGACGAACTAGTCCATTATTCTTTCTTCACATTTGTTGACCCATCTAGAGTTTTGTAGACATAGCATTTCCGTCACATAGGAATCAACCACACATGACAAAGCTTCACTGGCATACAACTCTACCTCATTCATGGGAATAAGGGGAGGGGGTTTATTTGACAGAAGACCCCAACAAAATTTAATATAGACATGAAATGGGAATGATTTTTTTTCACAGATAACTAGTTGTTAGCTCATCCCTCATCTTTCCTTAGTCACCTCTTATGACATACCTGGAAAGAAGACGGTGGCCCTATTTTTGCACCCTTAACTAGAAGTCTAAGCCTCGGCTGCCAAGCGGACGTAGCAATGAAATAGAAGTGACTAGTCTTGTCTCGTGTCTCGGAAAAAACAACGAAGAAAGCTTTTAAAATATTCACGGTAAAATAATATACAAGAAAACTAACTCTGAAATTCGACCGTATTAACTTCAGAATTAAGTAGCCAAAAAATGTACACGCTTGCGTCTCTGATGAAGAACTTCACACCGTGAAGTAGTTTTTAACCCTGTTTGTGACCGTGCAAAACTGATGGAGGCATCAAGGATAAGATGGAGAATATTAAAAAGCTATCCAGATTTTAAGAGTTAACAGACAGAAAGCAATTAACTTCAAAGACAAGTTTAGACACTATGGAAGTATTACCGAAAAGCTTATTTATAAAGTAGCTCTTTCAAAACAATTTACAACACTAGAGTAAGGACACGGTTGTTATTGCTTGCAACGTGTGTCCTTAGTTACAAATAGTTTGTTCAGATATTGTACAATCAGGTTTATTAGGAACGATCTGCCCCTTCTCTTGGTAAGTCTCAAAGAGGGATTTCTATCTATCTATCTATCTATCTAATCTAATCTAATCTAATCTAATCTAATCTAATCTAATCTAATCTAATATATCTAATCAATCTATCTAATCAATCTATCTAATCTATCTAATCAATCTATCTAATCTAATCTAATCTAATCTAATCTATCTATCTATCTATCTATCTATCTATCTATCTATCTATCTATCTATCTATCTATCTATCTATCTATCTATCTATCTATCTATCTATCTATCTATCTATCTATCTATCTATCTATCTATCTATCTATCTATCTATCTATCTATCTATCTATCTATCTATCTATCTATCTATCTATCTATCTATCTATCTATCTATCTATCTATCTATCTATCTATCTATCTATCTATCTATCTATCTATCTATCTATCTATCTATCTATCTATCTATCTATCTATCTATCTATCTATCTATCTATCTATCTATCTATCTATCTATCTATCTATCTATCTCTCTCTCTCTCTCTCTCTCTCTCTATCTATCTATCTATCTATCTATCTATCTATCTATCTATCTATCTATCTATCTATCTATCTATCTATCTATCTATCTATCTATCTATCTCTATCTCTCTCTATCTCTCTCTCTCTATCTATCTCAGATAGATAGATAGAGATAGATAGAGATAGATAGGATCTCTCTCTCTATCTATCTATCTATCTATCTATCTATCTATCTATCTATCTATCTATCTATCTATCTATCTATCTATCAATACGCTGTATTCCGTGTTTGTCTTGCAACGTCGGGGGTAGAAGAGTTCTCTGGAGATGTCCTTCCTGTTTGCTGTTTGTAAGCTTGTTAATGTGGCTTCTTTGATTAGTCCATGTGACTGGTTTAGCAGACCGACAGTGTAGATACTTGCTCTAGTAATATCACTCGTAGGAAACAATGGAGAGTTTTCAGAGGAAGACAGTAAACATTAAAGAGGGATTTATGGTTAAAATTGTGATTTCTTCGTCTGAATTTGTTTTCAAACTCCGGCAGACTGTCAGGATGTAGTTCGGGAATACAAGCATGTAGAAAGTTCGGTAGCCTAGTTGATAGTCACCGGATTATAGCGAGTCGGACACACACAATCCGGGTCGCAATTTGTTAGCAGGCAGGACCTCTCTTCCAGTCGACTCAGCTGTAAAAGATAGCTGGCACATTAACTAGGGAAGGTAAACAGAGCAAGGAAGGAAACGGGGTGCAAAGGGTACTGCACTGCTCTTGGCGGACTCAGGGTTAGCAGATAACCAAGATCCAAAAGTACCTCGTCGTGGTGCACCCTGGAAAGAGAAATACAGCAGCTCGTGCTGATTCTGACTAAACCTTTTGAGGATCGTGTCCGTGAATATGGAGGCAGCAGATGGAAAGATAATTGACTGCAAAAGATACAGTCAATATCTCCGATACCACTGCGCCAACACATGCATGCACTGTCGACACACAGTAACGCTAGTCATTCCGGTCCAATCATTGGATTGACGGTCAATGAAAGCGACACGAAAAGGTTTATGCATGGCGAGAGACGAAAAGAAAACATACTGAGTATAATAAAAGGGCAGCACAGCGCCAGAAGGCAGCGCCAAGTGCAAATAGAAAGGGAAAACGTTCCAAGGAAATCGGGACTACAAGTTCAGTTAGCTAGAGACAAGCTTCTAGTTACCAGTGCTCCTTACGGGCAGAGATCCAGACCTACTTGTGGCGCCAATTATATAAAAAAAAGCAGCTCTGCCCAACTCTAATGTCGAGCTTTCCTATACCAGAAACATACTCGCGGAGAGAAAGGGTTCCGTACCCGATGGGCTCGTGCACAAACGGGACAACGAAGGCATCCCTTGCCCAACTCTACTGTCAAACTTGGGGGGGGGGGACTTTTTAAGCACCTTTGGTCAAATTAATACAAGGGCGCAAAGGGGAAGGGGTGAATTTTTACCAACCTTTTGGTCGTTAATACAAGGGTATGGGGGGGGGGTTGACTTTTTACCAATATTTTGGTCAAGTTAATAGTTCCAATTTGCTAGGGGGGGGTGGTGGTTTGAACAATCACTCCCCCCATTATCCACAGGTCTGTGGACACCCCATCTAAAAGTTGCCTCTTCTTAGTACATCAAGGAATATCATCAACATTGACGGCGTGTTGCTGGCATGGGATTTATCTTCAGCTTTAATTCAAGAAACAGAATGTGCCGTCTTGCTGTTTACATCTTGATTGCAATATCTACTTGTTTTCGAACTCGACACGTCCGTGTGTTGCAGGGCACGAAAGCGAAAACAAAGCGTAGCAACACTATGACCTACAATGCTATCGTAAAAGCCGGCTAAGGAGGTTTCGGAGTGAAATTGGTTGTTCTATTCAACTGGTAAACTGGAGTCTTCATTAAGGATATTACGAGGCACTTGCGTGAAGCACATGTCATCAACCTTTTCGAGTCGCTACCGCATTATATAAAAAAAAGAACCCGTGTAACTACCGGGTTCTGAACATCTAGTTCAGGTTACACAGAATATGGCCACTATATCATTTCGTATGTGTGTAAGGAGAATAGGTTTAAGTTATTCAATTCAGGAATGCAATGTTTCTATCAGAAAAACTACTGGCTGTGTCCAGTTGCTAGGTTGCTTTAGTGACCAGCAAGTCTATGGCTTTCTCGTTGCTAGGTTTCTTTATTGACTAGCAAGTCTATGGCTCTGTTTCGTTGCTAGGTTGCTTTATTGACTATCAAGTCTATGGCTGTGTCTTGTTGCTAGGCTGCTTTATTGACTAGCAAGTCTATGGCTGTGTCTCGTTGTTAGGTTACTTTATTGACTAGCAAGTCTATGGCTGTGTCTCGTTGCTAGGTTGCTTTATTGACTAGTAAGTCTATGGCTACGTTGCTTTATTGACTAATATTAGTAACATATATCTGTTCATTTTTATATTTTTTCTGTGTTAACCCAGCCCCTTCTCCCTTCAAATTTCGGGTTGTTACCCGGTACTGAAGCTTTATCTCTCAGAGATAAAGAGCAACATGATCTGACCTCCATCATCCTCTGTCTCTTGTTTTGGTGGTGTACTCTGAAAACTGTAACCTATCCATCTTGTGATGGTACTCTCCCACTTGTATCTATGTCTACCTCTTACTCACTCATAGCTAAATAGTTATATCATCATCATAAAAACAGCTATCGCTACATAAAAACAGCTATCGCTACATAAAAACAGCTATCGCCAAATAAAAACAGCTATAGCTACATAAAACAGCAATCGCTACATAAAAACAGCAATCGCTACATAAAAACAGCTATCGCTACATAAAAACAGCTATCGCTACATAAAAACAGCTATCGCTATATAAAAACAGCTATCGCTACATAAAAACAGCTATCGCTACATAATGCATA
This sequence comes from Meghimatium bilineatum, assembly GCA_034231615.1. NCBI lineage: Eukaryota > Metazoa > Mollusca > Gastropoda > Stylommatophora > Philomycidae > Meghimatium > Meghimatium bilineatum. The sequence goes on from CM067320.1 coordinate 11,121,550, forward strand.
CAAAATGAAATATCTCTTACAGTAATCTGTATAGAATTAAATCAAACGCTTCCAAAATAGATATTTTTAGTACAATATAATTCAATATAATTGTAAATCAATCACATTGTCAATGGGTTAACAAGCTTAAAAATTAACGGTTATAGTTTCGTTAATGCGCACATTGTATGAATGTCAACATTAATCTATTTATTGTTTTGGTTATCAAATACTTCAGTGTGTCCACTGAGGACGCAAATTTCTTATTTTTAAAATGTCTTTTATTCGATGTAAAGATCATTATACTCTATCCTGCATCTTCGTTCGATTTTTGATTATTGACACTAATGTTCATCTGATTTTTGCAGAAGTGGAGGGGCAAGGGAGGAGAGGCGGGGGCTTTGAACTATGTTGTTATACCATCTGATTTGTACCATATAGATGTAGCGGTCTAGAACATCCGTCTCCGGCATGACTATTATTTAAAGTTATTGTTTCAATCAGCGACGCGCGCCCGTGTGTTGCCGGGGCCCGAAAGGGGAGCAAAGAATAGCAACACTGTTTACCTTGCACGCATGTCGTAAAAGGCGACTAAGGAGGTTATGGGATGGAGTTGGCTGTCCCATCCCATATACGGTCAGTGACCCAAAGACATGCTGAAGTCGGATGTGTCAGGCCGAAGGGCGCAGATATTGCATCAATGTTGTAAACCATGACAAAACGCATTCCGTTCTCCGGACTACATCCTGCTAATCTGCAGGAGTTTGAGAACGAACGCAGAAGAAGTAAAAAGAATCCGCTTCGCAACAAAAGCATTCTGTGACCCCATTTTGAGACGTGCTTAAAGACATGTTTTTAATAGAATCTGTAAAAGCGTATAAGAATGTAGACTCGCTATTGCTGCGATAAATAAACCTTGAATACTTCTACGATAAATCAAAATCTGTCTAAATCTTCAAAAGGCTCACAGCACAAACATGCATCACAAGAATAAAGGTTCCCATTCTCCACCATGTTCTTGGTGATTGCTTTTTGTGCGGACTGTAGCTGCAACACGCTTTCCATGTTACAGATTAAAATGTCACAACTCCTGATAATATCTGAACTCGGTTTCCTGTGTACGATAATTGAGACGAAAAAGAAACAACAGATGAGTGTCTGTAGAAATTCTTGAAGGAAAATGTTTCAAGAAGAATTGAGAATGACACAAGATTTGTGAAAAGTGAATGTGAAGTCAGTTTTCAGAGAATACTTCGGTGCAAAATATTGAGTGCTCGTGTTTAGTGGAAATTTTCTAAATTATAACTGTCTCGTATTTCTAAACAAGATTAGTGGGAGTGAGTGTTACAGAGTATGAGAACGAGTGGAAGAGAGAGAGAGAGAGAGAGAAAGAGAGAGAGAGAGAGAGAAAGAGGGTAAAAGGAAAGGGATATAAAGCATAAAATTGGAATAAGGAAGTGTGTGGGTGAGGTACGCTCTGAGTCAAAGTTCTGAAAAGTGTTGTAAAACTCTATTAACATTTTAAACGGAGCAGGAAACCGGGTCAGTGGAAACGTTAATAGCTGTTTTTGGTAGATAGTTGGAGATAAATATACGGGGGGGGGGGGGGAGGGATAAAGCCGGGGAAAAATATGGCCGGATGCAAAATCCAACATGTAAAGAAAGATGTTTAAAAAAAAAATACTGATGAACTGACAGTGTAATGTAATGGATACAGTAAATTAAATAGGAAGACATGAATGGAGACCAAAAAGATCACCAATGTAGTCATCCTGAGAGAAATGAATGTAAAAGAAAACTGCTTAATAGCAGGGTTTTTCCAGAAAACGTAAAGATTTTGGCCATACCAAACGCCATGATGGCCTAGAGAAGACCATAATAGATGGGATGATGCCAGGGGAATGAACAAGAGGCAGACCAAGAAGAAGATCAACGCAAGACATCATATACCACGTGAAAATTACAGTAACAGAAGCAAGGAGGCTGTCTCAGATGGACATAAGTTTCGAAAGGCTGTGATGAATGCTACATCCTGTTCAGGATATTCTACCTGATGATGATGGTGATGAATGAAGATATACATATAAATATACTGAGATCGAAATGCGTTGTGTTGCCGTTTTAGTTGTGCCAGTGGCCAGAAACATCCGTCGTCATTGTAGTTCACGTGATGGATCTGCCTGACCTGGGGGACCTCTCCATTATCTTATGAGTAAAAATCTGTTCAGCATAAGTAACCTCTTTCTAAATTATTTTGTTCATTCGTCAAATTTCATGTCACAAACTTAAAATATTAAATCCTTTAATATAACATGTATCTGTGTTCAGCAGATATGGTGTGTCATCAGTGTGGCTCATTGATAGCATCTTTCTGTTCCCATGTTGTTTGTTCAGTAGCGGTTTGTCTTGGTGGCAGCGGTTCTCAACCTGTGTGTTGCCACTTCTATATGGGTTGAACGATCCTTTCACAGGGGTTGCCTAAGACCATCGAAAAACACTCTTCTTCTTTCTGTCCTCATGTACCTTTCGGGGTTGACGGGAGAGTGAGTGTACGGTCTTTTGCCCTTCTATTTGCCTCCTCTGCCTATTTTTTTTAAACTATCAATTTTATAGTTTGGGGGTGGGTCACCACAACATGAGGAACTGTATTAAAGGGTCGCGGCATTAAGAAGTCCGAGAACCACTGTACTAGAGTAAACAGTAGGATCCTTGTCGCACAGGACGGAGCTTATGTGACAATATATCTCAGGAAAAAATGCACTTCTAAACACGACGTCATAACCAGGGATCAACCCACGACGTCTGAGCAAAAGGCAAACAGCTAAGCCACTGGGACAATGTGATCCCAAAAGCAATATAATTATCGAAAGATAAGGGATATCTTTAAATATTAAATCCTACAGAAAATAGAATTAAACATTTAGTAGTGATTGCAGAAGAACAGGAGATAAACATACAGGGAGAGAAAGTACAACAAGTAAAACAGTATCAATATCTTGGACACATAGTCACAAATGATGGCAGATGTGAAACAGAAGTTAAAAGGAGAATAGGAATGGCTAAAAGTACCTTCAATGACATGAGGAAATTATTAATATCTAAACAAATTACAAACAAGTTAAAAATGAGAATTATAACATGCTACATCTATTCCATATTAATGTATGGCTCAGAAACATGGACACTAAATACACAATTAGAAGACAAAATTGATGTCTTTGAGATGTGGGTATATAGAAGAATAGGGAGAACATCATGGAAAGAGAAGAAAACAAATAAAGAGGTGCTAAAGACACTTAATATGAAGAAAGAACTACTAAGAGAAATAAAGATCAGGCAAATAAAATACTTTGGACACATTAAAAGACATGACACTCTATTGAAGACCTTACTTGAGGGTAAAGTCAAAGGGAAGCGAGCAAGAGGTAGGCAGAGATACAAGTGGGAGAGTAACATTACACGATGGACAGGTTACAGTCTAGCAGAGTGCACCACCAAGACAAGAGACAGGAGATGTTGGAGATACGTTGCAGCCAACCTTCGTTGCGGAGACGGCACTTAATGATGATGAGTGATTGCAGTTTCATTTATGTGAATTATTTCTGCTTTAACGGTAGACCTCGTTCCTCTTTGGTTATAGTAGGGCACATGCATGACCATTAATAACTTTTGACGACACTAGGCCATGTGTATGTAATTACGTTGTAAGGCACCAATTGTGAATAAAAATATTTGCTGATTATAACTGACGTTGGGAAAATTTCAACAATCGAATAAAAATGATATCCTGCAGATTCAAGCAAGCAATTATTTCGAAGGGTGGATAAGTATATCAAGGGAGTTTATCATGGTACATGGGCACAGCTGGAACATTGACAAGATATACGTAGATATTGCTTTGATGTGTGACAGGAATATGAATTTTGATGACTTCTCTTTTTGATTGTAAAGACTTTTAACCCTGTGATAAGATTTCATAACCTTATTTTAGTTATATTATCATCTGCTATATTCGTTGCTTTTGAAATAAATAGCTGTTTTTAACATTAATTGTTATTTAGATTTTTTGTTTGTTTCGTTAGTTCGGAAGCAAAGGATAGGATTTATGTTTTTAGTTTTCTATTATATTTCTTTGAATGTGTTTATGTTTACCATATGTTGGACGGGATATATCTACGTGTAGTCTCTTTCTTTAATTTCTCTTCTTCTTCTGCATTCATTCTCAAACTCCTGTAGATTAGCAGGATGTAGTCTGGAGAACGGAATGCGCTGTGTCATGGTTTATAGCATTGCTGCGATATCTGTGCATTTCGGCCTGACACATCCGACTTCAGCATGGCTTTGGGTCACTTACCCTATATGGGATGGGACAGCCAACTCCATTCCATCTCTTCTTCTCTTAATCTAATAATAAATAATAACAATAGTAGTGTAGCCTGTGCGGGACATTGCTTCTTCTTCTGCGTTCATTCTCAAACTCCAGCAGAATAGCCGGATGCAGTCAGGAGAGAGGACTGCATTGCGTCATGGTTTACATCATTGCCGCGATATCTGCGCCCTTTTTTCTGACATATCCGACTTCATCATCGTTTTGTGTACCTTTGGCCCTATATGGGATGGGACATCCAACTCCACCCCATAACCTCCTTAGTCATATTTTACGACGTGCATGGAGGGTAAACAGTCTTGCTATTCTTTGCTCCCCTCTCGGACCCCAGCGACACATGGGCGAGGACATTGCTAATCAACTATTGTTGAATTTGTAGGTGCCCGGTTTCCAATCGTATTGCACTCAGTACAATGTGGTTGCCGGCGTTGACGACTATGGTTTGCGAAGTGAACTAACAACTTTGTTATAGAACGCGCCGACCAATCCTTTAATATCAAATGTATATTTCATTTGTTTTTTGGTGTATTTATTAGCATGTGTCTAGTAGAGCTCAGACTAGGAAACAAAGAAGAGAATCAATATGATTTACCATTCATACCGTATGAGACGACTAAGGAGTTTGGGAATGGTGATGGCTTTTCCATTTCATAGAAGAAAGTGACCTTACAATTCATCCTCAAGTCAGATTTGCCGTTTCGCAATGCACTAATATGGAATCCACGTTGTAAACCAAGATATAACGTATTTCGTTTTCCGGATTTCATCCTGGTAATCTGTAGGATTTTGGGAACGAACACGAAAGAAGAAATATAAAAGTCTGGTATTTAGGTACACTACATCTGGAAAAAACGAATGTCAATGTAATTGTCCCAAATGGGTTTCTGTAGATGACGTTACATCGTGATAATTGTTACTATAGTTCAAAGACATAGAAACGCATGATTTTTAAATTCTATCGAGACGGGACCTTGATAATTAATATCAATATTATCTCGAAAGACAAAAATCCTTGTACCAAACGCGAGGTGAACCTGGGACCTCAGAGTTCTGAGGCCGACGTTCTAGCCATAACGCCGCGCTCTCCACTGCAGTCAGCCCCCCCCCCCCCCCCCCCCAAAAAAAAAGCCTTCCTGTATACAGGAAAACGGAGTAGTGAAATTTAAGTATCTCCAACTCTACGCAGCACAAGTTTAAAAAGAAAAAAAAATTCTTAACGTTTTTGCAAAAATCAGTAGTTTGTAGACGAGACTCGAACCGAAGATACCAATTAGCAAACAGTGTGATAGAAATGGATTTTATAATTCTGTTTTTTACTGTGCTAAGTATTTTACATAGGTATCGGGCTCGAGTCTTTTACTAATTTCTCATTCTTATCAAACTTTATATATGTTTTTTTCATATTTATTATTCATATGAAGCTTTGGCGATGAACCTTTAACGCAGACACGACGTCTAAGACTAGAGGTAACGGTGAATTTAAAGGTAAGTCTGGTTAAGGTAAGCTGGGTGAAGGTAACGCGACTTAAAGAAAGATAAGTCACAATATAATAGCTAAGGTAGGCTAAATTAAGGTAAGTTAAGTTAAGGTAAGTCGAGCTAACATAAGTTGCGTTAAGGTGAGTTAAGGTAAGCTACGATAAGGAGAGCTATGGTGAATTAAGATACCTGAGTTAAATTAAGCTTAGTTATGATAATGTAAGTTAAGGTAAGCTACGTTATGGTAGGCTGAGTTATTGTCCAGTGTATTAGCAGCAGTTTTCACATGAGTGCTTATTCAGTGGTAGCCAAGAAATCGCCCGACAATCATCGCCTTTCACCTTTGTTCATTCGCCATGAACGTGCTCCAGTAAAGACATGTGTACAGAAAGTAAACATAACCTCAAAGGCTGAGTTTTGACTATTTCCTTGTATTTCGTTGATCTGCCTTGGCTTTTTTTTGGCATGCAACTCCAAGTATATAAATAGTGCTCAACAGAAAACACAACAATAATGAACATTGTAACCAGTGAAAGAGTGTTTACTCTCTGTACAGAGATCTTTAGCACAGATGGTCTTGCATTAGCAATGACGCCATTATCGACCTTCCTAGACCATGACCCACTGTACCTTACTTTCTAGTGATTAAGTGAACATCGGGAATAATTTGTATTTCAAACCACTGATAATAAGTGAACTGGAAACCCTGGTCTGATGGTCGACAGGAGAGAGAACGCTATCTCAGCTCCCTACAAGAGACAAATGTGATCTACGCAAATACTCCAGGTTTATTAAGTGAACAATAATCTTCTTCCTAATCTCAACTGTGATCTGTCACTCTCTTCTTGTTATCAGAAATGGAGAAGCATGCTTTAAAACTGTTCAGGAAACCACGTGTCTTATTTCACAAAACATTTAGTACCTTCTGATGGGTTATCTCTTGGCTTGCTGATTGTTCCAACGACAACAATGCAGGAAGTGTCAAAAGTTCGTGTTATCGCTTGTTATTTCTACGTTCTCAGAAAGAAAATCGAAAGCAGCCGTTAAAAATTGCTCCCAGTTGTTGTGGTGCGGAAATTTATCTTCTATTTCTCTTCTGGATGTGATTGTTCTCAAATTTTACGGTGCAGGTTGGCCTCGTGATGGGACAAATGATACTAGAATTCGTCGAAAAGAATTCGAAATTCTAGCAAGATTTGTTGGACAATGCTATTGAAATTCACGATAATGTGTGTTTGTGTAAATCACTTCGACGATTTGGAAAAAAACAACGAACTCGAGAATTGTAAAGAATCAAATTAGGTGTACTCAAGGTCTTACCATAGGTGCCCGCACCGTTTTAACTACCTGAAGTGGTAGTAACAAACACTTTAAAGATGTTAAATTGTAAAATTTCTGAATTTTCATCCAACTCAGGAAATTTGAGAATAAAATTTTCAGCTGCTAACCTGTACTGTTATTTTATGACACCTAGATATGTCGATTTAGTTGCTATATCTATATCAACTGATATCTCTTCATTTTACATTATTGTTCATCTTCTACTTCTGCGTTCGATCACTGATAACCATCACGAAAGCAGATTTTATTTCCACAGGTATGCCGTAAGTACTTTGTGCTGCTGGTTTTACAGCGGAGATGCGCTATATTGCACCTTCCGGAACAGCGAATCCGTTTCGGCATACATTGATGTTAATTTTTAGATTTTGTTTCTGGACTACGATTACAACTTCATTATACTGGTATTATTTTGGTTATGTGTCTGATGTTATTATTTCTAATTCTATCTCTTAATGACACTCCGAGTATTCTTCGTAGACATGCCATTTCTGTAGTCACTATGGAGTAGTCTTGAGATGTCATTGTCCAGGTTTGGCACTGGTAGCACAGTGATTGTATAATAATAGTCTTGAATAATGCAACTTTAGTGTCTATGTTTACATTTTTGTTCTTAAAACTATGTGTCATGGGATCTGAATGATTTATTGTAGGGAACTGTACAATTGAAATTAAAAAGAAAAGTTGGTAGTACTTTCTGTTCTTGACGTAGGGATTCAATCCTGCACTTCTTGACTGTAGTGGTTTTTAGGCAATATTTTACGTTCCGCGAGGTGGCACTGAATTTTTTAACAGTCCGGATTCTCAACTGCCTACGGCGGAAATTAAACAAATTACATTTACGGTCTGAGATACTCTTTTGCACCTCTTCACCACAGAACCTATGTGTACCTCTTCGCCACAGATCCTATGTGTACCTTTTCGCCACAGATCCTATGTGTACCTTTTCGCCACAGATCCTATGTGTACCTTTTCGCCACAGATCCTATATGTACCTCTTCGTCACAGATCCTATGTGTACCTCTTCGCCACAGATCCTATATGTACCTCTTCGCCACAGATCCTATATGTACCTCTTCGTCACAGATCCTATATGTACCTCTTCGTCACAGATCCTATATGTACCTCTTCGTTACAGATCCTATGTGTACCTCTTCGTTACAGATCCTATATGTACCTCTTCGCCACAGATCCTATGTGTACCTCTTCGCCACAGATCCTATGTGTACCTCTTCGTCACAGATCATATATGTACCTCTTCGCCACAGATCCTATGTGTACCTCTTCGTTACAGATCCTATATGTACCTCTTCGCCACAGATCATATATGTACCTCTTCGTCACAGATCCTATATGTACCTCTTCGTCACAGATCCTATATGTACCTCTTCGTCACAGATCCTATATGTACCTCTTCGTCACAGATCCTATATGTACCTCTTCGTTACAGATCCTATATGTACCTCTTCGTTACAGATCCTATATGTACCTCTTCGCCACAGATCCTATGTGTACCTCTTCGCCACAGATCCTATATGTACCTCTTCGTCACAGATCCTATATGTACCTCTTCGCCACAGATCCTATGTGTACCTCTTCGCCACAGATCCTATGTGTACCTCTTCGCCACAGATCCTATGTGTACCTCTTCGCCACAGATCCTATATGTACCTCTTCGTCACAGATCCTATGTGTACCTCTTCGTTACAGATCCTATATGTACCTCTTCGTTACAGATCCTATATGTACCTCTTCGCCACAGATCCTATGTGTACCTCTTCGCCACAGATCCTATATGTACCTCTTCGTCACAGAACCTATGTGTACCTCTTTGTTACAGATCCTATGTGTACCTTTTCGCCACAGATCCTATGTGTACCTCTTCGCCACAGATCCTATGTGTACCTTTTCGCCACAGATCCTATGTGTACCTTTTCGCCACAGATCCTATGTGTACCTTTTCGCCACAGATCCTATGTGTACCTCTTCGCCACAGATCCTATATGTACCTCTTCGTCACAGAACCTATGTGTACCTCTTCGTTACAGATCCTATGTGTACCTTTTCGCCACAGATCCTATATGTACCTCTTCGTCACAGAACCTATATGTACCTCTTCGCCACAGATCCTATGTGTACCTCTTCGTTACATATCTATCTAAAATAAAGAAAATCTTCCGTGTATTTTCGAGGCTCAAAAAGGAAGCAGCAAATAGCAACACTGTTACTTGTCTAAAATATCGTAAGAAACGACGAAGTATGTCTTGCTTTTGAGTTTCCTGTCCAATCCTAACACATGCTGAAATTGGATATGTCAGGCAGAATGTTGCATATACCGCAGTTAAGCTGTAGATCATTATGCAACGCATTCTATTATAAGGGCAGCATCCTGCTGATCTATAGGAGCTTGAGAATGATCACAGAAGAAAAAAATAAATAAACGAAATAATTTAAAACTGAAGAAGCAGTTCGCAGAAAGTAAAACTATGAAGAAATGGCAGTATACGCGATATGATCTTCGAGAACTAGCAGATCTAAGACAGTAATATCTAGGAAAAGAACAGCAGAATTACAGCTTAAAAACAACTTAAAATATTAAAAGATATACATAACCACAACCAAGCACAACCACAAATACAATGGCTAGCACTGACAAACATATATGAAAAACTGTCTTGAGTTGAGACCGTACACTATATTCTTATTGTAAAGCATAACATAGCAATGTCTACAACAGTCATATAAATAAAACAGCAATGTCTAGCACAATCAAACTTATAAAACAACAATGTCTAGCACAACCAAACTTATAAAACAGCAATGTCTAGCACAACCAAACTTATAAAACAGCAATGTCTAGCACAATCAAACTTATAAAACAGCAATGTCTAGCACAATCAAACTTATAAAACAGCAATGTCTAGCACAACCAAACTTATAAAACAGCAATGTCTAGCACAACCAAACTTATAAAACAGCAATGTCTAGCACAATCAAACTTATAAAACAGCAATGTCTAGCACAACCAAACTTATAAAACAGCAATGTCTAGCACAACCAAACTTATAAAACAGCAATGTCTAGCACAACCAAACTTATACCACAGCAATGTCCAGCACAACCAGACAGAAAACAGCAATGTCCAGCACAACAAAACATATAAACAGAAATGTCCAGCATAACAAAACATATAAAACAGCAATGTCCAGCACAACCAAACATATAAAACAGCACTTTCTACACATATACACACATCACGCAGTTAGCTATAAAGCAAGCACAGATATAAATACATCTGTGACTACATAATTACTCTGAAACCAGCAACGACTGCTATTTACAATTCTTCTATTTCAGATTCCCCTCCAAATTCCTCAGATTCGTACCATCCACTTGTCATTCACAGGTATTTCATTTCACTTTTAGCACCAAATTCCAACAATCCAAACCAATCCTTTCTACCGGCACACAATGTGACATCATTACTGTCTCTCCTCCAAGTTATCACTAGCGACTTTTAAGGTCGATGTTTGTTTAAAGACACGATAAAAAAAGACAGATAAGAAACCAGCGCTGCATTTAAAGTCTACAAGACTTCCATTAACAATCCGGATACACCTGGAGGTGCCGAATCTCATTGCATATCGGGAGGGCTAAAACGAAAGCAATAAACGAAGAAATAATATTATAATGCACACAGAAGTATACCATATATTTCAATGTATAAGCCGAAACATCACTGAAAACACAGAAGTATACAATATATTTCAATGTATAAGCCGAAACATCACTTAAAACACAGAAGTATACCATATATTTCAATGTATAAGCCGAAACAGTATAATGCACAAAGAAATACATAATATAATTCATTGTATATATTTCTAATATCTCTCACACAATTCAAATATCGCTTACACAATTATAATATTGCTCACTCAATTTTAATATCGCTCACATAATTCCAGTATCGCTCAAACAACTAATTCTGCAATGGAAATATCAATATATACTTGTCACTACAAATATAATTATAGTGTCCAATGAAAATCAGTGGAATAGTTAAATGAGTCATTAATTAAGAATTCTTGATTTCTCATAACCACAGGTCTTATATTGCAGACGACCATGCATCAACAAAGTATAAATAACCAAAATGTCAGAGGATGAAACTTCAGAGGATGGCAGAGTGGAGAGTACCGCAGTAACATAACAAATAAGCGATAAATGCTATATTAAGTAAGAATGTTACTGCAATCTGTATGAACTATCAAATAAAAAACCAATAACAATAAACACAACAGCAAGGACTATTTTCTACGCCACGGTCCATTGCGGATCTTCCTCAAGAAACACATAACAATAAAAAAAATAACAGAATGCCTAATATATTTAAAACTGTAATGATTGGACATATTTTCCTCATCGCAAACATTTCCAAGCGACGACTTGACATGGCTTGGTATTCTCAAACTTCCTACTGCCAATGTCACCTTTCGTAAGAATTTTATAGACCAACCCCCCATTCCGCAAAAAATCATGACCGCAAATACGCCTTCGATAACAAGAGAGAGAGGGGGGGGGGTGTTAACTAAACGTACGTAATTTGTTTTACTTGTTTGCTGTATTTTTTTTCAACAGAAGCTTGTCACTGGTTCTAATGATATTAGTTCAGATAAAAGTTTTTTCAACAGACGTTTGTTACTGGTTCGAATGATATTAGTTCAGATAAAAGTTTTTTCAACAGACGTTTGTTCTGGTTCGAATGATACTTGTTCTGATCAAGTTTCCGATAGAGCTCAATTAATAACAACGAAATTGCTTCTAGTACTTTCAATATTATTGTGGAATGTGATGTGTTCGGAGATTCCTAAAGTTCTTTCGCCCCTCTGACCTTACATCTTTCCCTGTCGCCCCATTAACAATCCATAGACCCACATTCTGAAGTATCTCATCGTACCCTAGGGGATGTTCACCTGCTTCGAGAAACCCATAGATGTTCTAAATGACTCAAAAGCCATGTTGATACGGCAAGTGTCGAACCGAAAGGTGCATATATCGCAGAAAGCTCGTACATCATCCTTCTAGCCAGAAGTGTGAGACAGAACAACGACGACGGGAATTACTTCAGAAACGATAAACTATTTTGATTAACGACTAAATAGATACTTGCAAAGCAAATATAATACAAAGTCTACAGCAGAAAAGACTCTTAATTATCCAATATCAAAGATACTTTCCATATACATATATACGGAATAATAATAAATACTTGACTAAAATAATAGACATACGTTTACCAAAGTATAGATATGTGATTACATTGTCGTAGTCTATTTCATTATGATTTTCAAACAAAAAATGTGATTGGTGCAATACATACAGCTTTTGTTTGTTCGAATCAATTATTAAGGTGAACTCACGATAATTACCATAATAGTATTCTATTATTTGGTAAACAAGCTTTTATCTCTGTCTATCTCTCTCTCTCTCTCTCTCTCTCTCTCTCTCTCTCTGGTTTTAAAATGGAATTCTAACATTGTGACTGCTGTATCAAAGCTTCTCAGAAATTCGCTGAGCAGTTGATGTCCTGATGGTTGGTTACACGTAAATATGATAGTAACTTTTACAATATACTTTCTAATTCGTATAAAGATAACCAAAATGAAAGAAGATGTCCGACAAAATGAAGAGTGCAGCAGTAACCAAACAACTAAGTGATAAATACTAAATAAAGTATAAATGTTACTATAAAATCCTAACTATCAATGTTAAAAATAAATAACTAACAATAAAACAAAGAACAAGGACAATCTTCCTTGTTAGGTTCAAACCTTTTTCAAGAAAACACATAATTTTTGTAAACAACATAAAAACATAAAAATATGTATATGTATTTTATTTGTTCCTGTTTAATATGTCCTTCGTTTGATTGTTTCGGTTATGTGCTTGATAATTATAACTCTTCTTTTGATTCCTATCTGCCGCTCGTTTCTTGTAACACCACTCTTCAATGTATCGCTATTTCTTGCAACACCACTCTACACTGTAACACCATTCTTCACTGTAACGTCATTTCTTGTAACACCACTCTTCACTTCCAGATACAGAATTCTAGCCATACACACGATAAAGAAAGAATATAATTCGTCCATGTAATCCTAGCGGTTCTCAGCCTTATTGTTCGTGCCACGTTTAGGTTAAATTAGTTTACGTTTCTCTCTGGAGCAATCAAAGGAATTGTTTAAAACTGTCCTTGAGACGTATTATTATTTAGGTCTTCTAATACCCCTCAACCCCACCCCCAACCCACCAAATTGACAGTCTCTTCTTCGTCAACCCCCCCCCCCCGCCCGAAGAAAAAAAACAAGGCAGCCCGCTAGATAGAGGGGCATAAAGTCCATGCCGAGAACCGTTATTGCAGACTACAGATTCAAGCCAGGGCAATGTTCGGTTATTATCTTCGTGGTCACTGTCCCGTAACGATTCCTGTGGATGTCTATTCTCCTTCCAATGATTATTTATCTTCGTGGTCACTGTCCCGTAACGCTTCCTGTGGATGTCTATTCTCCTTTCCAAGGATTACTTATCTTCGTGGTCACTGTCCCGTAACGCTTCCTGTGGATGTCTATTCTCCTTTCCAAGGATTACGTATCATAATTTCCCAGTGCTGACAGGTAACAAAACTTGGGACTGCAATTTATACGGATCATTTTACATGCTTTCTAGAAGACTTGAAAAAAAGGGCTCTAGTGAAAAGTTGATCCAGGACGATCCAGGAAGGAAAAAAAACAGTTCTAAAATCCAATTTGAAGAATTGAAGCAGCTTGATAATCCGGAACAATGATTTAGTTGGATTGCTGGTTCTGTAAATTTCAGATATTCCTGTTTACAAAATATTGTGTGGCGGGTTAGGAAAGATTCACATTTTTTTGTCAGCTTTAAGGGATGTCTATTAGCACCTGACAGGTAACGTTACAAGGTGTGCCACTTCGTGCTCAGGTAAGCTTTCGTGCTTCTCATTTTTTAAGCTTTCAAATCTTAAAAGTAGTTGATGGGCTTAAGCGATGGGTGCAGTATCTGAGACAGGAAGATTTAATTATAGAAAGAGGAGATGGTAACGGTGATGTTGACGTGTATGTGGTAGGAAATTCTGAATACATTGTCCATGGGAGTTGGTCTCAACATTATTGAAGCTATTCTGATGCAGTCAAACATTCGTTGGGTATGACACGTAGCCACAAAGGAAAAGAAAAAAAGTCATTTCAAATGAAATGATATGGAGAGATTCTAAGAATGTCATGATCAGAAAAACTATCCAACACAGACTGCCGTAAAAGCCTGAACAAAGAAGACTGGCCCCTCAAACTATCTACATTAAAAAAAACACAAGGTAACATATTTTGAACATATAAAAAGACGCATTATTTTTAGAAATATGAATTGTGGAGGGAAAGTTTCATGAAAGAAAAAAGGGACAGAATAAGGTTACAATGGAGACATTTATCGAATACCTTCTGAAGATGACACTGAAAGAGACTGGGAGATTGCACGTAACCGAGAGCCTTACAGAATGGCAGTGAGGACAACGTTCTGCAAACGACACGTCATATGGATAAATAAGTTTTATATATAGATTAGGTATACAGACAGACAGAACAAACATGACAGGATAGACAGATAGACAGACATAAGATAGATCAAGTAGTAAGAGTGTTAGACCAGAGTGCACCAAATCGACTCATCTATGACGAGATTTATAAGAACATGTGTTCTGAAAATGGCCAAAAGAAGCGCGCGCTACCGGAACTGCTAAATACATCCCCGAAGACCATTGACATAAATCACGAGGCATGGGAAAACATAAATCACAATAATGGTAAAACATAGATCATGGAGCATGGGAAAACATAAATGAAGGGGCAGGGGAAAACATAAATCATGATGCATGGGAAAACATAAATCATAGGGCACGGGAAAACATAAATAACGGGGGCATAGGAAAACATAAATCATGGGGCATAGGAAAATATAAATCATGGGGCATGGGAAAACATAAATCATGGGAAAACATAAATCATGATGCATGGGAAAACATAAATCATAGGGCATGGTAAAACATAAATCACGGGGCATTGGAAAACATAAATCATGGGGCATGGGAAAAATAAATCATCGGGCATGTGAAAACATAAATCATGGGAAAACATAAATCATGGGAAAACATAAATCATGGGGCATGGGAAAACATAAATCATGGGAAAACATAAATCATGGGAAAACATAAATCATGGGGCATGGGAAAACATAAATCATGGGAAAACATAAATCATGGGAAAACATAAATCATGGGAAAACATAAATCATGGGGCATGGGAAAACATAAATCATGGGGCATGGGAGAACATAAATCATGGGGCATGGGAAAACATAAATCATGGGGCATGGAAGAACATAAATCATGGGGCATGGGAAAACATAAATCATGGGAAAACATAAATCATGGGAAAACATAAATTATGGGGCATGAGAAAATGCTGAATAAAACCGAACAACACCACGATATACAACAATAAATACGCAACATCTTGTTAGTGCAACAATGGAAACGTTGTAGCTATACAGTATAAATTAGCTAGGCAAACACGCATGGATCGAAAGCAATATACTAATATTATTAGGACAATCGATACAAGGTAACTGATCATTTCCCACTAGTTTTTAAATATAGTATGTCGTGTCTGATTGAAACGATTATATAAGCCTGTGTAATACGTAAGTACGATTACTATTATTAGATACTTCTTCAACACGCATCGTCTTACAAAACTCTACTCACTCGAACTTGCACGTGATTCGAAAGTTGACCATCGATATTGTGCTAGCAATGTTATTTGATACCACCAATCTCTTGAATGGATACATACAGGCAAAAGAGCAAGGGGTAGACCAAAAGAAACACTCAGAAGAACAATAATTAGAGAAAGTAAAACAACCAATATTCATACTATTCAAGAACTGCACAGAATAGCTTTCAACAGACAGAATTGGAGAGATCTGACCTCTGCCATACGCGCTAACTTCAGCGCAAAAGGAAAATTAATGAATGAATGAATGTTATTTGGTGAGTTGGCAGTGAGTAAAATTTGAACAATGATTGGTTTAACCACAAAATGACTTAAACAGGATATGCTGTTATTAACGGTTTCGATACAACATAGGATTGCTAAAAATCATGCAGGTAAAACAGGAAGTGCCTGTAAATTGGTGGACTTGATAGGTGAAAATAGGAACGTGTGAAACAGGTAAGAAGAGACGTTTCAGGTTGTGGAACAACGACAATGCTAGACCGTCGGAAGATGTGAGGACAGATGGTGCTATTGTATTACATAGTTGGGAAAATGTTATTGAATAACATAGACATATACAAGTCTCACATAATTTAATATATATATGTATATATATATATATATATGCGTTTATAGAAAGAATCCTGACTGAATATTCAGATATTCAGCGTAAGTAGACATGCATTTTGGACAAAGTGTAAACAGTAGTTAAGGTAAATTAAGGAGAAAACATAGTAGACATCACCTTATCTAATTACTGAATTACTTTATCTAATTACTGAATTACTTTATCTAATTACTGAATTACTTTATCTAATTACTGAATTACTTTATCTAATTACTGAATTACTTTATCTAATTACTGAATTACTTTATCTAATTACTGAATTACTTTATCTAATTACTGAATTACTTTATCTAATTACTGAATTACTTTATCTAATTACTGAATTACTTTATCTAATTACTGAATTACTTTATCTAATTACTGAATTACTTTATCTAATTACTGAATGATATGACAAGAGAAGTGGCAATATGCAATTTTGCATTAAGATATTGAAACATATCTCAATTGACTTCATCGAAGATGTATTTGTCGGGCCATCGGTGCACACACGCACACACAAAACGATGATATAACACATTTTAATTCGATGGACTACATCATGCTTGAAATCTAGTATGATCATTTTTCCTGATAGAGAGAAATTTAGAGGGAGTTTGAGAATGAACGCTGAAAGACAAAACGAACTCAATTGACGTTTCCACATAGTTCAGCTGTACAAGAATCTAGCAGTCCTTCTTCTTTTTCACGACAATACGCGTCCTCACACAAGTCTGACAACGTGGGAAGAAATCACTAATTCCGGTTGGACAGTTTTACCCCATCCACCTTATAATCCCGATTTGGTACCCTCAGATTTTTATCTCTTAGGTCCACTTCAAGATGCACCTCATGGGACAAGGCTTGCAGATGATGAAGGAGTCATTCACGCAACGATTTGTTTACTGTGGTCTTTAGTTTGTCCCAATGAAGGCTTTTTAGTTGAAACGTCGTCTATCACTGAGTCTCGCGGTTAGGTTGTTTTATTACCTATTTTGGTGACACTTATACCTATTTTTGTTCATTTTGATAGACTAGCACTTGTTTTGCGGTGCTATAAAGCCATCCCTAGTTGTCGGGGATTATGTTACATAATAGAGATGGTTCACATGACATATAAATGTAAATTGTGTATTAATTTCATGTCTCCTGCAAAAGCACTTCCTGAGAAAATCGATATGGTGAGCTATTTTCTGATGTGGTATACTACTTTCTGATATGGTGCTTTACTTTCTGATGTGGTATACTACTTTCTGATATGGTGTTTTACTTTCTGATGTGGTGTATTAATTTCTGATATGGAGTGTTACTTTTGATATGGTATATTAATTTGTGTTATGGTGCGTTACTTTCTGATATTGTGTGTTACTTTCTGGTATCGTGTATTACTTTCTGTTATGGTGTTTTACTTTATGATGCCGTGTATTAATTTCTGATCTGGTATGTTACTTTCTGATCTGGTGTGGTACCTTCTGATTTGGCGTATTACTTTCTGATAATGTGTTTTACATTTTGAGTGCTTCTCGCGTTTAAACATATATCTGATGGGTCATAGATATGTCTACGGTGAGGGGGGGGGAGATAGGGTTACCTAATTTTACAAAGTGGAAGTCGCCAATTTGTGTGGGTAATTCCTTCAATTTCATAAGAATTTATCGATTTTTTGGGAAGATCTTTTTATGGAAGAATTTTTAGTTATTTTAGTTGAAAGTGTTTAGTTACTAAATGTTTATTACTATTTACTGATTGGGAGAGAAAGTGTTTAGTTACTAAATGTGTATTACTATTTACTGATTGGGAGAGAAAGTGTTTAGTTACTAAATGTGTATTACTATTTACTGATTGGGAGAGAAAGTGTTTAGTTACTAAATGTGTATTACTATTTACTGATTGGGAGAGAAAGTGTTTAGTTACTAAATGTGTATTACTATTTACTGATTGGGAGATAAAGTGTTTAGTTACTAAATGTGTATAGTTATTTTAAAGCGATTTCATTGTTAATTCTTTTTTCCAACGCCGGTTCTGAAACTAATGGAGATTTGTAGGAGTGTAATTTGTAACATAGTATCTTAAAGTGGTCTGGATGTCACAGTATTTTGCAGAAGAAAGTATGAAAAGAGTAACCACTGGACAAGTGTAAGGGCCAGGGATCCTTCCAGACTTCACAGACAGGTAACTACCGACATCTAAAATTATTAAACCGATTTGCAATAAAGTGAAAAAAAAAATTCTTTCAAAGGAATACCAAAACCATTTTGTTTTTAAAACTGAAGGTAACAGAAAATAATGTTCCGAAAGAGGGTAAAGAACGAAAATAGTTTGAGAACCTATGACATGTTAATGTTTTAATGAAAGTTAATGTTTGCTTCTTGTCTTACTGGACAATTCGTATAAATAAAACAATATATATCGTCTAATAAAAGTACATAAGACATAACAACTATATAAAAAGTCATAAGAAATAACAACTATATAAAAAGTCATAAGAAATAACAACTTACAGTCGGTAATGGTTTTCCGTCAGGTGGCAAACAAGCAAGCTCTGCTGGGTGCCCTTCTTGAACTCTTTCCGCAACAGGGAACCGCTCGAAACGTTTCTTTAAATCTGTAAGAAAAAAATAAAGAAAAGAAAATGTTTAAACTCAAGACAATACAATTAGTAATCGATTACTGGTTATTGATTATAAGCTGAAGTCACTGCAATACGGGTAAAACCCAAGCTCCTTAGTGATAGGGAACCAACTACCGCACTAATATATGCGGTACCTATATATATATATAATCAGGTAACATTTCCTGAACAGGATGTAGCAGTCATCACAGCCATTCGAAGCTTCTGTCGATCTTGAGCCAGTCTTCCTACTTCTGTTAGTCTCATGTTCGGTGGTTTATAATATATTGCGTCCGTCCACTTCTTGATCTGCCTCTTGTCCGTCTCACTGTTATCATCTCCTCCATTATGGTCTTCGCTAGGCTCTTATGATATTTGATATGGCCAAAATATTGTAGTTTTATGGAAAGAGCCCATGCTTTTTAGCCATTTTTCTTTTACATTCATTTCTCTCAGAATATCTAGTTTTGTGTCAAATGCTTCTTTGAAGCTATAGCAAAGCCCCTTCTGACTTATTCATAGCAATCGCCGTTACTGTTGATAAGAGAACCAAGGTATTCAAAACTGGTGACTCTTTCAAATTCGCTGTTGTAGATACTGATGGAGAACTTGCTACTGTTTTATTGCTTGTCATAATCTTGGTCTTGTTTCCATTCTTCTTCTTCTTCTTCATCGTTCATTCTCAAACTTCCGCAGGATCTCTCTTCTATTAGGATAATGGTCCTACTAGATTTCCAGCAGGATGTAGTCCAGATAATGGAAATGCGTTGTGTCGTCGTTTTATTTGCGCCAATGACCCGGCACATCCATCTTCGGTTGTTGTTTTCATTCAGAAATGAGTTATGTTTTTCACTAAAGTTTTTCACTAACCTTCTTGACTGTGTGCCAATAGTGTTGTGTTATCCGCATGTCTTCGTTCTGGTATCTCGTAACCTCCGATATTGAGTAGATCGCATTTGTTTCTCTGTTGGTAATTTCTTACATTTCTCATTATGTTCTCTGTATAAATGTTGAAGACAAATGTTGATAGCGCACATCCTTGTCTGACTCCCTTTTCCACTTTGAACGTTCACTTGTTTCACTGTTTACTCTCACGGCAGCTTGCTGGTCTTTATACAATGTTATGATGAGGTGGATTAGGTGTAGCGGGAGAGCGGTCGTGATATTCGATAATTTTTTGTGTGATGATATACACAATCGAATGCTTTTGGTGCAGTCAATAAAGCATGTTTAGATTTCGATATTGAACTCCTCCTCTGCATTTCTCATTGATGTTCCGCACATTGAATATATATATACATACAAATACATATACAAGGAAAACGTAATGCCAGGAACTTCATAAGACCCCAGACCTAAACACGGTGGCTTGCACTTTCTAGGTTAATCATTAAAGCACCTACGAGGCTTCTCCCAATTAGCCGCTCGTCTTCTAGCTCACCTGGAAACATGCACTTAATAAGCACTGCTAGACTTGTCGCTTCAAAGAAGGTACCAACGGCTGAAAAACCAATTTCTCTGTATACTAGTCTTAGTTGTTAGAACTTGCGTATTCTGTTCTCTGAATAAATCTGAAATCGAGTTAACTTTTAGTGGTAACATTTTGTTAAAGAAATATTTCCATCTCTTTACTCTAACACAGCTGTTGTTAAAAGTCGCGAGAGATTCAGTTAGTCTTTTGTGTATGTCAGGTGGGCCAGGTGACTATAGGATCATTTTTCATGTATGTTTAAACTACTGTACAAGGATAAGGTGTTCCGATATGTTCACCTGTCTCTTGTCCTTGTGATTAGTAAACGATTTTGAAGTCACTGCATGGTTACCTGCTAGAACCTTCTGAATGAGCATTGTTTACCTCTCATTGCGAAGTAGTAGAATTGTGAACACGTGTTGACTCAAGTTGCGAGATGAATAAGGGTCAGCTGAACGGACCTGGTTCGAATCCCGTCTGAATTTTGTCAAGAACTTCCACTCGAAACAGAGCTACGTTTTTGATCATTTTATAAACAAATTGTAAATATTAAAATTTCTGTTTTATCAATTTCTGTATTTGTTTTAAGAAAACAAAGATACTAGTTATCAGGTAGACAAATCAAGCAGATATTTTGGACTAGATATTAACATTAACAAACCAAAAACAATGAGAATCAGTAAAATCACAGAAGAGCAAACATTAAACATAAAAATAAGTAGATCTATACTGCACAAATTAGACCAATGTCTATATCGTGGATACATACCTACAAGTTATGGTAGATATAAACAGAGGTTAAAAAGAAAATAGAAAGGCTACAAACATTCTAAATGATATGAGGGTAACATCTAAAAGCATCACAATTTAAAAATGAGAATTATAAAATGCTACATCTATTATACATTAAGGTAAAGTATGGCTCAAAAACAGAAAATGAACTAACAGCTAGATAAAATTGATGTCTTTGAGATGTGGATATAAAGAAGAACAGGGTGAACTTCATGGAAAAGAGAAGAGGTTCTGACAGCAGCTCGTATGAAGAAAAAAATTATTAAAGGAAATAAAAATCACATAAAAAAGTATTTTGGACATATTACAAGACTTGATCCTTTGTTAACGATCTTAATTGAGGGTAGAGTTTAGGGGAGGCAAGCAAGAGATAGAGATATAAGTGAAAGGAAACATCACGAGATGGACAGTTTTCAGACTAACAAACTCCACCACCTAAGCAAGAAAAAGAGAATGTTGGAGGTCCGTTACAGCCAACCTTCGTTGTGGAGATGGCACGTGATGACTATTAGGTAGAGAGATATTAACATTTTAAAAAACCTGATTAATACATAATAAGGCAATACGTATAAATGGTATAGATAAAAAGCAAATTCCACGTTTCGATGTTTTAAGACTTTGTCAAGGAAACAAAAACCAATGTTCTCAATTATTTTTAGTAGTTACATCTCAGATATCACCAGATTTTAATAAATTCCGTGATTCAAATGAGCGTTAATCACCATAAAATATATCATTCGTTTCTCTCTCTCTATCACACACACACACACACAAACACACACACACGCACGCACGCGAACACAAAGTAACAGCGCATGCATGTTAAATTAGGAAGCATCTAGAAACTATTTGAAACAAATCAGAAAATAGCAGACGACATATGAACTAATCAAGGCGACTTATTTTCAGTTTAATGGAATTGGTTCACATCTTGTCTACATCTTCCTGCTAAACTCCGTTGAACTCTCCAAAAATAGGATCTGGCATAATGCGCAAGCAAAAGAAATATGTTCTACCAGGAACAAGAAAGTTCAGCAGCAGTAGAAAGTGATAAATCATATATGACCTCATTATCAAGGTAGAAACACAACAAATAACATGTACCAGTTCAAACTGACATCCTAGCATGTGACCTCAGACAAAAAGACTAAAATACAGCAGCAATCAACAAAGATATAATGAAATGTAGTGACAGTAATGTCTTCGGAGAGAACATCTCACAACAGAGATGTGTCAAATTGAGTTAGAACAGTGATGCTCAAACTGGGGGATTTGAGATTATCTCAGTTGGGGTGCAGTGTGATTTAGTAACAATATTAAGTAAAAAAAAATTGTAGTTTTCCTTTGTTCACGTCTTTGAGGCGTATTGAGGAATACTGTACTATGGTTATACTTTTCATTGACCCAATATATCCTGGGGATGAAGTGGTCAGCATCATGCCAGCCGTCTTTACTTTCCCCAGAAGATCGGGTACCCATTTTCTCAGTTTAGGTCGACTTAGGAGCTGTTGGTGATGTAAAAATATTTCCAGTTGAACTAGAAATTAAACCATAGATCACCTGAATAGGAAGCCAGCTCATTAACAACTAAGCCACCGCGGCCCCTGTATTAACAATATAAGCAAGTTTCAAAACATATATTTACGACAAAGACAAAGAAATAAGTATTGTGCCAAATACAATTTATTTTTCTAAAGACAGTTAATTTGACCATATTCTTACAAAAAATCTCCTGCTGACCAAAAGAGCGAAATATTTTACTTCCATTCAACCCCATCTGTCCTAATCCATCCATCGATCTATATCCGTGTTCCTCAAAATCTTTCTGCAACAGCCCCTTTCGTATAGATTTTATAGACCAACGCATCCAACCAGGCCCGTAGATTAGTTTTCGAATAAACAGGGGGACAAAATACCTTAAACAAAATCATATCTTCGTTTTCGTGGTATTTTGATGTCACTTTTTACAAATAGATACTTAGAGTCACTATCTTTATAGATAGCAGTATAGAGAGGAGCATGGTAGCTTAGTTGATAGTGCGTTATAGCTTGCTATCACCGTGTTATAGCGGGTCAGGTTCGAAACCACGTTCGGGTAAATTCTGGGCTGTGATTTTTCACTTGACACAATTACTCCTCCAGTCGACTTGGCTGTAAAAAAATGAGTACCTGCCTGACACACGTTAAAAGTTGGAACACTTTCTCTTGGTTGGTTCTACATTTAGACACTTTTCTCCTGGTGGGAACTATATTTAAACACTTTTCTACTGGTGGGCGCTACATTTACATACTTTCTCCTGGTGGGCGCTACATTTACACACTTTCTCCTAGTGGGCGTTATATTTAGACACTTTATCCTGGTTGGCGCTACATTGAGTCACTTTTTCCTGGTGGTTGCTACACTTAGACACTATTCTCCTAGTGGGCGTTTATATTTAGACACGTTCTCCTGGTGGGCGCTACATTTAGACACTTTCTCCTATGGACGCTAAATCTAGACACTATCCTGGTGGGCGCTACATTTATACATTTTATCCTGGTTGGCGCTAAATTTAGACCCATTTTTCCTGGTGGACGCTACATTGAGTTTACAAAGATAATTTGCAGGTTTCACTGCGCCTGTAAGATAACGTTTGCTGTTGTTGAAATGTTTTAGAGTATTTAAATTTTATTATAGTTTTTAAAAAGTTCACGTTCTTATCAGAAGCTTGTCACTTTATTCAGCAATTCTAAATCAGGTTTCCAGTAGTCCTAGTTGGGCCAGGTTTCAGTAATCATAGTAGGGCATATCTATGTATCTAACTGTCTGTCTGTCTAACTGTCTGTCTGTCTATCTGTCTGTCTGTCTATATGTCTGTCTGTATGTCTATCTCTCTATTCATCCATCCATCCATCGATCTATCTGTCCCTCTCTCGTTGTCTGTGTATCTAATCTAATCTAATCTAATCTAATCTAATCTAATCTAATCTAATCTATTCTAATCTAATCTAATCTAATCTATACATCCATCCATCCATTCATGCATCCATCCATAAACCCACCCATACACCCACCCAAACACCCACCCACCCACCCATCCATCCATCCATCCATCCATCCATCTATCTATCTATCTATCTATCTATCTATCTATCTATCTATTGTCCAATCCATCAGCACATATTTATCCTGGTAAAACTGCCTGTCCATCAGTAAGCATGTAGTTTCTCCATTTGATTAATGCACTCAAACAGGAATCTATAATTCCCTTAATCATGAAGACAAAAGCACAGAATAAAGTAGAAATCTCTAGCAACGAACAAGACACAAAAGGAACGGAAAGCAAATGAGAAGACACGTTTGAGTGATGTAGGATGATTCAATATTTGGAATTGGCCCTTGTTGTGATTAGAAGTCCTTTGGATAAAATAGAAAATGAGGATGGAAAATTTGGACGAGAAATAGCCGGGGCAATAAATTGTAGCTCACATTCAATTTGGTCACGTCGGTTCTGATGACATGATATCCGTCGACTTCTCGCTGTTACTGACAGCTGAAAAATTGCCTGCGTTCCTAGATACTGCGGGGGTTCGACGCAAGAAATTGACGGGGACGGAGAAATAAGGTGGTGGATTCCCAGGCTGGAGCGTCAAGTTAACCCAAATTCACTATATAATACTGAAATTTGTTGTTTAAAGTGATTTAAAATATAGCTTTAGTACTGTAATTTTAATTTTAAGTTTATTATTTCACGATTGCCAGTTTTAAATGTCGGGTGATCTAGAATTATTTTGACAGCTGACAGTATGACTTGTCAGTTATACGTGTCTTTCAGCTAAAACTATTTTAATGCTGTTTTTGAATTGTTTTAGGATTGTTAGCCTTTAAAAACTTTTAAGCATTGTTAGACCTTTTAGAATTAGTTAAAGTTTAGAATTTTAAAAATTTTTTCAAAACATGCTTTTGAACTTGTTTGAGGACTTGATTTAGAACCGTTAGGCCGCTCAAAATGTGCTTTAGACCTGTTTTTAGAACATTTAGACCTTCAAAAAATTTGCTTTAGAACTTGTGTTTTATACCTATTTTTTAGAAGTTAGATCTTTTAAAATTCTAGAAACATGTAAACTTTTCACTGGTTGTATAAATATCATTTAAGTTATATATGTGTGCAAATATCGGAGGTCATTGTTACATGATTACCTGAACCTAAACCGCCATTTTATTCCCACACACACTAATATAAATTGAACTCTCTTCTCTCCCCTCCCTCCCCCCCCCCCCCAAGGGTCGCTTACTGTGTGAAATTGTTTGTTCCAATTTTAAAATGTTTCCTTAGCGATAACTGCCATAACATATATCAATACAGCGACCTCTTTAAATTTCTTAGTTGTTATATATATATATATATCTATCTAGCTATAAATCTTGTCGTCAGCTATAAATCTTGTCGTCAGCTATAAATCTTGTCGTCAGCTATAAATCTCTTAAGGGATATAGATGTCAATCTATCAGTAAATCTTATGATCAGCTATAAATTAACAGCTCGTCCATAAATGTATTGTCATTTGTCAATGCATTCTTCAATGTCAATGTCTTCCCAACTGCACTGCTTACTTAATATCGGCTAAGAAATGATGTGACATTGTTAGACAGACCATATCATGCATAGATCATTAGTCCGCAACATTATACATAGATGAATATTGAGAACATGAGAATTAAATGTTTATAACTGGAAATATACATGAAAACGCGCACAATTAGACGTTTCGGCCAAAATGTCTTTATCAAGAACATAATATAGCATACGACAAGTAAAGGAAGGCACTAGAAATGATAAATCACAATACTATATGATAATACAGATGTCAAAAAGTCCGAAAAGTGATAAATGGTAAATGGTAAAATATAAACTAGAGGAACAGAGTGGAAACAAATGTTGGGACATCAGAGAAAACAAAAAGGCGACACAACAGATCTCCGTTCTCTTGGCTACATCCTGCTGGAAATCTGGTGGAATCATTGCTCTTCTCCAAGGGATATCGATGGGAGTTTGAAAACTACACCACCAAAAAACAAAAATGAATAATAAGAGACGTGAAGGAGATGGATATGGAGGTTTACAGTAAAGTGATGTGCTGAGACAGGAGGCGTAATTGGTAACGGAATATGTCTAGAAAGATCGCATGGAAAATTGAGATCATCTATGTGAAATTAGTGTCAGTGTGGAAGTTGTCGATGGATCGTCTAAAATGAGAAATAGATATGGAGATAAAAACAAATACACTATAGGGGAAACTTGGATTAGAAAATATAAGAAAATATAAGAAAATCAAAAGATAGTAAGTAAAAATCTCGCATTCTTAAGATAGTTTGCAGGTAAAAGGGGTGATTATCTTTGGAGGTCGTAGTAACTGGATTACCAGAACCCTACTATATTTTATGGTTGCTACGTTCTGATATATCAAATTTGGACTAACATCCGTGGTTCAAATGTGCGTACCTAACCGTAAAATATGCATCTGACGTAACCTATCAGTCAAGGTGTGCCTCTTAGAAGGTATCATGGCAGATGAAATCGTGGAGTCCCACACTCTAACTCTTAGAAGGTACCAGGACAGATGAAATCGTGGAGTCCCACACTTTCTTAGAAGGTATCAGGACAGATGAAATCGTGGAGTGGTTTCATATATCCCACATTTATCCTCATAGTCACCTCCTTTTACATACATGGTATAAGGAAGTGTTACTGTTCTTTGCTTCCCCTTTTCGAGCATAGCAACACAAGTGCAATATCAGCATCATCAGGTGCCATGCCGGCTCGCGTAGGCGCTCATGGCTCTCACAGCTTTCTGTCTCCAGTATTATGAATCAAGATCGTTGTTGTTTCCCTGTCGTGTCAGGTTGTAAAATTGTATAATGTTTTCTCACGTTGTCACACTCTGTCTCGGTTGCCTTCAATCTTGCCTGTTGTGGCTATGTTCTCCAAACTTCCCAGTCTCATAAAGTGGCCAAAAAATGAAGATTGTCGTTTTTGAATATTGTTGATTAAGGTCCGTTTCGTATTTGACTCTTTCAACGCCTTCACATTAGTTGTTCTGGCAGTCCATGGTATTCTCAGCATTCTTCTATAGAACCACATCTCTATTGTATCTAATTTCTCACTTTCCATTTTCCACATTTCCAGTGCGATATACTTGATATAAATGTATTTTTCTCACTTTCCATTTTCCACATTTCCAGTGCGATATACTTGATATAAATGACATTTTTCTACTGTCAGTGGATTGTGTCCTTTTTTTATCGTAGTCTATTTCAGCACAAATATTCACCTGTATGCTCATAGTACTGTTAAAATAAATATTTGTCAACTTCCAAGGCTTAAATATCATTCAAATAGTTATTTTTCTGGGTCGCCCACCTAACCTTAGATAGATCTGTGGACCTCCGTATTCAATTTTCTTTTCCTTGTCGTCGCCCTACAATTAGTAGTAGTCCCCGCTTAGCCATATTACCCACATTCAGAACCACTGTGTCAGACAGAAATCAATGAAAGTTAACAAAACGTACCTGTTAACTACATATGTAAACCTGGAGTAAAACAGCACAAATCGTATTCTTGGATAGCACAGTTGCTCCTGATGTGACATATGGCGCGTCCGTACTTGTAATGGAAACAAATGTGGCAGTTCAATGTGAACTGTAATTTGCATTCGAAATTCAATTTTCGGCAATAAAGTCATTTGTGTGATTCGGGGTTTCAGAAAACTATTCATGACCGTGTTTTTATGTTCAAACTGTTTTTCTGCAAATATCAATATTTAAATAAAACACGATTGAGACCTTGCATTTGCGGAGTCTGATATTGGAGCAAAGAATTGAAATACTGCTTATCTTCCATGCATAGCAGGAGAGAAGACTAAGGAGAGATGGGTGGGGGGTTTATGTCGTGAAGCTTACTGCCCCATTCCATATAGGGTTAAAATGACACAGACATGTTAAAATCGGATGTCTCAAACCAAAAGACTCATATATCACCACAAAGCTGTAAACCATGGCATAATGCATTCCATTCTCCGGACTATATCCTGCTAATCTGCAGGAGTTTGAGAACGGACGCAGAAGAAAAAGAAGAAATACTATTTAAACAGTTTCTACTTTTAATATAAAATATACCATACAAGGTACAGATTGTACATTATTATACTTTTAATATAAAATATACCATACAATGTACAGATTGTACATTATTATACTTTTAATATAAAATATACCATACAAGGTACAGATTGTACATTATTATACTTTTAATATAAAATATACTACACGCCGTACACGTAGCTGCTATTGTACATTATTATTGTGCACGTATTTATATTTAAATTCTATTCCCAGTTGAGGGGGGGGGGGGTTTATACCACAGACAGTAACGATATAGTTTTGCACTCAAAAAATGGTTACAGTACAAATATGGGAATGTAAATGGTTCCTGTGCTAATATAACAATGTAAAATGGCTACTGTGCTAATATGATAATGGCTAAAAATGTAAATGGTTGCATTACTAATATGGGAATGTAAAAAGGTTATTTTACTAATATAGAAATGTAAAATGGTTAGAATACTTATATGGGAATGCAAAATTGTTACAATACTTATATGGGAATATAAAATGGTTACATTACTAATATAGAAATGTAAAATGGTTACAATACTTATATGGGAATCTAAAATGGTTACAGTACTAATATGGGGATGTAAAATGGTTATTTTACTAATATAGAAATGTAAAATGGTTACAGTACTAATATGGGAATGTAAAAGATTCTTCTTCCTTTTTTCATTCACACATAATCTTTCTCATGAGCACATATTCTGTATAGTTAGTCGCCTCTTGCGACATGCTTGGAAGGTAGACAGTGTTATTACTATTTGCTCCTATTTCAGGATCCGGCAACGCACAAAAGAGTAAAGGACTGACGTGTTGCTGGTTACGTCATCATCAGCTTGCATATCCTGAGATGGATGATATAATAAAGAAGCGGATTGGTTGAATGGGGGAAACGTGTTGATTCAAGTTGCGATGTGAATAGGTGCCATCGCAACGAACCGGTTTAAATCCCGTTTATTGTCTTATAATTTTACCTGGACTTGGTGTAGCAGTCATCATAGTCTTTCGAAACTCCTGCCCATCTTCAGACCAATGTTCCTGCTTATGTGGATGTCAAATTCATGTGGTATTTGATCTAGTGCGTCCATTTCCCTCCTATACTTACATCTTTTTCATTACCCTGGTATCATGCCCTCCATCATGTCCTCTTTTTTCATTACCCTGGCATCATGTCCTGCTTCTTCGTTACCTTGGCATCATGCCCTCCTTAATTATCCTGGCATCATGCCCTCCTTAATTACCCTGGCATCATTCCCTCCTTAATTATCATGGTATCATGCCCTCCTTAATTACCCTGGCATCATGTCCTCCTTCTTCATTACCTTGGCATCATGCCCTCCTTCTTCATTACCTTGGCATCATGCCCTCCTTCTTCATTACCTTGGCATCATGCCCTCCTTCTTCATTACCTTGGCATCATGCCCTCCTTTTTCATTACCCTGGTATAATGCCCTCCATCATGTCCTCCTTTTTCATTACCCTGGCATCGTGCCTTCCTTTTTTCATTATCCTAGCATCATGCCCTCCTTCTTCATTACCTTGGCATCATGCCCTTTTCTTCATTACCTTGGCATCATGCCCTCCTTCTTCATTACCTTGGCATCATGCCCTCCTTAATTACCCTGGTATCATGCCCTCCATCATGTCCTCCTTTTTCATTACCTTGGCATCATGCCCTCCTTCTTCATTACCTTGGCATCATGCCCTCCTTAATTACCCTGGCATCATGTCCTGCTTCTTCATTACCTTGGTATTGCTTATTTTTTCCTGGTATAGCTTATATTTCCCTAGTAATGTTTATGCATCCCTAGTACAACTTGTGTCTCCCTGTTTCCTTGTATACCTTACGTTTTCCTGATATAGCATGTTTTCCCTAATATCGTGTGCGTCCGTGATATAGCATATGTTTCCTTGGTATAACTTATGTTTCTCTGGTATAACTTATGCTTCCCTGATATAGCTTATGTTTGACATAGCATATGTTTCCCTGATATAGCTTATGTTTGACATAGCGTATGTTTCCCTGATATAGCTTATGTTTGAAATAGCGTATGTTTCCCTGATATAGCTTATGTTTGAAATAGCGTATGTTTCTCTGATATAGCTTATGTTTGAAATAGCGTATGTTTCCCTGATATAGCTTATGTTTGACAGCGTATGTTTCCCTGATATAGCTTATGTTTGACATATCGTATGTTTCCCTGATATAGCTTATGTTTGACATAGCATATGTTTCCCTGATATAGCTTATGTTTGAAATAGCGTATGTTTCCCTGATATAGCTTATGTTTGAAATAGCGTATGTTTCCCTGACATAGCTTATGTTTGACATAGCGTATGTTTCCCTGAGAGATAGATTGTGCCTCCCTGTATATTAACGATGAGAACCTGCTAGTTTTGTATTTTAATTAACAACATATGACTTATGTCTTAGAAAATTACCGACCACACAATCAATGTCAACACCACCTGGTGGAGTCTCGTAACTTTTCATCTGTTGCTTTTTCCTTTAAGTTTATATGGAACATAGACAGAGGTTCTGGTTCTAAACAAAATTTCCCAAACAGCAAACACGTCTACAATATTCTAACTTCTACCTACATGCACCTGTCGAGCTTGATTCGCTTTGATGAGAGTAAATTTATCATTGCAATTGCTCTGGAAGTTGTTTGGGTATTAAAACAATGAAACCATGACAAGTAACAACTACAGTGATGGCAACTACGTTTACTTTCTTCTATCATACGCGCTGGAAAACAAGACTGCCCTTCTTTGAAAAAATACATCATAGGATTTCCCTTTCTACGATAGTTTATTCTGTTTACTAACTATACAAGTATATTCTGTTTACTGGCTATATAAGTCTACTATGTTAACTAGCTATATGCGTCTACTCTGTTTACTATCTATATAAACTCTACTCTGTTTACTAGCTATATAATTAAGGGTACTCTGTTTACTGGCTATATAAAGTTACTCTGTTTACTGGATATATAAGGTTACTCTGTTTACTGGCTCTATAAGGCTACTCTGTTTACTAGCTATATAAATCTACTCTGTTTACTAGCTATATAAATCTATTCTGTTTACTAGTTATATAAGGATACTCTGTTTACTGGCTACATAAGGCTACTCTGTTTACTGGCTACATAAGGCTACTCTGTTTACTGGCTACATAAGGCTACTCTGTTTACTGGCTACATAAGGCTACTCTGTTTACTGGCTACATAAGGCTACTCTGTTTACTGGCTACATAAGGCTACTCTGTTTACTGGCTACATAAGGCTACTCTGTTTACTGGCTACATAAGGGTACTCTGTTTACTGGCTACATAAGGGAACTCTTTTGTTGTTTTTAAAAACGACTTCCTGCTCGTTTTACACGGCAGAGTAATAAAAAAAAACGGAATGCACTGTGTCATAATATACAGCGTGGCTGCGATATCTGCGCCTTTCGGCCTGACACATCGGAGTTCGTGGCCTATGTGTCACTGACAATCGGATGGGATAGCAAACTATACCTCCAAACTTTATTGCCTCTTACGACATGCACAGCATATCACAGTTTGCTATTCTTTGCCCCCCCCTTTCGAGTCCTGGTAACGCGCGGTATCGTTGCTCTATGTTTGTGATTGTTCTTGTTTGAATCTATGAAGCTTGCTTGTAATGTCTTATTTCTTTAATCTATGTTTAAGATTTATTCAAGCAATATGTGAAATGTTCATTATAAAAATATATAGAATCAACAGAAAATGAACTAAATAAAATAAACTAGCTATACAGAAAACAAGTGGTTGGTGGGAAGCATGGGATTTCTACTCCACTTGAATTCTAATATCTGAAAGTTAGGTGTTACTGATATACCTTAAGGTGAAGAACATAATTTCCAACACTGGCCGTATTCCTAAGGAGCCCCCATCAGATTGTTTGCCGCCCAGTCGGCAATCGCCCCTAAATACTTCATGCAATCTCCAGACATAAAATACAAGAGAGTTTCAGCCTGTAAAAACTTGGCGGGAAAGCAGGAAGAGACATCTCCTGCCCTGAGCAAATTAATTTCCAGACACCCAAAAAAAGTGAGAGAAATTCAGGCTCTCACTGGCCGTGTGTTCGATCTTTCAATAAACGAGGAGAGCCGCTGGATTGATATTTATCTAAATCCACTTGCACTTACGGCCAGCATATTAGTCTTTTAGAGATTCGATGGCTAACCTATTAGAAAAGCCGATTCTTTAACTCAAAACGTCGTATGTCTGAAATGTTAATTTTGTAAAGTGAATTTGCTTGTTAAATTCACATTTGCTCCTGAAAACTATCAATAAACGTAAGTCAGCATATTTTTGACATTAAAAAGACACTGGTTTAAAACGATTAGTCATAGATGGAGAAGTAATAGGTAAAGCATAAGAGCAAGACTACGATGGACACGGGGGTTATCGACGAGACCGTCGGAAGTAGAAGACCTCTGCACAGGACTTCATCCGAAACATATTTTTTTATTATTGTCGTGAATTTCGTTAGTCCCTATTTATATACCTGGAGTCGTATACCAAAAATTACCAAGTCGACCAACTAATTATCGTCGCTATAGTTGTCGCTGTTTATTGTTTAATTAGTCACCTCCCCGTGAAATAATTCTTAAGCTGACGGGAATTGAACCAGGTCTGTTCTAACAGCACCGAATCGCTTTGCAACACAAGTAAACAGGTTTTCCAAACTTGACCAACCACATCCCCAAAAAAAGATGTGGCGAGGTCAAGACTTTCAGTCTGTGTACTCAAGTCACTGAGAACAGACCAATCGAGACAATGACTATTACATCAACGAACATCCCGTACAAGTACTGAAGTATCCTCAGGAAGACAAACACAGAACATGCATATTCGTACACAAGGACCTAAAGGCCTTCTTGTAAACATAAATAACATAGAGACAGAACAATGTTGCTTCAAATAATATCTTATACAAGTAAATTCAAGTAGGAAGCATGAGGATAAATGAAATAATTCTTACAGCTGACGGGAATTGACGGGAATTACAACTGACTACACCTTTTGTTGTAGGTGACATATTCAACTGATCGTTATCCTCGCTGACATTCTGTAAGACTCCCAGTTCTGTTCAAGCCATCCAGCTCTTCTAATGGCGACTAAACAAAATCTGCCTTACAGGTCATGCTTACATTTTCTGTACACAGGCCTTTTTATCGATGGGCGGTCATGGTTATCTACGGTCTATTGAGTTTAGCATTAGAAGAGGCTTGATGGCTTGCACAGAACTTGGAGTCTTACAGAGTGTCAGCGAGGATAACGATCAGTTTAACATATTACGTAGAACAGAAGTTTTTAACGTACGCCATATGAAACCTAGGACAACGGAGACTTCAAGGGGGCCACAGGAAGATAACCACTTGAACAATAAACAGCGATGATTATAGCAATAAATATTTAGGAGCCTTGTGACCTATAAAGAAAGTTAATTACCTTTTTGGGCACCGTGGAAGAAGGGAAAGGGAGTACGGAATAAATGGGGGAGGACGGGAAAGAGAGTACGGAATAAATCGGGGAGGAAGGGAAAGAGAGTACGGAATAAACTTCAGGAAAATCTCAAGAAAAGACAGCATTTTACAGAACTGCCTACTATATACACCACAAGAAAAAAAACTAGGGTCATCTAATACAGCTCTGACGGACAAGCTCCGTGGCCATGTCGCGGAGCTGGTTACCACAGTACAGTACATTTATGTCGGGAGCTGGTTACCACAGTACAGTACATTTATGTCGGGAGCTGGTTACCACAGTACTGTACATTGATGAAATCAATATCCGCGTCTGACGAAGATTGAAGAAAAAGAGGAAATCAGGTTTCAAATCTTTACGTCACCGACTTTAAGACGAAACAAAAAGAGAAAGCCAACCCTTGATACAAGTTATTTAGTCGCCTCTTCCAACATACATGGCAGATCATTGCACTACTATTCCATGTTTCCCTTTCTTCCCCGGAAACAGAGGTACATGCAATCTATTATAGACTTCTGTATTCCGACTGACAAGATGATAGTCAAGATTGGGAAAGGTTACTTGAAAACGATCATAAGAGAGTGAAGCACAGATTGCATAAACATCCTGCCAAAAGATATTGTATAAGTCTGAGCTCTACATAGTTGCCTTTGTTTGCGCTGTTGCTTTGTTATTTCAGGTAGGCTTCTGTAACTAACAAAATGTCAGGCACCCCTAGCTGTAGATGTGTTTCAAGTTTATCTACGTTTTCTCCAAACCCAGAACAAAACTCGTGACAACAGGCACAGTTTTAGAATACTTCCTTAAACAAGAATCTACTTTTTGAGCATCAAACGAATATTTGTATGCTTCGAGCGGTTTCTGTTGGCAGACGCCTGGCGAGTTGGCAATCTTTGCTGCAGTATCATTTTACTTCGTTACTACATGAATGTGACTTTTCTCCATTTTTTTCTATCTGATTTCTATACGCATATTGTTGCGTCTGTGGGTCTCACCAATGACCCACTAGACAAACCACCCATACAACAGAAAACCTTAATAGATGACATGCCACAATATTGAGGCTCTCTTATGAGAACTTTTTATCATGTCATCTATACAATTATAGACTCCCTCTGAGTATGGTTCCTTCAATGGGCATTGCACTAAGATGAAAGCTAAAGTCTCCTGCGTATGAAAGAAAGCTCAGAAAAACCACCGCACTGCACATAGGAAGTAAGAGCTTATTCCTGGGGTTCTCAATCAATCATCAATCTGATTTCTATACAGATGTTGCTGACAGATGTTGTTGACACATGTTGTTGACAGATGTTGTTGACACATGTTGCTGACAGATGTTGTTGACAGATGTTGTTGACAGATGTTGTTGACAGATGTTGTTGACACATGTTGTTGACAGATGTTGTTGACAGATGTTGTTGACACATGGTGCTAGATGGACTAGTATTGTGACATGGTAGAAGTTCACCAACCGAGGTTATTGACACCACAAGAGATAGAGAAACTTGGAGAAACATGATTACCTACACCATTCAGCATGGCACTTGATTGATTGATTGATTGATTGACACTAACATTGAACATACATTTTTAAATTTTCCCAATGGAAACTAAGAGAAACATCACAAATTCAATCTTCATACCACTACTATCTTCTTAATGTCAGATGTGAACTCTAACTAATGAACAATAGAGAAAGCTTACTACGTGTGAAATGAGATATATAAGAAAAGCAGCAAACAGAACAAGAAGAGATCATGTGAGAAATAAAGAGATTACAAGAACTGTTGGAAAAACGTCAGTGGTCAAATATATTGAAAAACAGTTCAATTGTTCAACTACTTAATAAGACTGAATATATACTAGCCAGTAGCAAGAGCATACAACATGCGAGTAAAAACACCAAGAGCTACCAACGTCATGAGACGCCAAAATATTACTGCATATCAAGCGATCAAACTAGTCTTACCTCGATAACTGATCGTCAACCAATCTACTTACAACACCAGCACAGAATGGACATACGTATATATATATATATATATATATATATATATATATGTCGATAGATTAGATTAAATTTAATTAGTTCATATTATAGATTAGACTATACTAAACTAGACTAGAATAGATTAAACTAGAGTAGACTGTACTAGACTAGAGTAGACTAAACTAAAGTAGAATAGACTAGACCTGAGTACATTAGATTAAAGTGGTAGAAGAAAATGTAGTTTACCTTATGGCTACTTCTGTAACCACGTTAATGGCAAATTTTATGCATAGCCAAGGCCGTGCCGTGCTGTTGTGCAAAGAGGCGACCGCATCATGCGCGATCCATGAAACCTATACTGAGAAAATCTACAGCACTATCATGTGTATATGCACATCAACAGCAAGGTCAAGTGGGGAATCGTGACGTCTGGACAGAAAAACGATCTAAATACTTATCTCCATGGCATGTTTCAAAGATAATTTCTCCATGGCTTATTCCAAAGATAATTTCTCCGTGGCTTATTCCAAAGATAATTTCTCCAAGGATTGTTCCAAAGATAATATCTCCAAGGAATGTTCCAAAGAAAATTTCTTCAATGATTGCTCCAAATAGATTTTCTCCAAGGATTGTTTCAAAGATAATTTCTCCAAGGATTTTTCCAAAGATAATTTCTCCAAGAGAGCGAAACGTAAATTTTTCTGATATTAAGTCGTCAGCGATGACAAGAGAGAGCAACAAAGAATAAGAAATACAACTAACTGAATATAATGGATTCAATCCAAGAGATACTCACATGCAACTTCTACACCACCTCTGGTACTCTTGACGCTTTGTGGGGAGCTGGCACCCTGGACATTGTTCCAGGCTGTGCATTCAC
The DNA here is from genome assembly GCA_034231615.1 of Meghimatium bilineatum. Lineage (NCBI taxonomy): Eukaryota > Metazoa > Mollusca > Gastropoda > Stylommatophora > Philomycidae > Meghimatium > Meghimatium bilineatum. The sequence continues at coordinate 11,158,601 of CM067320.1, forward strand.
AACCATACCCGTCCTTTCCGTAGTACTCAGCCACCTCATCTCTGGTCACCACAATACTAGACTCAAGTGTCTTTCGCCTGCTTCTTGGATCTTGAATCTCCCTGTTCACTTGGTTCTTTGTAGGAACTTGGTGGCCGGCACATCTGAATGTGATCTGTAAAAGAATCAACAAAACTCAACATGTAAGATTCTTGTCACTTCTTAGATTACGAACACGCATCATGACATTGTGGGCATACTCGTAAATGTTCTGTTTGAAATTTCTTTGCCCATGTATTGAAAGGGCCTAAAAGGGAAGCTGATAATCGCAACAGTGTTTACCTTCCATATATATATCATAAGAGATGACTAAGGAGGTTATGGGTGTAGATGGCTGTCCTATCCCATATAGGATCACATGGACCCAAAAGTCATGCTGAAGCTGGAAGTGTCAAGTAGAAAGGATCAGATAACGTAGCAGAGCTATAAACCATGACACATCATATTCCGTTCTTTGGACTACAGCCTGCTAATCTGCAGGAGTTTGAGAATAAACGTAGTATAAGAAGCAATTTTATTAGCCATTTAAGAATATATATTATCAGTGTCCATGTCAGTTAGTGGTTGTGATTATTCGCATCCTTCCGGAGAGACTTCACCTTCTCCTCTATTTTTCCTAGTCACGCAAATTTATATTACTCTTTGAACATAAACAATGTTACATTAAATCTATTCATCAATTTATATTACTCTTTGAACATAAACAATGTTACATTAAATCTATTCATCAATTTATATTACTCTTTGAACATAAACAATGTTACATTAAATCTATTCATCATACTGTAGTGTACCATCACTGTCTTCAATAATTCAGGCATGTCTCTTCTCATTACTCTGCCATCCACTACAGCTTTACCCCTCGAGCAAAACTATGGACTAAAAGGAGACCTCAGTACAGAATTAATTAGGAATTCATTCATTCCGCTTTTGATTATTGTCGTAATTTTCGTTGTCACTATTTATATCCTTGAAGTCGCATGCTAAAAATAGCGAAGGCCGACCAATAGATTGCACGGAAATAATCACAATGGGCCGTTTAGGTTACTGTTACATTTTCTGTACACAGGTCTTTATAGAGGAACCCGGTCATGGTTCGGTCAAAGCATCAGCTCTTTCGCGGAATTTTTTATCAGCATAAAAAGTTGATAGTAGTTTGGTTGAAAGTCTCCTCATATCCATGTGTGTATGTTGATAATTACAATGAATAAGTCAATACTTTATCAAATACCCACCACTACTAACATAAAAAATGATAAAAACAATTATAATAAAATTATTAAGAACGGAAACTGTTGATGTTTTAAATTTCATAATTTTTAAAATAATATTTTTTTCTGTATTCGTTTTTAAAAAAAAATTATTATATATGTTATTTCAGACGAAGATCATTAGTCGAAACGTCAACTATTTTCGTTCTTCTTCATTTTATCATAATTGTTTTATAATATTTTTACTAGTAGTGTTAGCTATGCGTAACGTATATTTACTTATTCTCAATTATCACTTTGGTAATTGTGTTACTGCTGCCCATACATGATTGGTGGATAATGTTACTGCTGCCCATACCTTGTATATGGTTCAGGTGTATTATATATATGTATTGTTCAGGTATAATGTTCAGATGTATTATTCATAAGTATTGTTCAGATGTATTGTTCAGGTGTATTGTTCATAAATATTGTTCGTGTGTATTATCTAGGTGTATAGACTTGTCAACATAATGTAAATAAGACTTAATTTGTGATTGTTTTATTACTGTCGTGATTTTCGTTGGTCTTTTGAAAATCGTTTTGAAAATTTTTTCGAAAATCGTTGGATTTTCGTTGGTGATTTCTGTATAAGTGAAGTGCATGTCAAAAAAAGCCAACGTCGACCAACAAATTCACGGACATAATAAAAAATCAGCTTTTCAGGTCATGTTTACTCCCTGTACAGGTCTTTACTGGCAACTGTCTCGCTATGGAAGGCGGATAGATTACTGCAGGTGGAGGACGTTGTATCGTTATCGTCCCTGTCAACGTCTCGATTTTTATACGTGTTGTTAATGGATAAGCAATGCATTTCTTCACTACAATCTTCGCCATTTTAGTAGGAGTCGAAATCTCACCAATGACTGCATGGTCGATTGGTCACATTCACTAACATATGAAATGGGACCGCCAATTCCATCTACCTCTAAACATACTCAGTTGTCTATAACAGGGGTTGGGAACCCATGGCCCGCGAGCCAGATGTGGCTCCATTGATGGCTGCATCTGGCTCGCAGACAAATGTTCGATTATTAAAAAAATGTTTCTTTAGACTCCTTTGATCTATATATTAATTGCATATCAATATTTCATTCTACAAATGAGCTAAAGTCTACTACAGCTCAGCATCAGAAGTCGCATTAATGGTAAGAAATAATCATTATTGATTAGCAACAGCATAACAATGTTATTAAAAAGACTTCAGAGACATAATTATTGTAATTTTAGTGTTGAAATTACACAAAATGCACTCTTTTACTTGAATTTTTAGTTTTACACAAAATGTATGGCTCTCACAGAATTACTTTTCAAAATATGTGGTGTCCATGGCTCTCTCAGACAAAAAGGTTCCCGACCCCTGGTCTATAACGACATTCATGGCAAACAGCAATGTGGCTATACTTTGATCACATATGAGACCCCTGACAACACAAGGGTGAGGATTTATTTTAAACTGACCTGAATTGCTGGTGTAGCCCGACAGACGATCGTCACTGGCATGTTCTTGTACACGTAGTAATTGGGCTCCGGCTGAAGCTCCCATTCAGGAAGACCCTGAGTCAAAGGATCACTACTACCAAACGGATAATCCCCTGAAAAGATAAAATAAAATATTGCTTTAAAGATTATGTGATTAATTGATTACACAATTAAATGATTACAATTTATAATATAAGGACACACACACACAAATATATATATATATATATATATATATATATATATATATATATATATATATATATACATACATACATACATACATACATACATATATATATATATAGAAAGAGAGAGAGAGAGAGAGGGTTGAATAGCAGTTCTACGTGAAAGAAATACACAGAGTTGACGTTTCGACACAATTCCTTGTATTTATTTCACCGTTTTACGACAAATTATAAAATTTTTATTATATTTATTTCTTGTTGTGATATTTCCCAAAGATCACAATAATTCACATTGTAAACAAAACCTTACAAGTCGGATTCGAACACAGGTCACTTGAGCACAAAACGGCTCAACTACTACACCAGGCAGATACCATAGACCTCTTATTTTGTTAAATCTACTTTGCAGAAGTCGATATTTATTATGTAATTTCCAAGAGAGTTAACATTAGACTATCTTGATACAAGAGTGTTAACATTAGACTATCTTGATACAAGAGTGTTAGCATTATACTATCTTCATACAGTCTATTTTAGTTTAGCATAACGAATCTTAGTTTTACCTTTTTTTAAATACTGCAACACACATGCAGTCTTTACTAGTTAATATACGGTAGTTTAGATTATGACCCCCAATCACATATTTGTGGCCCGCAGAGGGCCATGCGGACAATTTTAAAAAACCACTGGTTTAAATTATGGGAAATGAAATGATTAGTATTGTCCGGACAATTTGAAATAGTGCCTCATCGTTGAATACTGAAAATACATGCATACAACGGAAATCTTAAATTAGTTCCTACTTTAACAATCTTATGTGGTCGTTCTCAAACTCCTGCAGATTAGGGGCTGGCCATAAGTTTAAAATATATATTATTACTAATTTGCAACCGTTGCCCCACCCCACCTTGCCAAAAACTGTCAAGAATGACCCTTTTTACATATTTATGTGAAAGAACACCCCCCCCCCCCACTTTCATAAAAATAATTCGCAGATTTTGTGGGGAAAAAAACTACTTGATTTGTTTCAAAATTTTAGATTTTTTTCAAATTCACACAATTTAAGTGGTGCATAAAAGAAGTGTTGTTGACATCAACTTTTATTATCTTTCAAGTCTTGGGACTATCCATAAATTACGTCACAATTGTCTTTCATAAATGGGACCGCAAATAAATTACGTCACACGTATATTTCATGCATAGGAACCGTCCGTAAATTACGTCACAAATATGTTTTATATTGAGACCGTCCATACATTACGTTACAAATGTTTGCGATTACGTACATTAAGAACCACACAGTTGTGTGATGGTTTTCAGGATGAAATGCTTTTGAGAGGTTCTGGAAAAGTTTAACAGTTGTTGACACGTAGTAGTGGGAATTTGACAAAAGTTGACGTCAAGAAAACAGTTTTCTATACATCAATTAAATTGTGCGAATTTAAAATATTTTACAGAAAAAATCTGGAGGAAAGGTTGTTTTTTTTTCTCATTTCCTCTGTAAAAAAATGGTTTTCAGAGAATAGATGACACATTTTGTTTGACATAATTAAGCAACGGCTGGGAACCCAGAATTTTCACAGAATTCAAAATTAGTGTTGAAGTTTATATCCACAACTCTATTGTAGAACTTGTTCTTATACCCATGGAGTGTAATTAAAGTTAACCTATTTGTAACATAACAAAGAAAACTTTTGAATGCTAAAATTTAAAATCATTGCCCGCGCGTGACGCAAAACAAAAGCATTATTTCTAAAAATATTTGAGTAACCAACTTTGGTCGCGCTACTTTGAAAATCTGGTCTGTCAATTGATTTTCGTAAGCCAGATTTTGCCCAGATTTGGCATGCCTTTTGCCAACCGAAGCCTTCAGTCATTAACCGATTGTTTGCCACTTCGTGCATTTCGGTGAGTGTGAGCAAGGACTATCGGTTACCACCGATAGTAAAGCTAATCAAGGTCCTCGTTCTAGTCGATAGATGTAAACATTGCAGGACATTCCTTAGAGATACCAGAAAGAAAGACAATTGTCCAACAGAGGAGTATCGCTAGTGGGTGTATTGTTTAGTAATCCACCACTGCGTGAATGTATTTCTGTTGTAATTTATTGCAATCAGTTCTCTAAACATTCATGTACACTAAACACAGATCAATATTCCTAAAGTAAATTATTTAGAGCGAAACCGTCAGAAGTAAAGACCTCTATGCAGAAAGTAAACACGACTTAATTTGTTACGTTTTTCATTATTGTTGTGTGTTTCGTTGGTCACTAATTATATACGTGGAGTCACATGTAAAAAAAAATGGTCAAGACCGACCTAATATTTTTATGAAAAGACTACTATATATAGTTGTTCTTGTCGTAACAAAGGGGAACAGTGGTTTCCCCATATTTTACTTGTATTGAATGTTAAAAGTCTTGTTAGAGGTTCCTATTTGGGATAGTTGGGGGATTAAAACCCTACAGATCCCCTCCCATGAAATACGCTCCTGAATAGCCTCCTCCGCCCGAAGAAGGATGTGTCGAGCCATTTACGAAAATATAACTGCCGAATAACGCATTTCCATTCTCTGGTCTACATCCAACTGTAAATCTTGTAGGACCGTTGTCCTGTTACAAGAGAAATCCAGCAGGAGTTTGAAAATAACCCCCACCCGCCTACAACTATACTATGACTACCTTTACCTTTAACGTCGCCTGCGTATCAAAAAGAGTGCTCTAACACAGTTGCTTCTTACTTACACACGGAATGTTCTCCTTTACAGAAATGCATCATAGCTCACTTTAAACAAATAAGATACGATCTATGCTATACCACGCTATAGCAAAGCGGTTAGTGATCTAATATTCTAGTTGTGTGATTCAGGGCCAATTCCAAATTGAATCTTAATAAATAATAGAAGCCTCTCATGTAGTTCTATCCTAATAAATGGGTACAAGAATAAACATGAGAGTAAAGGTGATTGGCAAGATGTAATCCACATTACAACTAGTGATAGTTTTCACAGATAATTATTGTATAACAGCAATGACATTACTGTAAGTGCTAGACTTGCTACTACTAGTTCAGCTCTGTGGCGGAGAAGTACAGAAGAATGTCGAAGTTGGATGTGCTGGGCGGAAGATGTACTTAACGCAGCTCGGATACAAAGCAGCATCCCAACGTACTTCAAATCCCCCGTTATCAACCATACTATACTTCGTGCTAGTTATCAGAGAACGTACACAGAAGAGGAAGAAATAGTACAGAGTGCGTCTTGGACTACGAAGGTTTCAAGTTCAATCCCCGCCGCAGTAGATTGTAGATCAGAGCCGTTCAGAAAGCAATCGCAACCTACTGAACATATTTATATTGTCTAGAAAATCACTACAGCCAAAAAATGCTGGGTTGATCTCCACTTCATGAATATGATATCAACCAATAAACAGTCAGGGTCGTAGGGGTACCACATTGGATGCTTCCGCACACAGAGTCCTCCCTTCAACGATGCGGATAAGTCAGGACAAATCTTGTCCTGTCAATTTATTGATGATGTCAATTAATGCTATTCGGGTTAATTTCAGTCAATATAAAAATCGATTAAAAACTTCAAACCCGATCATCCTAACATTTAACAAGCCTCTTCCTACACATGCGCACTCACACACATTTTAAAAATCTAAACCAGTGTATCCCAACATGTATTTCGTCATACCAGCACATTAATGTCTGATAAATATTAGTGTCCTCTGTCAGAATAGGATATACTACCAACGGAATATGATATACTACCAACGGAATATGATATACTACCAACGGAATATGATATACTACCAATTTTCAACTACACCGGACGAAAAAATAAAACTACTATCTATTTATAAACCCGTAGCCTGTCAAGGTCGAATGGGTACCAAATTTGATGCTTCAACACACAGTCCTTCAGTGATTTCTATCTTCAATCACCTTCTCCATGCTACCAATAGGTCACGCTTCAACGACATGGATGAGTAAGGAAAAATCTGTATCTTGTTCAGTCCTTGATTATGTCGTCCATTTTTTCTATATTTCTTATTCCACCTTTCACGATTTCCTGCAGTATTGCTTTTGACAAGGAAAACTACGTCGGTGGGCACACCAAGAGTATAACCACTATGGAACGCCGGCAGGACAATTTGTATATTTAAAAAAAAATAAAAAATGAAAGCCATTCTGAAGACAAGTTTATGACAATATAGAATTTCTAACTCGGAAATATTAATAACATTTAAATAAAGATGTTCACACCAAGAAAGTTCTTCTTCAAATTAGCCCTGCGTGCTTACCCCCAAATATCCAGACTTTCTGGATGATCGGAATCTTTCTTGCATTTCATTCGCTACTGACACTAAGTGTATGCAAAGTGACCAATAACATGTGGCATTAGCCAAGATAAGTGACGTTGTTTGAGAATCAGCGCGTATGACTATTCTAGAGAAAGATTTGCTAGAAAGCATTATATGAAAGATGTGTATCTGATATGAAAATGGTCTGCATGTTCGATAATAGCATAGGGCAAGACGGTGAAACGCATCGCTTCTGAGTGCTGCAGTATGACAGCTCACGGCGGCTATTGTTGGTTCTGCATTGTTTCCTAGACAGCTTCATTTGACAGCTATTTGCACGGACATCGTTTTATTTTAAGAACATGCTATTCTGGTTGTTTTCAGTCAATATAAACATCGATTAAAAACTTCAAACCCGACCCTTCAAACTCTTCTTACACATGCACACTCGTACACATTTTAAAAATCTAAACCAGCGTATCCCAAACTGTTGTTCCTCATACTAGCACTTGGATGTCTGATAAATATTGTTGTCCCCTATCAGATCTATATGGATTTACATTACTAACGTCAATAATTTAATTATTGGGGGGGGGGGGGGTCTTAATAGGTTTGGTTTTTTGACAAGGGGGGGGGGGGCTCAATTTCAATTTCAATCTCAATTTCAATCCTCCCGATTGAATGAAAGTTTAGGAGTTCGGTAAGTGAGCTGTGATCTCCATTTGATGATTCCGCAAGAGCGAATTTGTTTCTTGGGTGTGTTATCATGTTAGTTATCTTGTCTATGTATGTTACGAACAGACAGAAGTTGTGATAGTACGCAGCCTTGTCTAACGCCTGTTTTTATTTCAAACGGGTATGTTGTGCCCTCAGTAGTTCTGTTTACGCTCTGGGAGTTTTTGTATAAAGCTCCTAAGTTGTAAATGTGCCTAGTAATTTTCCATGTACTCCACAGTCCTTCAATATTAGCCACAGTTTTTCTCTGTCAACTCTGTCAAATGCCTTCTCTTGGTCGATGAAGTTTAGTTGTATGTATTCAAGTGTCTTTTCGTTCAGCTGTCGTAGCGCAAAAATCAGCATCTGTGCATTCCATACCTTTTCTGAAACCACTTTGTGTCTTATTTAGCTGGGGCTCTTTTATCGGTCTTACTCTCTGTTCTATGATTTTTGCGTATATCTTTCCTATGTGGCTGAGCAGATACCTCTTTACGTCTCATACTCTCTTTTGTTACCCTTGCTAGGAT
>CM067320.1:11172109-11466244 GCA_034231615.1 Meghimatium bilineatum
TGTCCATAAGCGTGACAACCACATTTAATTTTTCTTTTATCCTTGGAGAACTCAGTTGAGCCTCGTACTCATCACATAAAGCAGACCTGGCTTTGTTAATCCTGACATTTATATCCTATTTCATTCTTTTCGTTTCTTATCTACATAATTTCTCCCACAGTTCCAACTCCACACTCTTTTTCATTAATCACAAGTAAATCTTTGGGTATCGTTTTACCGCAGTTTTTTTGTTGTGAAAAGCTCTAGAGTATCTCGCTATATGGTATTTCTACAGGTGACATCTTAATAGCAATCTTGAGTAACTAAAAGTATCAGCGCAGATCGTGTGCACGAGTGAATAATTTCAATCCAAATAGCGTTCAGATTACAGAGAATATTGTTATACTGCAATGACTGGCGTAAGATTTCATATAATATACACTCGTCTATCACTACTTATCTGTGACCAACCACTTGTGAAATATGTACAGTGAAATCTTATTATAACAACATGGTCCGTGCCGACGAAATATGTATGTTATAACTGAAATTCGTTATATACAGTACAAACAATGATGAATAAATATAATTGGGTTCTTGAAAAATTCTGCTATATGGAGAAATGCGTTATGAAAGGATGCGCTATAGAGAGATTCCACTGTATTATTTTGTAAATCAACGTAATTCTTCCTTTTATGTGTTCGTTTATAAACTCTTGAATAATAACAGGGTGTAATCCGAAGAATGGAATGAATTGTCACATTGTTAACGGCTTGGATGAGATATATGCGTCTTTCGGCCTGACACATTCGACTTCAGCACGGCTTCTATGTCACTTTGGCTATCAATGTGATCACCTCCTGTGACTCCATAGTCGCTTCTAATGACGTGCACGGCAGGTAACAGTGTCCCTATACTTTGATCTCATTTCGAGCTCGGCAACGCATGACCGATCGAATATAATTGATAATTAACCATGACCGCTTCTATTAAAGACCTTCCAACATAATTAATTAGGACCCTATTCGTAACATATTTTAACTCTTGTTACGCTTTCGGTTGGTCACTATATACATACTTGGAATCGCATGACAAAAATAGCCAAGGCGATTCCAAGTATAAAGTGACCAACCGAAACCAAACAATAATTAAAAGACGAATAAAGTCCTAATTAATTATGTTGGAAGGTCTTTTTTGGAAACGGGCACGATACAAGCCTCACACAGTATTCCCCAATGTGCCTCATGTGATAAAATTATATGAAATATAGGAACACAGACTCATGACTATACATTCCGGTTCTAATAACTTCAGACACAGACTCATGACTAAACAATCAAAACACGATGTCTTACTTTGACAAATCAAGAACATGCACGAGGCAGAACCACACACATAAATAGTATATGGCTGACAGCAGATGCAGTAACGGTGAATGGAGCTTGTATCTAGAGGGACAAACAATGCTTGGAAAATGGTAATTAAGTTTTGGCAATTTGTCTTCTTCTTCTTTCGTTCACTTTAAACATGTCTATTTCTGTAACTCTGTCTCCTGAATAAAACTCACTGTCTATGTAGTTCATACAATGTCCCATAGAGATTTGATTCCAGTGTTGTTTCCTGTGGCCCCTATGTCTGTCTCAGCGTTTCATATTCAGAACACTCTTGAACTACATGTTTGATACTCTGTGCTGCATATTCACATGTACACATGGCCGTGTTGCCAATCTTGAACTTTGTATACATGTGACTGCGGAGCGGTTGTGTCCCGTTCTGAGGCGTAGAATTACAACTTGTCCTGATCTGTTCATAATGTGATAGTCATCTTTTGTTGGTGTTTATGGCTTTCTTATTGACTTGATCATCTGTTTTTTCTGATGGTAGGTGATTGGTATATCTGGTTGGTCTTCGGCAGCACCTTCGTTAGCCACTTGGTCTGTTTTTTAATTTTCTTGTATTCCATAATGAGAGGATACCCTCATACCACTGCATGGTTACCCTATACTGGTAAGACAGTTCATTAAGTAGTTTCTGTAAGTTTGTTAATTTTCCATAACGGATAGCTTGATCCCCTGACCTTGCATCTGTCAGAAATACCAGAGGCTCTGGGCAAGGATTGGAGTTCAGCAGTATTCAGTTGCCACTGTAGTTGCATGGATTTCTACATCACAATTATTTTATAATTTCCATGTTGGTGTTCCGATCGTATCTCTAGGCTTATGTGAATATTATAATATATATATATATATATATATATATATATATATATATATATATATATATATATATATATATATATATATATATATACCTGCACCTCCATCCCTCACTGCTTTCTGTGCTGACCCATCTTTGTATAATCAAGGGATAAATCTTTTAGTGTAGGGCAACAACCCTAAACAGGAAGTAGGTGGCTGGGGTAACACTGGGCAAATGTCAAGATATATAAAAACAGGTAGGTGTGTTACCAAAATAAAACATAAAACAACTTCACAACGAGATACAGGGACAGACGACGTTTCGACTATAAAGCCTTCATCAGGACAAACAAACGACCACAATAAAACAAATCTTACATGGAGACAAATAGGGTTATAATAAGGAGAAGAGGAGGACAATAGCAGATAGATAGTGGAGGAAGCAAATACCCTGACCCAAATATTATGTGAATATTCATCGTCCAGGAAACTAAGGGTGACTGGTTTTGGTACTAAGTGGAGAACTTATTTTTCATTTTTGTTCTGTATATAGTCTTGATAAAAACCTTTTAATCAAAACATCGATGTGTGTGTTTATGTTAATATGTGTGTTTTCTGTGATTAGCAATGCTTCTTTACCCTGTTCTAGACTTCCCCTGTTGGATTTCAGTTTTGTTGCAGTAAGCATATACTATCCATATTGGGACAAAGTTGTTTTATTGGGTATTTCTTGATAAAATATGTGGCCATTTTAAGATGTCGCTGTCGGTGCTTTTTATTTTTTGGTAATTTTGGTTAATTTGACAATGTAATAAGTTTTGCATACTCTTTTTTTTAAAGTGATAAATATGCGGCTGAACATACCAGAAAGTAGTATTGTAATTTTGGTAGAAATTTTTCTATTGCAGCGGCTGTAAAAACATGAACAAGAAACATAAAATAAACAATAACCTTTTAAGATCTTGAGTTTGTACTTGTATTTGACTCAGTTGAAACTTATTTCCATTTTTTCATGCAAACGCGTAGGCAACAGAGACAAATTGGATAATTTTTTAGCAATATTTTACCTGAAATTTGGTTATAAACAGTTTCAGCTATCTGGCAACTATGTCCTGGAATTTGATAATGCAAGCAAACAAGCGAGTGACGGATTTGGTTACATGGGAATGGTGATTATAAGATAGAATACGTTTGTGCGTTGAGACAAGGTATGTCAACATCAAATCCATTCATTATATTGGCTTCCTCTGTGCTTCATAAATATGACATTTTCAAAATGGCATACGCGGTATCAGGTCAAGGTGATGACAATGTCAACACGGGGAGTACAGAAGTTGATAATAATTTAATATAAAATTTGTTGATCGATGCGTGACAGTTGGTTGTAAAAATCTCTCAGATCGTAAACAAGCCTTCGTTCATGACGTTTCTGATATACTGTCGTGTTTTTCGTTGGTCACTATTTATATACTTGGAGTCGTATGCCAAACAAAAGCCAAGATCCACCACCGAAATGCAAAGAAGTAATTTTTTTTTTAAATCCTCCTTTCAGGTCATGTTTACTTTCTGTACAGAATTCTTTACTGGAGTCTCCTTATGATTGATGGCAGTACTGCTTTTCTGTGTTACACGTGTAGAACCCTGTTCACTAAGGTTGGAAGTTGGGGAGGGGGGGTGATGGTGCCCTGTAGCGTTAACCTTCTTACTGTTAAGAAAATATAGCACAATAATTATTACTGAGAAGCGATGGTTGTTTTTACAATAAAAAGGTTGTAAATGCGTAAAAGATTGACTTCACGGCACTGATGTTTTCCCATATGTATTCCACCCCCCCCCCCCGAGCAAGGAGGCACCCCGACTATCACGAGTATCTACTCACAGCAAGCAACTTAGAAGCATCAATAAATAATTCTAATTAAAAAATCGTCTGTGAAAACAAAATGTCAAAACCAGATTCGAACTCGTGACCTCTTCTGCGCAAGGCGAACGGTTTAATAACTACGACATATGGATCGTCAAATAAGAAAGAGCATAATACTCCACTGCTATATTTCTCCTCAATGAGCATCAATTTCACCCCCCCCCCCCCCCAGATTAGTGGAAAGCATTTTTCAAATGCAACCTCCCCTCCCCCAATCCCGAACTAGCCTTTTCGTAAAATCGTATCTAATTATCTTAAAGCTGAATTTTTTGTTGTAAATTGCCATATTTCAAAATCTTATGTGCTAGACCATATGACACAAATGGAAGTTTTCACTTCGGCTTTATATAAAGAAATATGTCACTTTCATAAAAAAAATTCTGAGAACTTAGCTGACCTCTGTGTTTCTGCAAAATAGAAGTATTGTGTCATTTAATGTGCCGTGTCCTTTTCTTTACAAAGGTTGGTGGTCGAAACGTTCTTTTTTCCTATAATAATAGTTGTTCATCCTTTCCGCTGTCCCAAACTGCCTCACGGAAGAAGGATCAAGTCCTCCACATGAGCTTCCTTTCTGTGCTGACCTCATCAAGAGGCTTTCATTCGTCTTTTCACTGTCAGTTAAATTTTCTAGTACTCTTGAAAGAAATCCCGACACTGTACACTGTGAAAGATTGTATCTTTATGTTACAAGCTGCCCCACAAGCTCGATGGCTCCATGCACCACCGTCATGATATGACCTGTTATCTAGAATTATCATATGACCGCGCGGTGCCCTTGTTGGTATTTCCGTTGTTCACAATTTATATACTTGTAGTAGCCTTGGCTATTTTTGACATGCGATTCCAAGCATGAAAATAGTGACCGACCGCTAACCCAATAATAATTACAAATGTAACGAATGGGGTCCTAATTAATTCTGTTGAAATGTCTTTAATGAATGCGATCATTCCCAATGACTGGATATATCTATAAAAGTATAATAGAGTGTCCATATTCGTCTTCTTTTCCGTCCGTTCAATGATTCTTCTTCTTTCTGTCCTCATGTACCTTTCGGTGTTGTGGGGAGAGTGAGTGTACGGTCGTTTGCCCTTCTATGTGCCTATTCCGTTGTTATATTTCTGAGTGTCTCTAATACACTATATATCCACCTTTTACGAGGGCGTTCAATATGTCGATTGTTTTCGTATCGTTTGTTACGGGTTGTTGTTGTTTTTTTGGATAATACTTTCCATGCTCAATGCTTGAGGTCAATATTATTCCACTAGTTCAATGGTTCCCAACTTAGGCTATATGGCAGCCATGGGGACCTGCAGGGGCGTCACAAACAATATTTTGAAATATGGGAAGGCGTAAAACAAACGCGTTCAGTGAGGTGGGGGATACAATAAGAAACTTTGTGAGTAACAAATTAGATAACTTTGTGAATAACGGGCAAACTAGTTATAGTTATATAGTTTATAGATAGTTTATAGTTATGTGTAGCTGACAAGAAGAACATTTATAGTTTCCGGTGTATTGGAATGGCAACACTGTTTTGTCATCTATGCAAGTCATAAGAGGATGTGGGCTTAAGTTGGCTGTCCCATCCTATATATAAGATCAAAGTGACCCAGAAGTCATGCTGAAGTCGGATGTTCCAGTCCGAATTCCGCTTATATCGCAGCAGAGCTGTAAACCATGCCACATTCTATTTTCATTGCTGCATACTACTAATATGTATGAATATGAGAGCGAACGCAGAAGAAGAAGATTTATAGCGATAGAGATTTTAAAAGTAATTAAATATGTGATTGAAGATTTATTTCAAATGGTGCACGGGATAAAATAAGGTTGAGAACCATTACCAGATCACCCGGCATCAGCCTCGCAGTGCCTGTTCTGTCCTCTTCAGTTGCAACTGACACTGACCTTTACACTTTTTTTTTCTACAGTTTTCCTAAGCTCACGGTTTAAATTATCATTGATTTTTGTACCGAGTGTTTTCTTTGTTTGGAGCATTGAAGCAATCATTAATTATCGTCCGTTGAATCTCCTCTATATCGTTCATTCAGATCCTTATCTGTGTTCAATTAATTCATCAATTTTTGAATCGGTCATTTCCTACGTCACCTAGGGTACGCGAGGAATATGAAGACGTCATCACTGACGTAGTATTAGTCCTAAGCACATTTCCGTCTTTCCAGACCATAGTGTTATTATTGTGCTATAAGAAATATAATTTACGATTTATAATGATTCAAATGCCTACGTACCATTCTGAACGTTAAGTGGAGTGACTTTAAATCTAACACTTCTATAAGAGAGGAAAGCAAACAAACCTATATATCTTCCTTCATTAGACAAAGGCGTTGGACTTACATCGGTCATGTTCTCAGAATGAACAACCTAAGAATTCCCCAGCAATCACTATATTGGGTGCCACCTGGAGTAAGAAGAAGAGGGAGACCTAGAGAAACTCTACGAAGAACCATTAATAGAGAAGGCATGTCAATGAACCTAAACAACACGCAACAATTGAAAGACCTGGCAACACAAAGACAGAAATGGAAAGCTATGGTTTCTGCCCTATCCGCCGCCTATGGCCCTGGAGGAACATAACATAACATAACAGTAGCCTTGGCTATTTTTGACATGCGATTCCAAGCATGAAAATAGTGACCGACCGCTAACCCAATAATAATTACAAATGTAACGAATGGGGTCCTAATTAATTATGTTGAAATGTCTTTAATGAATGGATCATTCCCAATGACTGGATATATCTATAAAAGGATAATAGAGTGTCCATATTCGTCTTCTTTTCCGTCCATTCAATGCTTCTTCTTCTTTCTGTCCTCATGTACCTTTCGGTGTTGTGGGGAGAGTGAGTGTACGGTCTTTTGCCCTTCTATTTGCCTCTTCCGTTGTTATATTTCTGAGTGTCTATAATACACTATATATTCACCTTTTACGAGGACGTTCAATAGGTCGATTGTTTTCGTATCGTTTGTTACGGGTTGTTGTTGTTTTTTTGATAATACTTTCCATGCTCACTACTTGAGGTCAATGCTTGAGGTCAATATTATTCCACTAGTTCAATGGTTCCCAACTTAGGCTATATGGTAGCCATGGGGACCTGCAGGGTCGTCACAAAAAATATTTTGAAATATTGCAAGGCGTAAAACAAACGCGTTCAGTGAGGTGGGGGATGCAATAAGAAACTTTGTGAGTAACAAACAAGATAACTTTGTGAATAACGGGCAAACTAGTTATAGTTATATAGTTTATAGATAGTTTATAGTTATGTGTAGCTGACAAGAAGAACATTTATAGTTTCCGGTGTATTGGAATGGCAACACTGTTTTGTCATCTATGCAAGTCATAAGAGGATGTGGGCTTAAGTTGGCTGTCCCATACTATATATAAGATCAAAGTGACCCAGAAGTCATGCTGAAGTCGGATGTTCCAGTCCTAATTCCGCTTATATCGCAGCAGAGCTGTAAACCATGCCACATTCTATTTTCATTGCTGCATACTACTAATATGTATGAATATGAGAGCGAACGCAGAAGAAGAAGATTTATAGCGATAGCGATTTTAAAAGTAATTAAATATGTGATTGAAGATTTATTTCAAATGGTGCACGGGATAAAATAAGGTTGAGAACCATTACCAGATCACCCGGCATCAGCCTCGCAGTGCCTGTTCTGTCCTCCTCAGTTGCAACTGACACTGACCTTTAAACTGTTTTTTTCTACAGTTTTCCTAAGCTCACGATTTAAATTATCATTGATTTTTGTACCGAGTGTTTTCTTTGTTTGGAGCATTGAAGCAATCATTAATTATCGTCCGTTGAATCTCCTTTATATCGTTCATTCAGATCCTTATCTGCGTTCAATTAATTCATCAATTTTTGAATCGGTCATTTCGCTACGTCACCTAGGGTACGCGAGGAATATGAAGACGTCATCACTGACGTAGTATTAGTCCTAAGCACATTTCCGTCTTTCCAGACCATAGTGTTATTATTGTGCTATAAGAAATATAATTTACGATTTATAATGATTCAAATGCCTACGTACCATTCTGAACGTTAAGTGGAGTGACTTTAAATCTAACACTACTATAAGAGAGAAAAGCAAACAAACCTATATATCTTCCTTCATTAGACAAAGGCGTTGGACTTACATCGGTCATGTTCTCAGAATGAACAACCTAAGAATTCCCCAGCAATCACTATATTGGGTGCCACCTGGAGTAAGAAGAAGAGGGAGACCTAGAGAAACTCTACGAAGAACCATTAATAGAGAAGGCATGTCAATGAACCTAAACAACACGCAACAATTGGAAGACCTGGCAACACAAAGACAGAAATGGAAGGCTATGGTTTCTGCCCTATGCGCCGCCTATGGCCCTGGAGGAACATAACATAAGATAACAATGATTCAAGACTAATTTTAACAACAAAGAATCGGACATAGTATTACAAGGAAGCACAAGGTATTTATAGAAACCATGCTCAGTCAGATGTTTCAGACTGAAAGTCGCAGACGTCGTAGCGAAGCTGTAAACCCCAACACATCGCACAACGTACTTTTAACAAAATTCTGGTAATCTGCAGGATATTGAGAGCGAACGTAGAACTAACGAAAGCTGTTATTTCTATAGCTGTTTGTCGAAGTAATTTAATATAATCACCAATTCACACAGCTATTAGGCCTAAATTGTAATGTAGCTACTTGACGTTCCACCCATCCCATTTTTTTCATGCATCCAACAACGCTCCATCTAAAATGGTTATCCATACACAGATCAGAGAGCTGTACAAATCATTCTAATGGGTTGTACTTGAGGACCCTGTTTAGGTCCGTAGACCTCTAGATTGTGCGCGATTGTAATTTTCGTGTGTAGCCATCTAGGACCAGTTGCCCTGCCACGCAGTTCTTAGTATATAGTTGGGATTGTCCTGCTACAAGAGAGATGCAGTCATAGTTTGAGAACGTATGCATAAATGTGGTCATGCTGATAATAAACGGATAAAATGTGAAATTGCAGTAAAACTTAATCAGAAAAGTGAAAACACAGAAAAGAAAGGCGCATACAATCAATATCCTATTTTGACCATGTATAGAGCTGTCTGTCGATAGTTTTTGCAATCCCCGAAGGCACGCAGAAAAACTAGGAAAATCAACTTATGATGTTTTCATAGAAAGCGTTTTCTTTAATCCTCGTCGTATATATTATGTTCAAGATAAATGCCCTTTGTTCGGAACGTCACTTTTTCATGTATTTCCCTGTACTATTACAGTGATTATCAAAACTTTATTACCGTGAGTGTTCACCTTTTAACTGATAAAAATATGGAAGTAGATTAAGACACTAATAATCCTCTATGCTCGGGTGGAGCATAGAGTCTCTTCGATTCCCATTAACATGCAAACATAAAGACATGCTGTGGTTCATTTTGATAAAATGGAGGAACACTATCGTTTTTGTGGAACCGTGTTTCTACTAGTAGATCAGTCAAACTGGATTCAAAGCTTGAAAGAGTATCGATTTCTTCTGTAGTATTAACACAGTGTGAGCATGTCGATACTTGACTAGTCTAGGAGGGAAACAATATGCACAGTTTCACGGCCGCCTAGTGTGAGTACTTGATACAGATTTGGTTGTGTTTTCTATCGTTTTTGGCATTCGTTACTCTTGTTTTATGTTTGGAATTTAAATTATTTTTTTTGGTGATATTTATATCTTTTTTATATTTATATATTATATTTATATAAAAGCCTGACACGAGAGTAGATTATAGGCGAGATGCACCATGGACATATTCATCTAGAAATACACTCGGGAAAAGGACGAATATCACAGTAATATATCACAGTAATATATCACAGTAATATATCACAGTAATATATCACAGTAATATATCACAGTAATATATCACAGTAATATATCACAGTAATATATCACAGTAATATATCACAGTAATATCACTGTTACTAATGAAGTATCCGCGATTTCCCTTACATTATTTACTAAGTTCTTATTCAGAATTATCATGCGTGATGAACTCACAAAACATCTATAAAGAATTGGCTGGTGCGACAGATAACTTGTCGTTGTATATACTTGTTGCCAGATAATTAAAAGAGCGGTAAAGTTGGGTATACTAAGATCAATCAATCAATCAATGAACCCGTAACCCTTCAGGGTTTTAGGGGTACCACATTGGATGCTTCAGCACACAGAGTCCTCCAGCGAATTCTATCTTCAGCAATGCGGATGAGTATGGAAATATCTTGTCCTATCTATTCCTTGATGTTGTCTGTCCATGTCTTTATTTTGTCCTCCTCTGCTACTTCCCCTTCGACAGTTCCGTGCAGTATTGTTTTTGACAAGGAATCGTGCCTGCATACATGTCCAAACCATGCTTGTTTTCGTCGTTTCACTACTGAAAGAAATGGTTCTTGGACACCTGCACACATCTCTACTTTATTTCTTACGTACACATTGGTCTTATATTCCCTAAAGGAAATTCGTAGAATTCGTCTGTAGCATTTGCACTAAAGGCCTGTAATCTTCTCTCCATGTCCGCAGTGAGTGTCCAACTCTCACAACCATGCAGCACAACAGAAAGCACAAGCGACTTATACAGTTTGAATATAGTTTCAAACCGTATACTAAGATCAGGAATGCTGAATCAGTGTGCAGACTTATCATGGAAAAAGCGTTGGGTACAAAAAGTACCACATTGCTATCGGGCTGTCCAAAAGTTTGCAGATAACTAGGATCATACAAGCATCTCATCGTGGTGCACCCTGAAAACAGAAATACAGAATCTCGCGCTGTTTCTGGTAAACACATATATGGATCGTGTCCGTGGATGTTGAGGCTGCAGAGTAATGAGAATAGACTGTAAATAGACAAGCAATATCTTCGACACTTTTGCACCAACACCTAAAGCGGTACTGTCGACATACAGTGAAGCAAGACATCCCGGTTTGAGCATTGAAGGTTCGGCCAATGCATATGTCACACAATAGGTAGATGTTATGAGGAATATCGAGAGTCGTACGCTAGTCTCCGTAAGGATAACCCCCCCCCCCTTTCCTGTCCCAATTAGCAAATCAGAACATTACTTTTAGTACTAGGAGTGGCGGGTAAACTCACCCTTGAATGATTTTAGTACTAGGAGTGGCGGGTAAACTCACCCTTGAATGATTTTAGTACTAGGAGTGGCGGGTAAACTCACCCTTGAATGATTTTAGTACTAGGAGCGGCGGGTAAAATCACCCTTGAATGATTTAAAAAATAAAAAATTGAGGCACCAAAGAAAAATGAAAGTAATACACACGAAAATGGACGAATGAATTGTTCTTTCAATTCCCCCCCCCCCCACCCCTTCACTGAACAAGTATCTGTACTAAACACGTATTTATACTGTACACGTATATGTATGTACTGAACACGTATCTATACTGAACGAGTATATATACTGAATACGTTTCTATACTGAAGACGGCCATGCCCGTCCGGGCTCCAGTAAATATATGCTTAGAAGAAGTAAACTTGACCTGAAATGCTAATTTTAAATTATTTCCTTGCATTTCGTTGATCGCTCTTGGCTTTTATAGCATGCAACTCGAAATATTCAAATAGGTACCAACAAATGTACAACAATCAAAACGTAACGAATTAAGGTTTGTTTACTTTCTGTACACATGTCTTTATTATAGATGATCTCGGTCCTACACTTTACGCTGCGGTATCAGAAACTGTTGCGGACTGTCTATCCTCACCGCGACATTTATGGTAACCTTGGAAAGAGGTCGCGACATTGGTAGTAACGTGCCGACAGATATGATAAATGTGAAAGTCATACCTGTGGGAAACAGTCAGCCGGAACATGATCAAGCGATGTGGCTTGTAATGGCTGCCTGTAGCTACTTATGAATGTTAACCCTTATCACAATTTCCAGCCGTTCTGTCTAATGAGCAGGAGTCACAGAAATCCCGTCTCATTAAGAACAAGCGGTTGTTCATAAATTAAGTCTATAATTATGGGGAATGGGGGGGGGGAATGTTGGAAAGGTGACGTGGGATTGATCAGAAGTTAACATCAAATATAATTTTTTTAATAGAAACGTTAAATGTTTAAAATTTGAAATTGTTTTTCTAAACAATATGATACATGTCATGTAGTTTTTGTGTACTTTTGATTTATATTTTTTTGGGAAAAGGGAGGAATTTGTTAGGGGAAGGGGTCTCTTAATTATGTGTAATGGACAGGGTCGCCTTCAGTATATATATATATACACATATTCAGTAAGGGAGGGGTGGGGGTACTAAAGGAAAAAGTCGTTCGCCCATTTTCATGCGTAATTCCTTCATTGTTATGGGATTGTTGGTACATTTATTTTTAAATCATTCAAGGGCTTTTTTTTACTCGCATTGTATCTCTGAATTCTTGACAGTTGATGACAAAAGGTGGATATTAAGAAAAATTTGTTAAATTGTGGACATAATTGGTGGACAGTGCCAAAGAGAATTTTTTTTTTTATCCTTTAGTCTCGACTTATATTCTCTGATTCTGATAAAATAACCCAGTTTAATGTATCGTATCCTTCATCGGAGTCGGATGTCTTGTGCAATTGTCGAAATCAAGTTGCGACGTAATGCATTCCCGTTGTGTGAATGACATCCTGCTGGAAACATAGCATGATAATTTTGTAACATCTCAAGAGAGGTTCCAAGTGGGGAATGGAAGAACGAATGCGAATAAACAACAAAACTCATCTAAAAATATAGAGAAAACGGATCACAGACGTCTGGTTAAACTCGTAACAATCGCGGATTTTTTTGACTTTTCCCGGTTTCTATTCTTTGATATTACTTAATGTCCCGGTTTCTATTCTCTGATACTTCTTAATGTCTCGGTTATATGATACTACTTAATGTCTAGGTTACTATTCTCTGATACTACTTAATGTCCCGGTTAATATTCTCTGATACTACTTAATGTCCAGGTTACTATTCTCTGATACTACTTAATGTCCAGGTTACTATTCTCTGATACTACTTAATGTCCCGGTTAATATTCTCTGATACTACTTAATGGCCCGGTTAATATTCTCTGATACTACTTAATGTCCAGGTTACTATTCTCTGATACTACTAGCAAGGGAAAAAACCTTTATTTGAAAATTCTGATGTAAAAATTCTCATAAAATGCTGCAGGACAAACCTAAGAAGTATTTATTTCACTTAAAATAATAAATTAGCTGCAAAAGTAACTGAAAATTCTCGCAGTGAAAAAGAAACAACACTTCTTAGATGTTGCCTCAACTAAATCGGTGTCCATGTAACGCGCACATGTCCCTGCCCACTTACTACTAAACTATGATGCAAAAACCGGATTTCTTGTCCGTCAGTGTTGCAATTGTGTTGCAAATTTTAAGTATTCTTTGGGATTTTTATAGGACAGACATTGGTGAAATCTTATTCCATTTGTGTCGAAATACAAGACACACTCAAACATACACACAAGCATACAGTTTCCCAAATACACACACATTCATGTGTACTCGCTCACTCACATAGACACATACTCACTCACACAGACACACACACACACTCACTCACTCATACAGACACACACACTAACCCATACATCATGCACACAAAAAAAGAACTGTTTTTTTTAAATCTTTATATTGTTCTTGGAGAAATATCGATTACAAATCTTTATCCCCCCCAACTTCCTTAGTCATCTCCTACACCATACATGGCAAGTCATAATATTGTTGTTTTTCAGTTAAGTGAAAAGTACCTGCTATGGTGAAGTAACCTTCTTTCAACCGAGTACGTTAGTTAAATTTGATTATGTCAGGGATCTTATCGATAAAAAAAATATAGTGGAGATGGCAGTTCTGGTAATCCAGTCACCACGATCTCTGTAGGCGTAGTATTCTTGTTCTGTGCTCGCCTTTGCGCATGGACAACGTACGAGCGGCCAAGAAATTTCAGGAACACTGGTACTACAGAGTGTTGTGGTCTGTCATATCTGACGCATAGTCCTTGCTATATCTGCCATCACTGTCTCTTTGGCCTATAATTACATTTCCAATCACCACATCAAGGATGAAAGTTCCAGTGTCGGGTAAAAACCCTAAACAGGAAATGGATGGCTGGAGTAACACAGGGCAAATATCAAAATCGGTAAAAATAATATGTATACGTGTTACCAAAATAAGTCATAAAACAACCTAACAGCGAGCCACGGTGACAGACGCGTTGTGACTGAAAAACTTCATTAGGACAAAAAAAAACACGGTAAACAAATCTTACATAGATACACACATGGTTGTGATAGGAAGGAAAGAAACGGGAAGAAGGACAATAGCGACTGGACGACGGAGGAAGCAACGATTGTTATGAGACTGATCCTTCCATTCCGTAGAGGTGATGCTTAGTTCAGTCAATAGAAGCTGAAAACTAAGATTGGTCAGGCCCGTCTATAATAATACTACTTATTCTTAGTACCGTATCCTCTTTGAGGCAACAGCCTACTACATCACTATACATTCCTGTCTATTTCATACAGGAAACATTTGTGTATCAAATGTATGGAACAATTTCATACTAATTGAGTTGACATTTAATCCCCATCTCCGATTACAATTATTAGACTGAGATTTATAACAGTGTCGCGTGAAGTTGATAAACGAACACTCCTGTTTAGTAGAACAGTTTATAAGAGGCATACGGTTCACTTTGTCGAATATTATAATAATTAGGTACAGAACAAGTAGACGCCAACACATGTTTAATTATTTCCCTTGACTATGTTTGTAAATTTCATGTTAATCATTTAATAATTGAAATATGTATTTATTTAGGGCTGAGGGTTAGGGTTTGTTATGAAAAGCACAACAATTCTAACCCTAACCTAAACTCTAACATAAATAAATATTTAAATTATTAAATGATGAACATTAAATATACGTAAACAAGGGAAATAACTCGACTATGTGGTGGCATCTTCTTGTACTGTACCAATAATTATTTCAACCATGACACACAGAATAATGTTATGAACTACATCCTGGTAGCTGAATTTTGTGAAAGAAAACATTAACGCAGAAATAGGAAAAATAAATATATGGTTCTGGGAGTGGTAAACAAATTAAATGTTTATCAAACATAAATATTTTATTGATAGAAGTGTACTTACAGCGGAGAATTAACATCCACTGGTTACATTTATTTATCACATCCAGTGGTTACAGTTATTTATCACATCCAGTGGTTACAGTTATTTATCACATCCAGTGGTTACATTTATATATCACATGTAGTGGTTACATTTATATATCAGATTTAGTGGTTACATTTATATATCAAATTTAGTGATTACATTTATAAATCACATATAGATGTTACATTTATATATCACATATACATATTCACTGTAGTTATGGATAAGTCATAAAGACATCCAACAGACTGTCGAACATCGTCCCAAACCTCCTACCAGACAGCGCCCCAAACCTCCTACCAGACATCGCCCCAAACCTCCTACCAGACATCGCCCCAAACCTCCTACCAGACATCGTCCCAAACCTCCTACCAGCCATCGCCCCAAACCACCTATCAGACATCGCCCCAATCCTCCTACCAGACATCGCCCCAAACCTCCTACCAAACATCGTCCCAAACCTCTATAGCAGATCTCGGTTCACCGTGATCCTTGTATCATTCACCTCCTATGTCACAAAGAAACTGGTATCATTACTGTTTAGAATTCCAGGGTCGTGTTGCATCTAGCCTAATCAAAAGCAATGAATGCCAGCAGTTATCTGCCGAAGTTTCTTCCAACCAGCGAGACTGTCTTGTTAATTAAAATGTTTCGTAGAGACAAGGGGCGGAGGCTGAGATACTTCTGGAAAATTGTAGGCACTAATTTTCACGAGTTGATCTTGTGTGATTTAAAGAAAATTTTAAAATATTTAAGCAATCTAGACTTTCGGGATGAAGAAATGGAAACATAATTAATCCAATCTATGATCTAGAAGACATGTTGTAAAAAACGATTTTATTTTTTTAAACAGAAAAAATAACTGGAAATGATTATGTATATTGCTGAGGATACATGTGTGTGTATATATATGTGTGTGTGTGTTTGTGCTTGTGTGTGTTTTTTAAATGGGGGGTTAAAGCGTCTGTAGGAGGCACGAACTTTTCAACCTATGACTGGAGTCTGTGTTGGTTATATCGTGCAGTAGAACTAAAGATATTTCAGCAGTACCAAGAATTTTATGCGAGAAGCTAGCAAGTTTCTTAAGTCAGCGTAACGTAAAGCATACACAACAAACCAGAAATTCTGGACATAATGTTTTCTTACGCCATCTCTAACGTCTGCTCAATAACAAGCACAACACAGACGTGATTCTCAAAATCAGATCTTTATTATGTAAACAAATTAAGTTAAGCGTTGGTTGCATGCCCAGATGTGGGAATATGATCGAATTAAAGAAATGTTTTACATAGAAACAGAATATCGGAACTTCAAGATGAAAGACTACAGGGCGCCTTACAGGGCGCCTTACAAGAAGGAATTTAGACAAGTTCTTTAAAAATAAGAAATATATTTGCTATAGGTCATAATTCTTCAGCGTGATTCTCTGTTGCTTCATGCGGAATATATACAGCGATAGCATTGTATAAATCGTCAAGTCATATGATTTGTTTAGCTCCGTGTGTAATATACAACTTCAGCATCCTATGCGCCTATAACGCCCGGAATGGAGACCAAAGAATAGCGCCACTATTTCCTGCCAAGAATATCTAAGAGGTGATAAAAGAGAGGTTTTAATGGGGGTGGGGGGTGAATTAACTGCCCAATCTCATATACTGTAAAAGTGAGCTAGACGTTATGCTGATGTCGAATGTGTCTGGCCGAAACGCTCAGATATTAAGCTAAAATGTAAACTATGACACAAAGCATTTCGTTCTCTGGTCAACATCCTGCTGATCTACAGGAGTTTGAGAACCAGCACAGAAGGAGGACACATTTAAATAGGATACTTTTATTTAGCATTATGTAGAATGTAGAATGTACATCATATAGAATGTAGAATGTACATCATATAGAATGTAGAATGTACATCATATAGAATGTACACATTCAGTGTTTTTAGACCTTTAAGTAGAATTCAAGTCTGATCTGTAAATATTTCGAGTTTTTTTTCGTTCATTCGTGGGTTTCGTGTTATAGACTAATCCGATTCAGAACATAGAGGATGGAGATCCCCCAGCACTTTTATTTTTTATTTTAACCGCAAGCTAATATATTTCGGCCATGTATAAATGCAGAATGTGTTCGAAAAATTCATCATTGAGGACAAATGTACATGAAAGAGGAATAGAGGTCTCTCGATGGTCAATGAAAACATCATATTCACATCCAAATTTACGAAATGGTATTGAAGGCATCGGTCCGTAACAGGCGCGTCGCATAGAAAATGAAGTAATTTTCTAGGAAATATATACGTCTAGGAGGATGCCTTGCCTTCTTAAGATCCTGATGTTAAACTCTTTTCGTCTGAGCTAGAACCCCATTTCTTAAGCTTTAGATACACTATATTTCCATCATATGCTAATAGTGAGTAAGTATATATGCACTACATATACCTACCACTACTAATAAAATATGATATAAACAATTATAATGAAATAGATTGAGGACGTAAACGGTTGACGTTTCGATGTAAAATCTTCGTCTGAACGAACATATACCAATACAGAAAAAATATTCCCTTAAATACATCCTTAAATGGAATATGTCAGGATAGAGGTTAGAAAAACAGTAATTACAATTTGTGTGTGTTATATATATCTCTTACTATCGCGAGGCCTTCTTCAGTGTTAGTTATGACATATATGCTCGTAGGCAGGATGTAGTACACAGAACGGAATTAGTTATAGTGTATAATTTGATTGTTGCGATATATGTGCCTTTCTGTATGAATAATCGGATATCAGTATTGATATCAGTATTATTTTGACATAAAGAATGTGATGTAAACTCCATCCAAATCATCCTTAATTTCCTCTCGCGATATACATGGCAGCTGTCAGTATTGCTATATCTTGTTTCCCTTTTTAGGCCCCAGAAACAAACACACTGGCACACAAGATTTTATTATCCATAATAAATATTTCTTGATACTATCTTCACAAAACTGTTTATTTTCAAATTTCTATTTTAATTATGTTTTTTATGAACACCAATTGAGATAAAAATACTGTTTATTTCATATTTTCGTTATATTCGTTGACAAACTTCCACCGGTTCTATCTTATAGCAGAATGATGGGCATAAATAGATTCCCACCAGGATTTAGTCGAGAGAACGGAAACGGGTTGTTTCACAGTTTCATTTCCTCCAATAGCCCGACACCTCTAATTTCGGTGTTGGTAACTAATACCTTCAGTGCTTTTAACACTTCCACTAAATATAGAAATCTATAACCATTTCGTTAGTACAATAAGGCAGCCGTACGAGAGAATTGTTTCTCGTACTTATACGCTGGTCATCAAGCTCACAGCTAACCAATAATCTATGCATGGACTCTTTGTTGCTGTCTTGAATTGCTATCGACATAGCCATAGACGGTAACATACCAGAGAATGTATATATATATATATATATAATTTATCGCATCACTAAACTTCAATGACCCCCCCCCCCCGATGGTCAACATGACAGCATCATCCGTGATTTGAATTTGATGACTTATCCTTAAATTTCAGAAGTTTCAAAACACTGTGATAACTGCTACATCCTGCTTAGCAGGACCGGATTTAGACTTGATAAGGATCTAGGCTATTTGAGATATGGGGGCCCTTTATACGTCCAGATATTATATATCAGTGCCAAATATGTTTTTCGGATATGATTTTGTGGGCCCCCCCCCCAAGCAAGTGGGGGCCTAAGCTATAGCCTGTGTAGCTTATACGTAAACCCTGCACTGCTGTTCAGGATATGCTACCTGGTGGTTATCCTTAAGTTTCTGGGTCAATGTCAAGAAGCAATGAAATTAGAGAACATCCCTACATACTCCCCGCCCTTCCTTTGCATCGTAGCTAATATTACCATACATCATAAATGATTAACATAATCTAGGAAAAAAATGATTATCAGATTAAAGATATATTATATCATAAATCATGTATAAATATCGTCCTCTTACTGACACTAGAAATGACTGAATAAAGCCAGATTTCTGTGTTCTTGCAAGTCAATAAACTACAGCCAACTGTTACAGTCGATGACAAATTGTTAGTTCAAAATAACAAACATAACAAAAGCAACGCCGACTGCGAGATCGCAATATCAGCCATATTTATTTACTTCTTCTTAATATTTGTATGGGGGTTATAAACGCAATGTTTATGCTGCGGGCTTCGGCGTGGTTCCACATTCGTGACTGGAGTGTGCAAGAGAGATCAATTCTGAAGACTAACATTTGCCAGTTTGATTAGATCTTTGCCAGTGATCAGACTAAAGCACGTTATATTTGATATGCCTTGTCGATTCATTCAAAATTTGAATTAAACAACTTGTCGATATTCTTACACACTTGTGCAAAAACGAATCGATATTTATGTGTTGACAATCATAATGGAATCGAAGGCCCCCCGCAAATGTTTACCTTACTCTCTGATTTCAAATTTCAAAGTTTTGTGACCGGCAATCGACAAGGACGATCAGATCAGAACGTAAATACTGCACGTACGTTGATATTAGTTGTCGCTGGCCAAAATATAATGTATTTTTTTTAAACAACTCTGGTTCAGTCAAACTAGGTTGAGAGTAGGATTAGTAAGGAAACATATTGAGAGTAGGATTAGAAAGGAAACATATTGAGAGTAGGATTAGTAAGGAAACATATTGAGAGTAGGATTAGAAAGGAAACATATTGAGAGTAGGATTAGTAAGGAAACATATTGAGAGTAGGATTAGTAAGGAAACATATTGAGAGTAGGATTAGTAAGGAAACATATTGAGAGTAGGATTAGAAAGGAAACATATTGAGAGTAGGATTAGTAAGGAAACATATTGAGAGTAGGATTAGAAAGGAAACATATTGAGAGTAGGATTAGTAAGGAAACATATTGAGAGTAGGATTAGTAAGGAAACATATTGAGAGTAGGATTAGTAAGGAAACATATTGAGAGTAGGATTAGTAAGGAAACAACGCAACATTGCATGATTCACTGATATTCAAGAGAACGGTGATTCAAAAAAAGACTTGTATCCGGGTCTAGTTTATGAAAAAATACATGGATCAGGGTCAAGTTTGTGAAAGAAGACATGGATCAGGGTCCAGTTTGTGAAAGAAGTCATGGATCAGGGTCTAGTTTGTGAAATAAGACATGGATTAGAGTAGGGTCAAGTTTGTGAAAGAAGACAGGGATCAAGGTCCAGTTTGTGAAAGAAGATATAAAGTGAAAGAAACAAGTCTAACTTTTATATGAAGGATCAATAATTAATCTATCTATACACTGTGGTCATTATTTGTCTTGCTGCTTCAGTGAGTTCTCTGAAGATGCCCTTGTTGGCTTCTTGTGTGCTCTTTGTAAGCATGTTCCTGTGGCTTCTTTGATTTCTGTGATCCATCTTTTATATGCTCTGTCTCTGCTATATAACCGTGATATCTATGTGTTATGGCCATCTGTGGCATGTTGTCTGTTTGTAGTCTGGAAATGCGCGAAAACCACTTGATCTATCATTGACCAGAAGCGTCTAAACCGAAATGAAGTTAATTTATGTAAAATGGCGATTGCCGGATCTTGCCCAGGGCACAAACAGTCCCAGTTCCGACGTAGAAACAGTCCTAGTACCGACGTTGAGGAAAGCCCTACTCCGACATTGACAAAAAGTTCTAACCCCGACGTTGACAAACAATCCTAGCTCCGACATTGACAAAAACATGAATAAATGGACAAAGCTAAGGTATAGATAAAAATATACTTGTGATTAAAGATGTAATTGAGTCTTGTAAATTACGTTTCCAAGACGAACTAGAAAATACAAGCAAAGGTATAACATGACAAAGAGACTATATTATGTTTACAAATTCAATATACTAATGAAGTAGCAACGTGAAAACAAAAAGCTAATGAAGCTATCTAAAATAAAGAAATATTGAAACAGATAATTACGCTTGCTGTGTTATGCGATCGTTGATTGACATGGCACGTGTTCAGTTCTGTCTATGAATTCGGGTGTTGACATTGTTCCCTGTCATTTGAAGGACCCTTGACCGCATAATGCTCAGTCAACTATGAAGGTCACAGACGGCAGATGAACTAGGAAAGCCCTATACATTGCATTCTCAAGTATATTACAACCTTACAACTGGTCACGTCAGTTGACTGACCTTTTTTGTTTCACGCTGGCGCAAAGTGACCAGTGAATACATTGGTTCTGTTGGATCAAACTAAGATCTTGGATCAAACTGGCTTCGCAAATGAGTGGTCATGGGTTCATTCCTCAGTTGAAGCGGAAATGTTTTTCATATCGCAACGGCCCCTGGGTCGATCCAGCCTTAAATGGGTACCAGATTAATCCGGGAAGTAAAGACTGCGAGGGAGAGGAGATGGCTACCGCCTTCATCTGCAGAGCCTCTGAAATGTGAGATCGCTAACATCTCACACCCCTACGGCATTAATAAATGCTATGGGTTACTTTACTTTCTTTTTTTATCTCTTCTAAAAACTATATGAAAGTGATAAAAAGTTACTCTTAGAAGAAACTTATACATAATAGTTCCAATATGTGTACATTTTTGTTGCAGAGTGACCAAGCTATTCGCCTTGTGTACCAAATTGATCCGGGTTTTCTGATTCACAATCATGTGTGTATTTTTATGTTGGTAAATTGGAACTGAACTATGGATTTATTCGTTCTGAAGGTTGCTCTCGACAAGAATCTCGCTACTTTCCTGAGAGGAACAGTGCATATGAGGTTTGAAGGAACATAGACGAGTCACCTCAGTGTAATCGGGTTTTCTCAAATTCACCCCGTCTCTCTTGATGAAACAGCACTCCGTCTGTCAAGAGTATCACTCATAGCACGTAACTCCGTAGCTTGAAGCAATAATACCCCATATACCTCCGAAAATATTAACTTCATAAACGAAACGCTAGTGGGAATCGAACCCGCGCTCTCTTGAAGCGCACATTTAATGGCTTAACCATTACACTAGGACGATTCACTTTATGTGTGTTCTCCAGACTCCCTGTTTCATAATGTGGTAACACAATAAAGACTGTCTTTTTCTACTGTTACTAAGTAACTCCCGCTTTGCATTTGTATCTTTCAGCATCTTGTCATTCGTTTTTCCAGCTGCCAATGGTACTTTCAGCAATCTTCTGTACACCCACATCACTATGTCTGAATATGCATGACCAGTGTTTGTACAGCGTTCAAGCTCACTCCTACTTCTACAACACC
Organism: Meghimatium bilineatum; assembly: GCA_034231615.1. Classification (NCBI taxonomy): domain Eukaryota; kingdom Metazoa; phylum Mollusca; class Gastropoda; order Stylommatophora; family Philomycidae; genus Meghimatium; species Meghimatium bilineatum. The sequence goes on from CM067320.1 coordinate 11,194,714, forward strand.
ACGGATGACCAAGTACCATCTCAATTACACTCTACTATTCTCGACAGGGGTTCGTAAGTCTTTTCAAAGGAGGGCGAAAAGCCCTAATTAGATTATTAGATGGAGCCGCGCCAGGGGATTAACGCTCGTTTGGATCTTCTGAAAAGGATCACGTGGTGAAAATTTCACCGAAGCTTTGGAGGACACTCCAACAATTATGTGAATGACCGCGGACAATTTGTCCGTTCGGGAAAAAATGATAGGACTACTGATAGCATTTAATGTGATAAAGGGCAGGGCAGAGTAGCTGGACACTTGCAGCTCATGGATTGTGGGATAATATTTTGTTGCCCTGTGTGTTTACTGAAAGGTGAGGGGGATTGTGAGAAGTATTTTGTTGCCCTATTTGTTTTTTTGAAGGTGATGAGATTCTGTTTATAGACAGACAACATCAAGGACTGACTGCTGATCAATAATAATATAGATAATGAATGACTCTTTCACATTTCAAATTGGAAAAAACCGCCGAGGAGCCGCATGCACAAAAAGCTAAAATAAAATTGGTGAAACAGATCTGTGCAAATGTTGACACATTCCAGAGACTGTAGAACATATTCATCATGCATTTAAATTCTACCAAGAACGGAGAACCAAGGTTCAACCATCAAGGATTGCACCCAAATAACAGAGGTCTAAGGATCAATATTGCATTCAAATAACAGAGGTCCAAGGATCAATATTGCACTCAAATAACAGAGGTTGAATGCTCAATAATACACTCAAATAACAGAGGTCCACGTCTCAACTTTAATCTACATCCTGAATTATGGTGCAATTTTTTTTATGTTTCTGTCGACGACCAATAAATCTCATGTTTCTTATTGTAATGTTATCACCTGATATCCTTTTCAAAGTTTAATATTCTTATTACTTCTTGATTTGTCGTTTTTATATTGTTCATGATATTATCATAATCTTTTTGTAACATTTATTTTCACATTTTTATATTGTTCATGATATTATCATAATCTGTCTGTAACATTTATTTTCACATTTTTATATTGTTCATAGTATTCTCAGAATTTTTCTATAAAATGTATTTTCAAAGGCAGCTATTCTCTTTGTCGCATATGGATTAAGTGTCCATATTTCACATCCATAAATTGATACTGGAAACACGCTTGCTTTAATCAGATGTAATTTAGAGTTCCTGTTGATGTCCTGCCAAATATTTTTTTTTCATTTGTGCTACGTCTATTGAAATCACAAACATTCTCTACCACGTTGAAAATGACCCACAAACTATATTTAAAAAATCTCAAATGGTCAACGTTTAGTTTTACAAATAAAACCTGAATGTTAACTATATTAAACATTTTCCCCTAGATATTCCTGCAGGAAATGAAGCAGCTGACAATCTGGCAAAAGCAATAATGGAACAATACTATCACAAATACTATCACTAACAAGCAAAAAAATCTCATCAAAATAAATACAGAGAATTGGAGTCAGAGACCAGGTATCAACTTTGCATAAAGTTTCATCCTAAAGTTGAAAATATCACAGCAAACTATCATTTTTAGGCACCACGCAGGACAACTTAGACTACAAGCACATCTCCACAAAATAAAGATTATTTAAACTGACCAATATCCATGTCTACATGTTCCTCAGACTAGAACATATTTTGTAGACATGTCGACTTTTTGGCGAATTTAGAACTATAGCCTTGTCACAAACGAGAGATCTGGAATTCTCTTGAATCTGCTGCATTGCACCCCAGATAGCCTGCTGCTCCCGTCGGAATTCATGGAAGCGCCCCACCCCTCCTGCATGTAAAGGAAACTGATTGCAGAAGAAGATTTCTCTACTTGAAATTGGACCGACTGGTAAGATTCTAACTCTACTAGATCATTGAAGAATATTTCTCTACTTGAAATTGGACCGACTGGTAAGATTCTAACTCTACTAGATTATTGAAGAAGATTTCTCTACGTGAAATTGGACCGACTGGTAAGATTCTAACTCTACTAGATTATTGAAGAAGATTTCTCTACTTGAAATTGGACCGACTGGTAAGATTCTGACTCTACTAGATCATTGAAGAATATTTCTCTACTTGAAATTGGACCGACTGGTAAGATTCTAACTCTACTAAATCATTGAAGAATATTTCTCTACTTGAAATTGGACCGACTGGTAAGATTCTAACTCTACTAGATTATTGAAGAAGATTTCTCTACTTGAAATTGGACCGACTGGTAAGATTCTAACTCTACTAGATTATTGAAGAAGATTTCTCTACTTGAAATTGGACCGAATGGTAAGATTCTAACTCTACTAGATCATTGAAGAAGAAGAATATGAAGCAGTGTGAAAGACAAGACACTAGAGGCAACATGACAAAACATGGAAGACGCTAGTAAACTTTACGTGCAAACATAACAGTTTCTGTTTTATAATCATTACGGCATTTCACGTGTTACAGTTTACTTTCTGGCAACCAGGACCCCGGTGATACCTTAAATAAAACAAACAGTTTATTACACAAAGCAGACGCGACATAAATCTATGTATCTCCGTGGCGGTGATAGATGGTACTAGTACAACAACTCCTGCCGGCACGGGTACAACAAAGTCTGCCACACTGCAGGTATCTCTTCACTTATCAGACACTACATCCACGGCACAAGTAAACACACAGGGTCATTCCTATGTGAAACATATACATAAGGGCATCAACACTAGAGATAAAGGTTACACGCTGAATAAATTAAAATTATTTTGGTTTTCTTAATATGACTCGACATTTTTTTCTCATCTTTGTATGAGAAGGAAATCATTTTTTAAAACATTATTTGCTTCACAGATGACATATTCGTGTTGCCGTGGCCAGAAAGATGAGCAAATAATCGCAGAGCTACTTACCTTCCATGCATGTCGTACGCGTCGATTAAGCAGGTTATATGGGGTGAAGTTGGCTGCCCTATCTCATATAGGGTTAAAGCTGCCCATAAATGACGTTGAAGTCGGATGTGTCATGTCGAAAGAAATAGATATCGCAGCAATGCTGTAAACCATGACACAACGCATTCCATTCTTTGGACTACATTCTGCTAACCTGTAAGGGTTTAAGTACGATCGCAGAAGAATAAGATAAAATATTCATTGTTAGTGTTGAAACCAGTAGATAAAGATAGAGGGGTTGTAGTGTTAAACCCCCAGGCACCACACAACTTAAAAAAGTAGAGCATGATGCTTAGTGCTATCCATGATTCATAAAATCCCTAACCTTCAGGGTTCGTAGCGGTACCACATTGGATACATCAACACACAGTCCTCAAAAGAGCTCTATCCTGTGGGGCCGGGGTTTCTAAAAACCTTATTTTTCTGCGTTAATTCTCAAACTCCTGCAGATTAGGAGAATATAGTCAGGAGAATTTGTTTTGCTCACCCCCAATTTACCTTAAGTGAACAAATGTTCCCTTCAGAAAAAAAAGTAAGTTATCAACTAGAATATTTCTGATACAGGTTTAGGCCTATTCTATAAATAACCAAATGGTCAGAGGGTGTCCGACAAAGTGGATGGTGCCGCAGTATCCTAATGAACAAATAGTAACGCAAAATGAGTTAAACAGGTTACTAAAACACGTACCTAGCCTATTAATAAAAATATATTTAAAAAAGTATACATAAAAAAACATACAATAAAACTAAACAGGACAATTCTCCACGTATCGGCTCAAATTGAACCTTTTTCAAGAGACAAACAACAGAAAACGACAAAATAAAAAAAATAAAAAAAACAAAAAAACGACAAAATAAAAACAAAATAGATGTCTATATTTCATAAAAGTTTTTTATTTTGTCGTTTTTTTGTCTTTGTTTTAATTTTTTTTCTTTTGTCGTTTTCTGTTGTTTGTCTCTTGAAAAATGTTCAATTTGAGCCGATACGTGGAGAATTGTCCTGTTTAGTTTTATTGTATGTTTTTTTATATATACTTTTTTTAATATATTTTTTTGTTTTAGTAACCTGTTTAACTCATTTTGCGTTACTATTTAGGCCTATTCTTTGTTCATTCGCTCTAACTGTCTTCAATAACCAATGTCGCTTTACCTTAGGATTGTGGCTCTGCAAATGTAAACGCTCATAGTTTGTCTTCCCGGGCATCTCGACAGGCACATCTATTCTAATGTGTTGTGACTGATCCACGAGTTGACGGACGAGGGCCTTGCACCGACACATGCCGGAAGTTGAACAGCTGAACGCAATGGGATAGAAAGAAATTGCTAGCGGGATTAATGTGTTGATAATGCTGCAATGAACTATACTGTCTTAGGTTAAGGGGTCAGTAAATGAAATTCCACAACGGAATGATGGAAACTTCACAGCTGTTATGTGTTTATATCTATTGTGTATTTCCAGCTGTTCAGTATTTATAGCTGTTGTACATTCCCAATTGCACATTTATATATTCCCAGCTCTGTGTCGGAGTGGTACAGAGTGCGTCTGTGCTGTGACGGCCAAGTTACCAAGATCGCTCCCCACCACAGGCAATTAAGCATCGGGACTGTTCAGAAAGCAATTTTACATTACTACATTACGTATTTATATTGTCCAGAAAATCACTGGAAAATTAATGGCCACAAAAGGCACGGTTGATGGCTACGTCCTGAATAGGATCCGCTACCAATTTCAAGCTGCTGTGTATTCCAAGCTGTTGGGTATAACTGTAAGCTCCAAGCTGTAAACTCAAAGGGGTTGTGTATTTATATCTCGATTTTCTCAGCTATTGTACATTTATAGCAATATTTTCTGATCTGTTGGACGATTGCAGCTGGTGTCTGTTGGTGCCGATTAATTTATCGCAAACATTTATTTTCTGTACAAGAAAGGAATGGGGAATACGAAAAATCAGAAGGTTGTTTTCCCATTAGCCAATACGTCTTCTATTTTCCACAGTCACGTTTGCATTTAGAGCAGTGCTTCTCAGCCGCCATGGTAATATGTCTACCGCGTAATAAGAGCTTGAAACGTTATTTACGAGTACATAAAAATTATTTGGACCGGTGCGACTTATGTTTTTTTTTAAAAATAAAACATAATTAAAAAAATAAAACGCGTGCGGTTGCGTCTGTGGGTCTCACCAATGGTCCACTAGACAAACCACCCATGCAGCAGAAATCCTTAATAGAATACATGCCCCCATATATTGAGGCTCACTATAGAATTATAGACTCCCTGTGAGTAGAAGGTGCTTTTAATAGGCACTGCACTAAGTCGAAAGCTGAAGTCTCCTATGCATGAAAGAAATCTCAGAACAACCACCCCACAGCACATAGGTAGTAAGAGCTAATCGATCGCAATTACTGGAGTTCTCTACCAATCAATCAATCATATTTTTTTTTAAAACATTTGTGGAGCCGCAGCCTGGGGCATTGATCTAGAGCAGTGATCTATAGCACAGTTCCAGAACACTGATCTAGAATGCTGATTTAGAAATCCATGAAAAAGTACAGAAAGTTTGGGTACACACAGCATGAAGACGCAGGGTAATGTATTGTAACGTGACAGACAAGTCAGCTAGTAAGTCTTACAGTGGCGCAAAACACTTCCACTACGATAACACATGCTTGAACATTCGCCATAAGTGACAGGCGCAGGTAAGATGTTACAGTAGATACAATTTATGTGCAGCCTGACAGAAGGTGGAAATATGTCCCCGTGTACAGAAAATCACCCCTGCGCGTATTCTCTACTCGGAGATATTGATGTTGCCTGATGGAGCTGCTCCGATGTTGATGTTGTCCTATGGAGCTGAAAATTAAGTTAGTGGCAAAGATTGATGTAAGACAAGATATGGCTGTTGTTGCTGGATGCACGATTTGAAAACTGACAACAATTGCGGTTCTGATCGTTTAAAAAAAATAAAACATTCACGAAACCAGAGGTAGAGTTGCCAAGGTTGGGTATTTTTGTTTCACCAGAACGCCTTACGCTGCCAGGGCTACGGAAATAGGTACAAGAGTTATCAATATTTGTAAATGTAATATATCAAGCAACGAGACACAGAGACAAACGACGTTTCGAATAAAAGCCTTCTTCGGCCGTTACTTTCGATCTTCCCGTGTCCAACAAGTGAACTTTGACACATTGCATCCTGTGTGTACTATAGTTCATTTACTTTCGATCTCCAGCCAGACCCACAGTGAAATAATCAATCAATATTTAAATTTTATTCCGTTTTATCGCATAACTCTCTTATCCACCATTTTCACTTGTCAAGATATGTCTGTCTTCTATTCCCTTTGCTGGACCCTTACAACTTTGATCTTACTCTTCCCGTGACATGTTTCGTACCGCGCTTTAATCCCAAGCTCCTACCATTGGCACACAGTATATGCTTTCTTACGATTAATATATTGCTTGTTTCGTACGTTGTCTTGCGTCATGATGAAGGCTTTTAGTCGAAACGCCGTATGTCGCTGTGTCTCGTTGCTTGTATATTTTCAAATATTGGTAAAACTTAAATATTTCCGTTTCTTTTTACATTTGCCTTGTGTTACCACAACCTCCGCATTTTCAGTTTCAGGGTGTTTGTTGACACTGGAGTTTTATCTTTTGGTTGCCAAGACTGATAGGGAAGAAATGAATGTCGATAGTGCACCCTTGAAATGTACATCGTAAAAATTCGATTAGGGAGATTTAGTGGGTGGGAGATTTCGTTGATTGCCCTATTCGATAAATGAATAAAGTGAGCCTGAAGCTATACTTAAATGACTTTCGTGAAAGTAAGAAGCTATAATTGAATCACTTGTGAAAGTAAGATACTATATTTAAATCACTTGTGCAAGTAAGAAGCTATACTTAAATCACTTGTGTAAGTAAGAAGCTATACTTAAATCACTTGTGCAAGTCAGAAGATATACTGAAATCACTTGTGTAAGACAATATATACTTAAATCACTTGTGTAAGACAATATATACTGAAATCATCGGCGTATAGCTCAAAATCACCGATATGACAGCCAGACTATAAACCATGACACAAGAAATTCCGTTCTCCAGAATATAGTTTACAAATAAACAAGAATAAGGGTAGAACATAGAAGAAAAAAGGTATTATCATGATTCCATAGGGAAAAAAATGCAGACACAATATCATCAGACAAAACATCTCCAGGCGAAATATTCAGACAAAATATCTCCAGACATAAATCCGACAAGGTATTTCAGAGAGAATATATCAGACAAATTATTACCAGACATATCATCTGCAGACAAAATATCTTCAGACATAATATCTGCAGACAAAATATCTCCAGACACAACATCTGCAGACAAAATATCTCCAGACAGAACATCTGCAGACAAAATATCTCCAGACATAATATCTGCAGACAAAATATTAATAGACAAAATTCTCCAAAGAAAATATCTCTAGACAACATACCAGGTATTTCCAAAGAAAATATTAACACACAAAACATCTCCAGACAAAATATCTTCGAACCAAATTTCAATTGCATTAATGGCGGGGGGGGGGGGGGAAGAGAAGAGGAAGACCATATGGTTTGATAAATACAAAGTATGATGTTTCAGAGCTACCAGACATATATTTAAGATGTGTCTTTCTCATAAATCAAGTATGATATTTTTGTGTTGCCAGTCTTATATTTAAGATCTGTCTTTCTCATAAATCAAGTATGATGTTTTTGTGTTGTCAGTCTTATATTTAAGATGTCTGTATCTCATGACTTCAGCATAATGTTACGTTGAGTTCATCTACTCGCTTAACTGACCTTCGTCATTCCAGGCATGCTTAGCATTCATCACACATCATCGCAATGGATCTGCACCACAGATTGCGCAGCAATCAAAGTAAACACACAATGTTAAACATTCTCAAAACCCCACTGTTGCCGCTACTGAGATAGTTTTCTAAAAAACAGGCGTATCACAAAAGAATTTAACGTACGCGTTGTGGATGAGAAATACGAATCTCCACCCGCGATGTGGATGAGAAACTCGAATCTCCACCAAATCTCCACATCTCAAGCTAACACTTCATCTTCATCTTACCAGCAGGATCTTGATTTGATTACTTTTTTTCTTTCTTTATTTTTGTGGATTTTTTTCATCGGTAAATTCAAAACTATCTATAACAATCTACTGGTTGAGAGTCGGATATCATATGTTGTTGATAAACTCATGAACCAAATGGGAAACATGATTATTTCCTTTCTTTATTTGAGAAGTTTCTGTGAATTGACAAAATCGTGGAAATCTTATTGAATTTTCCAGCAACTTAAGATCAGGGAATTCCAACTAAATTTGGAATGGGACAAGATTGATCTAATATTGCCGGTTGAGCAAAGATCTAATAGGCGTATTGTTATTTCTTCCGTAAGACAGAAGGGGCATGCTCGTCTACACACTAAGACCTATTTGAAAAAAGGAGAAATCAAGTCTCTTTAATAGGGCTGTGGAAATTAACGATTAATTAATCAATTAATCGTTAAACATTTTGATGGATTAAAATCAATTTGATTGATTAAAATTTAAGAAAATATTTTAAATATAGTTTTCAGTTTCTAAATAATTTTATTGTTTTGTTACTTACTTTTCCCGCGTATTATTATTATTTATTTAGACGTAAACAAAAATGGCGACTAATGAAAGCACCGCGGACCACGAAGAAACTCCCATTCCAGAAACAGAGAAAAATCACTTACGTCAGTTTGAATTTACAACATTTGTGTGTGAACTGTGAAGTTTAGTCATGGATTTGTTGCACCATTTTTGTGTGAACTGTGAAGTTTAGTCATGGATTTGTTGCAACATTTGTATGTGAACTGTGAAGTTAAGTCATGGATTGTTGCAACATTTTTGTGTGAACTGTGAAGTTAAGTCATGGATTTGTTGCAACATTTTTGTGTGAACTGTGAAGTTAAGTCATGGATTGTTGCAACATTTTTGTGTGAACTGTGAAGTTAAGTCATGGATTGTTGCAACATTTTTGTGTGAACTGTGAAGTTAAGTCATGAATTGTTGCAGATCAGATACAGATAGTTGCATCTATATATGCGTTATCATTAATTGATTAAACGATTAAATTTTTTTCCCAATTAATCGCATCCATCCAATTCGGATGGATGCGAATGCATGGATGCATCATTGTTATAACTATGACAGATGGCTTGGATGTTTCATTGTTGTTACTATGAGATAACGCTTGGGTGTTTCATAGTTGTTACTATGAGAGAATACTTGGATGTTTCATAATTGTTACTATGAGATAATGCTTGGATGTGGTTATTGTTGTTACTGTGAGAGAATACTTGGATGTTTCATAGTTGTTACTATGAGATAATGCTTGTATGTGTTATTGTTGTAACTATGAGAGATTGCCTTGATTCGGTATTTAGATTACGAAAGAATGTACAAATATGTAATCGGTATTGAGTGCCAAGAAGTATATCAGAAGTGGTTGATGATTGTTAGGTTCATGAGTTCTTACTGTTTGACACAACAGGAGATGTAGAAACATTTAAAGCCGGAAGAGGAAAAAGAACAACTGATGATGATGTTCCTCATTCGCAAGTGAAGATGAGCATGGCATGAGAAAAAAAAACAACAAAAACGCGATGTACAAGCAGAAAAACTACAACATTTGTGATTAAAACTAGGACTAAATAACAAAAACTAGAAAAGTACCCTGACAGGGGAAATATAAATAGCTCAACTGTCTACCTTCCATGCACGTCTTAAGAGGCGAATAATCATGCATGTGTTGTTTAGATAATTGATAAGCAGATGGTTGCAAGTGTCATTCATTCAATTGTGTACAATAATCAAGCTTGGTAGTCGACTATCTTCCACCTTCAAAGTTTAAAATATTCCCAAGTCTTCTGTCTTTCTTCCTATATTATTCTTATTAACTTTAGCATCTGGCTACGATGGAAGAAATTCTCTTTGTCTTTGTTTAATTAAATACCTATATATATATATATATATATATATATATATATATATATATATATATATATATATATATATATATATATATATATATATATATATATATATATATATATATATATATATATATATATATATATATATATATATATCGTTGTTTCTCTGTTTTTTGCTTAAGGCTTGTCGTAGGATTGTATAATGGTCAGATTTCCGGCTATGGCATGTTTGGTCGCTTGATGTGCAACAATATTGTGAAATCTCAGTACGCTGTGCGGGATGCTGACATCTTCATCCCGAGGTACGGCGTAAGTCAATGAAAAATACCGACCTAACACCGTATTTTCCAATACGCCACAAAGGCATTGAAGATGGAAGGCTTAACCCTACCACCGTATATACTGGTTTTGTTGTAGCCTATGATCTTACATTCATAATGTTAAACCGACAACGCCAAGCGGGATTAAGATCTCCATGACCTTAATGATTTCTTTATTCAAACAAGTGAACTTAATTCTTAACTTGTTTAAAATATTGTTCGAAGCTTACGTGAGATTGGGTTTCATTATTTCTCGGAGTAGTACTACATAAATGAGCTTTACAATAGTTTGGTCATTCTGTAAAAAAAACCTGGCTAATCTATTTTTATCAGAGTTTATAAACAACATTACGGAATATTTAGGTAGCGCCAGGTTTCTTAGCCATTCCCGACCAAATCATGTTTATACTTTAATCATTGTCTGTGCTGTTAGCTTATCCTGGAGCTCTGCTTCCGCTCGCCATGACACACCCGAGTTGAACGGGAGGGATTTAGGGTTCAACAACAAAAGCTCTTCAAGAATGAACAATGGTATCACTTTTCTAATCTCCTGGCACGTGACGTAGACAACGGCATCCGTTGTTTGGATTGGCCGAGATGTCAAAGAAACGATTTAGTGAATTAACAATTGGTTGATCTACAAGAAGCACTCAGCCTCCACTCGAAAACTTTTTTTTTCTCTTCATTTTTTGACTCCCAGAAATAACAATCCGGCTTCTCTGTATCTTCAACAACTCGACTTCAATGTTTTGACAAGTGCAACTCTTCTTATTTCAGAGTTCATTCTCAAACTCCCGCTTGTTTTCTGGTTTGTGTTGGTTCTAGATTTCCAGCACGATGTAATTCAGAGAATAGACATGCGTTTTGTCGCCGCTTAATTTGCACCAATGACCCGACATATTTGTCTTCAGCGTGACACAGATGCCACCTTTAATTTCCCAGGAGAGCATGTATCTATTTCCATAGAAAAGAAATTTTTTTAAAGGAATTAAAAATGAGACTTAAAAACGGATTAAAAAGTATAGGATTAACTATAAAAAAATAACCCCGGGAGATTGAATCTCGGATCACATCACAGGGCATTCAATGATCTCAGCTGCCACGGTCCCACTTCTATAGAACACTCTACTCTTGGGAGGGGGGGGGGGTGACGTGGGCAGATAGGGGAGTAGAGAACAACAACAATGTTTATATCTCGCAAGAGGCGATTAAGGAGGTTATTGGTGAAGTTGAGCATTTCATCCACAATATGGTCTAAATGACTCGAAGACATGCTGAAGTTGGATGTGTCAGCTCGAAAGGTGTATATACCGAAGCTTAGCTATAAACAGTGACACCTCGCATTCTATTCCCTGTACTACATCCTGCTAATAGGCAGGAGTTAGAGAACGCTGGCAAGAAGAAGATAGAAGACACCTAACGACAGTTTACTTTTCTTTCAGATGTCAGCAGACATCTACCATTTCATATTTTCTGCATTTTCAATGTAAGAAAACATCTGTCATATCACATGGTATCTTTCTGATGTCAGCAAACATCTGCCATATCATATTTTGTGCATTTCTAATGTAAACAAACATCTGCCATATCATATTTTGTGCATTTCTAATGTAAACAAACATCTGCCATATCATATTTCCAGTCTTTATTACATTACAGATCAACAATTTGGTTCAAAGGGGTTGAAAGCCATTGCCAGCGGAGCGTTGTAGAACGCAAAGAGCTTTATTAGACACGTAGAACACTCTGGTCATCCACTACATCCTAGTATATCTCCTGACGTATACATTTATCTTGCCGCTGAAACAATGTTGGATAAGGAGGAGGGAGTGTAGTCGACGAATGGTACAAATCTCCCACACTTTAAACAATTTCAGCACGAATCATCATCATGTTGCACAACAAAAATGCACTAGAAGACAAGCAAGAATTGCTGACTGTCTCACAGACTCACTCGCACACATGATCATAGGGTGGTGGAAAAGTCCAGGCACTAGTAGGATTCATTAGTCACGGTTGGGCGTACAGCACACATCATCATCTTCAGCATCATTCTAAATGGGGTGAATGATTATCGTCGACTGCGACGGACATAGAACACATTACAGATCAAGGGAATTTCAATAACGCTATTTGAACAAAGTGTTCTGATCGCCGTGGAAGAAAAAAAAACAAGATTTCCACTATACACTGAAGGCTCTATGATTAGGTAAGTTCGCAGGGCTTGGGCCTTGACAGCTCAGTGCGCAAGCAAAACGATCAGGGAAGAGAGTGGGGCCTTTCCTGTGACTACGAGTAGCATGACCATGGAGAATATGGCATTGAAAACAAATTAGTACCATCATCTTAACCCCTGTTTAAAAAAAAAAAAATTAGTGTCATGTAATGATCTGTCTGGACAGCAAGATACAGGGCCCGGCTGTGAACTCAAGAAACCAGGCTAAAACCCCGTCGTAAGCAATTCTGCAACCGGTCAGCTCAGAACACCATGGCAAACTATTTAAGCGTAAGTACTGTTAAGAAAAGATTTACTCCAATAAATAATGGGATGATGACTACATTTTGTCCAATAAATAATGGGATGATGACTAGATTTTGAATAGAATATGCAACTATATTTTTTGAAACTTGCAAGATTATCTTGATATGAAGTGCTGTTCCACATGTATTGTCTGTAACAATCACAAAATCGACCCGCCATTCGTAGAATCGATACGACCCGGCACTCATGAAATCAATATGGGTTAATGAACGATATACATAGCAAGCATCGATGACTTATGGAATAACAATCAGAAGGTAGCAGACATGATTTAAACCTAGTCTGTTCAGAGCGTTTAGAATGGCCCTGTTTCCAATCCTGTCTGCTGCTTTCGGGATTTTGGAATCGATATAATAACATCTTCTTTTTCATCGTTCATTCTCAAACTCCCGTTGGATCTCTCTTGTAGCAACACAGTTGTGCTACTAGATATCCAGCAGGATGTAGTCCATAAAATGGAAATGCTGTCGCAATAAAATTATGTCGCCGTTTTATTTGCGCCAAATAACTCACACATCCGACTTCGGTGGGTAATAACATCAAATCAAGTGACTTTCAGAGTGTGCATCTACAACGACATCCCGTTTAAGGAAGAAACGGAACAGCAAATCCGAAACTAGGAAAGGGCAACCGAGATAGATATGTGGAAAGCAATACTGTGGGTCGTCACAACATAAATAATCACTTTTTTTACGTTGTTTTATGCCTTATTGTGGTAACATTTCTTATTTTTGTTCAACTTGATAAATTAGCTACCGAGCTTTTACCAGAGGGCTAAAATTCCTGGTTATAGCGCTAGTTATTAGCCTAGTTGCAGATAGAAGAGCAATAATTAGCTTTTACTGAAAGTGTGATAATTTAAAGTACTAACATACCCACAAATCATCATCATCATCATCATCAAGTGCCGTCTCCGCAAAGAAGGTTGGCTGCAACGTATCTCCAACATCTCCTGTCTCTTGTCTTGGTGGTGCACTCTGCTAGACTGTAACCTGTCCATCGTGTAATGTTACTCTCCCACTTGTATCTCTGCCTACCTCTTGCTCGCTTCCCTTTGACTTTACCCTCAAGTAAGGTCTTCAATAGGGTGTCATGTCTTTTAATGTGTCCAAAGTATTTTATTTGCCTGATCTTTATTTCTCTTAGTAGTTCTTTCTTCATATTAAGTGTTTTTAGCACCTCTTTATTTGTTTCCTTCTCTTTCCATGATGTTCTCCCTATTCTTCTATATACCCACATTTCAAAGGCATCAATTTTGTCTTCTAATTGTTTATTTAGTGTCCATGTTTCTGAGCCATACATTAATATGGAATAGATGTAGCATTTTATAATTCTCATTTTTAACTTGTTTGTAATTTGTTTAGATATTAATAATTTCCTCATGTCATTGAAGGTACTTTTACCCATTCCTATTCTCCTTTTAACTTCTGTTTCACATCTGCCATCATTTGTGACTATGTGTCCAAGATATTGATACTATTTTACTTGTTGTAGTTTCTCTCCCTGTATGTTTATGTTTACCACCTGTTCTTCTGTGTTTTTGCTGATTATCATGGTTTTTGTTTTTTGAATGTTTATATCCAGTCCATATTCATTACTTGATTTATTGACTTGATTTATTAGTCTTTGTAGTTCATGTTCACTTTTTGCTAAAAGAACAGTGTCATCTGCATATCTAATGTTGTTAGATATGCAGATGACACTGTTACACAAATAAACATACTTATATATTGTCTATTCATAAGAGATGGAAATAAATAACATTCTGTTGAGTGCCTTAGTTGAGTGCCTTAGTTGAGTGCCTTAGTTCAACATCACGGGCCAATATAAATTAACGTTTTCGGTTTATCGCCGCGCTGCATGAGCTCCCCTATTGTGAACAGTGAAGCGTACGATTTTTGTTCCTGTTAGTTTCCTATTGTTCGTCGTTGTCAAAGTGGAGCCCTAGAAAGAAGTGACAATTTATGCTTATCGCGTTAGCAATACACATGCAATGACAAAGGTCATCACAGAAATAGAAATGGATCAGGCTAAAGGAGATCTGTTGTTGGTGCACGTACATGTTCTAACAGATGACTGCTTGCCCGGACATGCTTTAAAGAGATACAGCTCCGGTGTCGGGTAAACAGAAACTTGAAATGTGAATAGGAGGGGGGGGGGGGGGGCTGGGGTAACAGAAGGCAAATATTACATGTAGAGTGCTGTATTTACTAATAGTGGTAAAACTTATACCTATTTTCTGTTCATTTGGGTTTTATGGAGAACGTATCTTGTCAATTTGCAATTACCCTCTCAATTCTGTTGATGTGTTACAAGGGAAAGGCAATGCAATACGCTTGAAAAAAAGCAGATGCCAGAAGATGGTTGAATACACATATACCGTCAACTGCCTTAGGGTCTCCTCTCCGGATTATGTAGGGGTTTACTCACTTGACCTGAGGAACTAATATGCAAACCTGTTTGGCAGTGGGAATTTTCTGTATGAGTTTACTCCCTTAGCCTAAGACAATTCCGTGTTCATCAGTAAGTCAATTGGTGATAGATGTATTTCTGTTTTATACCATGTTTGTCAGGAGTTAGTTCGTCTACATGATATTAATGCTGTGTATCGTTGGTTTTGATTGGTCGCCTGATTCTATCATGGCCATACATGTTCAGGACTGCTGGATTGTCGCATTCGACAGCCCTCTTCCACCTGAAAATACTGACATCGCCCTGTGTTGCCGTGGCCCGAAAGAGGAGCAAATAATAGCAACACTGTTTACCTTCCATGCATGTCGTAAAATGCGACTAAGGAGTTTATAGGATGGAGTTGACTGTTCCATCCCATACATGGTCAGTGACCCAAAGCCATGCTTAAGTCGGATGTGTCAGACCGAAAAGCGCAGATATCGCAGCAATGCTGTGAACCATGACACAAAGGATTCCGCTCTCCGGACTACATCCTGATAATCTGCAGGAGTTTGAGAACGAACGCAGAAGAAGAAGATGACTGACATCCATCCACACAAGCTTGACTATATACCGCAGTTATTCTTCTATGAAACTAGATTTGTTCAGAACCTTCCTTCATCAGGAAGTCAATCACAGTACGTTACTTCAATCGTTCTTCCATATGAAAAAAGCTCAGAAAAACTATCGCACTGCACATAGGAAGTAGGAACTAATAGCTGGCAATTCATGGGATTGCCAAACAAACAATATAAACGTTGGCAACGACAATAGAAGATAACATGAATTTTGGCAAGTAACAATGGCGACAACAACAACAACGAAAGATAACATCAATGATGACAAACAACAGCGACGATAACATCAATGATGACAAACAACAGCGACGATAACATCATTGATGACAATAAATAACAAAGGAGATAACAATAACGAACAATAACATAAATGACGACAAACAAAATGCATGCGATAACAGCAACTAACGATAACATCAATGATGATACACAACAACACAAGTAATGGCAACAACAAATACAACATGAATATTCCAACATATTGGGTACGTCCGCTCTCTTTGTTCTGTCTGTCGTCGGCTGGCTAGGATGTACGTGTTTACGAATCTGTCTGGATACGTGCGTGTAGAATGCGCGTTGGTGTAGAAATGACGAGACGGGAAACATAAAAAAATGAAACGTTGGAGCCGTTTAGCCTGAGTTTAGCCTGAGTTTAGCCTGAAGAGTTTTTATGCTAAATGTTGTCACGGGAAATAAACGACGCAGTAAAAAGAGTAATAGAGATTTGGGGCAGGGGACGGATTAACCAGAATAATTGGGGACAGACTGAAGAGACAACGTAACAATTTAAATGAGGATATTTACAATTAGCAGACTTGGGACCATTGTGGGCTTCTGCATCGCTCTCTCCATCTTCATCTTTGACAATCCTTAAGACCAGTTCTGTGTAATCTGTCTCGGTAAAGGATGCACTTAATTGCATCAGAAATTGGAGGATATGCATGCTCGCCAAATTAGTTCATTATATAAATTTAATCATGGGGAGAAGCCTCTGGGTAGGAGAACATGGGGGAAAATTCTATGAAGGCCTAGAAAATCATCTTCAAATTTTGTTTTGAACTGGTTGATTATGCAGTGGACTAATAATATAATCTTGGGCAATGGACTGTCAGATTAAGACCTTAGTCTAAGGACTGTCAGATGACATTATACTATGGACTGTCAGATGAAGACCTTAGACTATGAACTGTCAGATGACATTATACTATGGACTGTCAGATGAAGACCTTACTCTATGGACTCTCGGGTGAAGACTTAGGTTAATGGACTGTTCATTGAAGACCTTTCTTGAATTTAAAAAAAAAATATAGTCAAAATAAATTTAAAAAGATAAAAAAAACTGGGTTAAGATTATTTTTTTTTTTAAAAAGGTTCATTTAATAGACAACATGGCAAAACTGGATATCTTTCTCTTCTACTCTATTCATTGTCGAATTCCACCGGTTTACGGACAGTTGTCCTGAGAATGGAATGCATTGTATTGTATTACAGCATAGCTGCGATTTATGCGCTTTTCGGACAGACACATCCAACTCCAGCAATGAATTGTTGCCTATTTTACCTTATTATATGTTTTGTTTATTATTACGGGATTAAAGCCTCTACGTGCCGATTCACGCCTCTTTCAACATACGACCTATACGACTATTATGGTTCCACCAGGATATATTGGCTTTTATCATTATGGGGTCTTATGCTCTGGGACAAAAATAATTTATGGTCTCTCTGACCGTCTAATGCCTATAGTGTTGAATTAATATATATATTACATTACATTATTATTCTTTGCAGCAGAAGGAATAATGAGTATCAGTTTGTCAAACAATTCTCACGCAGTCAATCATAGTGTTTACTATGCTTATATTTGTTTTATGATAAAGATATATTGTCGAAACGTTCAAGACACACATATTCATTTGTTAAACCTAGTTTAAGCAAGGAATTGCCCATAAGTCACAACATTACTGAAATGATCATGAAGATACACAACATGATACCCATTGGAACTATTGTTATTTTTCTATGTTTGCTGATAAACAATGAGCACTTATTAGTCAAATGAGTATAGTCCAAGTTTAGTGATGTAATTCACGTTTTTTCCCTGCTTTTCATTGGCTGCCAAAACAAACTATACGCAAAGTGACCAATGAGCAATCGCGTCAGCCCAGAAAAATGACTCATCACGTAAGACTATCCCTGTCCCACACACTAAACCTAGTGGACGTCTTACGACATTCGCATTTTCGCTTGCTAGGGAGAAACTGTATCTAATCCATATTATAAGTGCAGAGTCCCTTTATTTGTCGAAAGCGCCAGATTACAAGTATGATTACGCATGCATGTTCATGAATTGGTAGCTTGTCTGTTTTATTTAAAGTCGTGTTGTCATTGAATAAAATAACCAGTTGCAAAAACGTGTCCTCTCTATGGTTATGGTTATAGCATATGGTTATAGATACTATGGTTATATAGGTGCAACCACATTTGGCTTAATTAAAATGTCAGTGATAGATCGTATACAGCAAAATACTTTAGGTCCTTAATCCTTTTAATGTGTCTTTATTGAATTGACTGCATTGTACTCGGTTTTCCCCATAATGAAATTTGTCCCTCTCAAGGAAGCTGTACATCGCCTAAAGATAGCACAACTCATCGTATGTAACGTCGTAGTTTCCAGGAACAATTCGCAGTGATCTCTGAAATATCCACTGTAGCCCCCCCCCCCCCCCTTTCTAGATGGATTTGATTCCTTGATTTCTTGAACACAAGGCGAAAAGCTTAACAACTACGCTAGGAAGATCCACATAAGAACATCTAGCAATGCCTCTCTGTGTTTGCCGCAAACCAGTGCCCTGACGTTGCAATCCTCCTATGCTCTAAACACTGAAACATACCCCTATATAGCATCAACAATGACCTCACTCGTACCATACGGATTTCAGTAATATTTGTACAACACTGTGAGAGTCGCTAGCTGCCGACTCCACATCATTTAAAGGTCAATGGTCGAAAAGGGTATCTGCAACAGACCTGGTTGTAAATAAACTAAACGACGCATTCTGCCCCCTTTCAGCAAAGCGCGACCCAAAATAAAAATAAACAAATAAACGTCCCTAGAAAATTGCTTTGACTAATTTCAGAAACGGTACATGTCTTGAACAGCGATAATAACAGAATAGCATCCTGATGTGCAGAGGCACTATTAAACAGTAGAAAACCAACAACGTTAGGGTTGAAAGCAATCAGAGACAGAATTGATGGCGGGTAGTTTGCAGACCTCGTTTAACTGTGGATTAGGCATGTGTTATTTAGTCTGTGAATTATCTTCTTAGTTACTATGACCATTTATGGTATAGGACAGACAATTCAACATTAAAAGCTTCTTAATCGCGTTTTACAACATGCATGGAATTTGACAGCGTTTGACGTCGAGCAGCATACTCTATCTCGTGAAAAGGCAAAGTAACAAAAAATATGGTATAGATGGAAAGAGGTCGGGTAGGACATGACAAAAACATGAAATAACAACTAAACTATACGACAAAGTCGCAGAGATTTCTTGAGAACTTACGCTTCGCGGGGATGTAACATGACTATATAGGCTGTTAGACAGAGTTCCTACACAATTACCACCCTGATGATACCAAGAAATTATTCCTGAAAAGTGACGCTGACTTTACCGGAGATGTTCATTGGATGTCAAAACAAAGTTTGCACAGTAACCAATGAAAATCACGAGAAAATTAAATAGTGTCATTTTTGAAGAATGTTTCTGGATGAGTCCCTAGGACTGTAAATAACGAGAGACTCGCTTAAACTAACAAATGCGTATAGTTATATATAAATCTGCAGTTATCTATTTTAGCAGTACTGTCATTCCGCAGTTTGACATTAACGTAACTCGCTCATTTGTTTGTGAATTGTCGTGTCAAGGATGCCAGGTAATACAAATAGAAATTGATTACAGTCAAATTTCAGAAGAAACATGTGACAACAAAACGACCAAATTTGTAACTTTTAGTACGCACTTTTAATGTAAAATAAAATCCGTTGTTGCCACGATACGAGTGGGAATCAAACATTAGTAACACTGCTTATTTCCATGCATATCTTAAAAGGCGACTGATGAGGTTATGGAGTGGAGATGGGAGTCTCGTTCCATATAGAATCATAGTGACACAGAGGCTACTCTGAAGTCAAATGTGTCTGCTCGAAAAGGTGAAAGTATCACAACAAAGCTATAAACCATGATATAGCGCATTCCGTTCTTCAGTATACATCCTGCTAATCTGCAGGAGTTTGAGAACGAACGCAGAAGAAGAATATAAAAAAAGAACTTTATGACCAGTGACATTTAAAAATGGTATAATTTATGAAACTTGGTCATGATATTGGCAACACTGATATCCCTGTTGAAATAGCTGTAGTACATTATATAAAAGTGTGCAACGATTGCACCCTATGTAATGTCAACTCTGACCCCCTCATGTGCCAGATAATAGTACAATCTAAATGTTAGCGAAACTGTAAGAGCCTCTGATAATACTATAGAATAAACTAAACAAAACAGAATACGCTGTCATCTGGGCC
Organism: Meghimatium bilineatum; assembly: GCA_034231615.1. Taxonomy (NCBI): domain Eukaryota; kingdom Metazoa; phylum Mollusca; class Gastropoda; order Stylommatophora; family Philomycidae; genus Meghimatium; species Meghimatium bilineatum. Next base: position 11,215,152 of record CM067320.1, read on the forward strand.
CCATATGTTACTCCACATTGAACCACACTCCGCTTTGGCAAGATCTGTTACCGGGATAGTCAAAACAAATGAGGTTGGGAAAATGCATACATCAGAAGTGTATTGTGTATATACTTAAACCTCCTCTTTTTCCCAACCAGATTCCAATCACTGTCGGGATTTACCGATAGATCTTGACATTTTCTTCGAGTTTCTCAAGCAATTCTTTTAGTCACTGATCTAGTCTGTGAAATGCTGCTCTTTTCATCGGATTATGTTCTACGGTGATGATCTTTGCAAACCTAAACATGTTCATTCTAGTGTTTACCAGGTCCCAGGGGGACGTGTTTGTGTTTGGGTAACTCCTATAGTACGAAGTTAAATATCTCTGCCCCCAGATACAATTTCTTGCATGATTTCTTACAGGGGTTAAGGAATGTAGAGCATTCTGGGCGCTGATTGCAGCGTGGAAGTGGTATATAGGCACCATTCTGGTCGCTGATTGCAGCGTGGAAGTGGTATATAGACAACATTCTGGTCGCTGATTGCAGCGTGGAAGTGGTATATAGACAAAATTCTGGTCGCTGATTGCAGCGTGGAAGTGGTATATAGACAAAATTCTGGTCGCTGATTGCAGCGTGGAAGTGGTATATAGACAACATTATGGTCGCTGATTGCAGCGTGGAAGTGGTATATAGACAACATTCTGGGCGCTGATTGCAACGTGGAAGTGGTATATAGGCAATATTCTGGTCGCTGATTGCAACGTGGAAGTGGTATATAGACAAAATTCTGGTCGCTGATTGCAACGTGGAAGTGGTATATAGACAAAATTCTGGTCGCTGATTGCAGCGTGGAAGTGGTATATAGACAAAATTCTGGTCGCTGATTGCAGCGTGGAAGTGGTATATAGACAACATTCTGGTCGCTGATTGCAGCGTGGAAGTGGTATATAGACAACATTCTGGGCGCTGATTGCAACGTGGAAGTGGTATATAGGCAATATTCTGGGCGCTGATTGCAGCGTGGAAGTGGTATATAGGCAATATTCTGGTCGCTGATTGCAGCGTGGAAGTGGTATATAGACAACATTCTGGGCGCTGATTGCAGCGTGGAAGTGTTATATTGACAACATTCTGGGCGCTGATTGCAGCGTGAAAGTGGTATATAGACAACATTCTGGTCGCTGATTGCAGCGTGGAAGTGGTATATAGACAACATTCTGGTCGCTGATTGCAGCGTGGAAGTGGTATATAGACAACATTCTGGGCGCTGATTGCAGCGTGGAAGTGGTATATAGACAACATTCTGGGCGCTGATTGCAGCGTGGAAGTGGTATATAGACAACATGTTCAATGATGTTGCTTAAATGACATATGCAAACCAATTGTTTGAAATGAAGATTATAATCATGAAATGAAGTAGTGTACGCACAAATAAGTTTATAGATAAGGAGATGGTGAGTCAGGGGATGGTAGGTCAGGGGATGGTGAGTCAAGAGATGATGAGTCAGGAGATGGTGAGTCAGGGGATGGTGAGTCAGAGGATGGTGAGTCAGGGGATGGTGAGTCAGAGGATGGTGAGTCAGGGGATGGTGAGTCAGGGGATGGTGAGTCAGGGGATTGTGAGCCAGGGGTTAAAATCCTCTATCCCGTTACGAAATCAGTACATGACTCTTAGTATCAGAAATTTATAAAAAATGTGGCACCCCCCACCCCTTCGGCCACACTGTATAATTTTTTCACACGACGTTTGGGAAATAAGCTTTCGACATAATTTAGATAACCCCCCCCCCCCTCACTTACTGTATACGTATCTATGTCTCTGGACACAGATATGTTTTCGTCCGGCTATGTTACAGCGTGGTACATTTGCGTCTGTGACGGCTACGTTACCGGGGATGAATCCCGCCACATACAATTGTGCATCCGGTACATTCAGAAAGCAATGTAGGTAGGTAGGTAGGTAGTTAATGAGTTTGCCTCTCTTTTGGAGAGGCGTGCCCCTTTCAACTAGCGGACAAAGTCCAATTAGGTTATATCAGGACACACTACCATAAAATATTAGAGGTAACAAAGACCCCATCAATACGAGAAAGCAATGTCAAACTACAGATGGTATTTATATTGTCTAGAAAATCGCTAGGTAAAACAAAATGCTGGGTTTATGGCTACGTTCTGAATAGGATAAGCTACTATTTGTTTTAAAAATCATAATTTCAACGTAGTTGTTGAACAGATTCTTGATTCTTGAAAGTCAATCCTCTATTTCAAGATTGCCTAAAGAGCATGTGGCTAAATAATCCGATGTGTTGGCTGGTAAAGCTTTGGTGAACGGCACCGAGATAAGAAGAGACAGGATTGAATTGATTAGAGCTGTCATGGATACCCTACGAGAAGACAAGGAGGAAGTCGAACGTGACAATGTACATATTCAGAGAATGGTAGAAATGAGAGTGACTAGAGGTGATGGGAGAAAGTGCTCCCTCTCCGGAAAGATCAGAAGAACGCGTAATCAGCAACTGACTGGGACACTGAGCTTATATACTTTTACATGGCTGACGGAACGGCAAGCAGAGCATATATGAGAATGTCCCCAGTACTGTGACGCTTGTTCCTAATCATGAATCAAGTCTTTGAACAGGTATGGTGATAGTGTGCTTTCTTGTCAACTCTATATTGGTCACATGTCTAATTCTAAGAAATCCTTGCATGACTGAACAATGACTAAATGGGGTTTCGACATTAAGAATTATCTAACAGTAATTTTATCGTCTGCACCAGATTCTAAACTGGGCCGATGAAACACCGAAGACTTCTATCATCAAATAGTGTTGACATATTGTTTCCAATAGCTGTGCCTCACAGCGTGAAGTCAATCCTCTATTTCAGGATTACCTAAAAAGCATGTGGCTAAACACGCAAGTAGAAATAATACAATCGACCAATAGAATTGCTTAGATGCATGTTGCCAAGCTTGTGTTGACTCCCCAGAGTGACGATCTGTCTTTTTTTCTAGAGATATTTAGTGCACTGGCGACACTGACTGGACTCCATAGAGTCTCTTTTAAGCTTTCCCAAAGAAGATTTAAAATATAAATACTATTTTTCTTGCTAATCGTTCTGGTCAGACAGCTAAACATTATACAATGATGCAAGCCAATCTTCTTGGTAAACCCTAAAACCTTCAATCTGGGTTAAGTCAATATGGCAAATATTTCATGAACAAGTATTACTGGACCACATTGAAGGATACTCCCTTGGACATCACTTGTATTCACCAGAAAAACTATTAAGTCTTAAAGAAATCAGAAGCGAATCATAAAGACGACAGAGAGTTATATAACAAGAATATGCGTTTGCATATTATTTAGTTGTTGCATGTATTTGTATACTCCACTTCTTAGTTGCTATGCACTGTGTTGATTCCAGAAGAGATTGTAATTAGTAAAATACAATTATTTATGAGTGATAATTTGTGTTTTACTCCTGTGAGAATCTTCAGTGCTTGGAGGTGTTGCAATTGCAATAGCTTCTGTTGCAAAAAAAAGAGAGAAAAATAATTCCAGCATGAAAAGATTTTGTAGTCATTAAAGTTGCATAATATTAGATATATTTCCCCACCAAAGACGGATGTGTCGGGCCATTGGCGCAAATAAAACGGCGACACGGCGCATTTCAATTCTCTAGACTACATCCTGCTGGAAATCTAATATGACCATAATCCTTCTACAAGAGAGATCCAGTGGGAGTTTGAGAATGAACGCTGAAGAAGAAGAATATATATTTCCAAGGCTAACTTTCCGTAAAGATTAACTATGACAATGATACAATCCTGTTAGCTGTAAGTATGTTCTTCTTGACATCCAATAGTCTTTCTGACAAATTCATAGGTCATCAGTTTAGTTAGTAACCAAGGAAACACTCAAACGTATAAGGTTTGCTGTCTCAAAGGCATGGTTGTGTTAAGGGGCCTTATGGATGCATGTTTAGTCCCTGAAAGGAGGCTTTCCAGTGTGGCGATACTCAAGTATCATGGCGTTCTGTCAGGAGTGCAGCATAGAATTCTGCCCCAACTAGTTCATGATTCTTCCTTCAGATCTGTTCACGTATGTGTAGTGGTAGCCCACCTAGCATTCCCAGCCATATAGAAGTCTTCCAAAAAGGCCACAGATGTAATGTTCACTGGCCTATATTTCTTCCTCATCCATGTGGACCATTTGATAGAATATGAAGGTAAGAATTTGAGGAAATACATGTAGTGAAAATGATTTTTTCGCAGGTCGCAGGTTGTTAGCCAATTCCCAACTTTCCTTAATCTACTACGACATGTCTGGAAAGAAGTGACACTATTTTTTTTCCACTTTGAACTAGAAGTTCAAGCCCTTGTTGGTACACTGGCGCTTAAAGAGAAATATGACAGTGAATAAGATGAATTTGCTAAAGATTTCTGTCTTAACGTGTACTTATACTACTATTATTATAGCTTCTAGACTGCGATTGCGAGTACTTTTATCTCCTTGGTGTCCTAAGCAAGTGCTTTTTATGCTCACATGTTAAACCGGCTCTGTCATATCTACTAAGAAGGAAAGCGGACAGACATATCTCCTCGCCAGTGTTAACGTACCGAGATAAGAAATTTCTGTACATAACCAATAATACATACCGGTAATTTAAAATAAAATAACAATATGTCGACAACGACAAGACTTTTGTATTTAAATGTCACATATTTCTGCAGTAATTGCTAATAATACGTAGAAACAAGAAGAGCTATCCAGAAACCATGTCACAAAAACGAAGACATTTTCTGATATTCCCCGGCAGACGTCAAATCTTCAAGTGTTTTGAGATATAGCGTTTTAATAAAGAACGCACTTTCTGGACATTTCCATTGATTGTCAGTTTTAATTAAAGTAACATCCATGTTTTACGTCAGCTCACAACAACACCATTGTATAAAGTCATAGATTGTCACATTCAATAAACATAGTTTATCTGTTGTTATAGACGCTTTCAGTTCCAGGCAACGTCTGCATCATGTTGAATTATGTCTGAAGCCACTCTATTTTTTTGTAAAAATATTCCAAGCTAATGTGAAGAGTACTACTCACGTTAATAATAAAAGTGTGTACCTGTCTATATTTTACTTTTTATTCTTATATTTTTCACTAACTCGGAGGTGCATGGCCAGAGGTTACAGTGTTATCTCATTACGGTAATTTCCAGGGTTCGAATGCTGGTTGTTTTTTTCCCCTATCGGAAAATAAATTTTAAAAAAGAAACACCATATAAAGGACGTGGTAACAGCAAGTGCATCCGGTCTTTAACACACAAAAGGCAGCCTCTCTGTAACTGTAACACGGGAAACATGCAGTATTGACAGACACTAAATTCGGAGAAGGCCCTTATGTACAATAGTCCTGCGTGCTGATTCATAACAGCGTCACTTATCTTGACTGATGACTTGTCTCGGGCTATTTATTTCCAGGCAGCACATAATATACGAAAAGTGACAGAATGATCAGTCGCATAAGCCATGATAAGTGACGCTATTGGGATCAGATAAGCAATTTCTGATATAAACCGATAGTTTCTTTTTGTCAATTTGTGTATACTGTGTTTCGCCAGCCTATGAAAGCACAGAAGAAGTTAAATAGTGTTTCACCTATTAATCGACAAAATAACGTTACATAAGTGCATCGATTTTCCTTCCAGCAGCAACAAGAGTATGCTGGCGTATGGTCAAATGTTACTTTCGTGATCTTCACATCTCAAAGAGGACACACTTCTTCCCTCACCCCTGGGCACAACAGTTCCTGTCCGTCTCTCCTCACACATAGTCACAACTTTTCTTGTTCCTCTTTCCGAACCCATAGTCACACCTTGTCCTATTCCTCTCCCCTCACATATTTTCACAACTTTTCCTGTTCCTCTCCCCTCACACATAATCACAATTTTTCCAGCAATTATGTGTATGTGCATGTTGTCATCCCCAGCATACTACTCTTCACTCCGACGTACATTCTCAACTTATTTTCTCAACTTACAGCTCTGGTGCGATATCTGCACATTTTGGAATGAAACAACTGACTTCAGCATAACTTTTGTGTCACTTCGACCATATCAGTAATGGAACAGTCAGCCTCACCACATATATATACAGTATGACGCTAACCAATAGGAGTATGCGAACACACGTAGAAGAAGAAAGGGAAAATACATCTGATGACATGCACAGCAGGGCGCACCACGCACGGCAGGGCGCACCACGCACGGCAGGGCGCACCACGCACGGGACGAACCATTACCATTACCAATCCTTGCTGCGTTTTTGCAGCTTCAGTAACACGTAGGTGAGATATGTCAGTAAGTACGATGCCTTGATTGTGTCTTCGCATCAATGTTCCCAAATAATTCTTTGACTGCACAATCAGTTGCATGGTCCCGAACAAAAAAATCTACATCAAATTTGAAACGCACTATTGCTCTCACGCTGTGTGATGGATGGATGTTAGATGATGTACCTGCTCAAATTTCTCAGACATGAAGGGGTAGAATAAGAGCCTTCAATATCCAATTTTGCATAGACCACGTGCGTGAAGAAAGGGCCCCTCCCTTTGTTCAAGGCTATTCATGTCATTAAAATTGTGACAAGCTAGGGTTACTCCCCTGAAGTAATTGGTGTATCGTACAATGCAGCGTCGGAGATTTCATGAAGAGGTGCACACCCATTTCTGATTTCTTTTTTTAATGCTTAACATCTGATCAAAGAAAAGGAAACACAATACAGGAATAGTTCGGATCTTCATATTACATTTGTTACGTTGGTTAATCTGCAGGTGTTACAACCAAGATCAAGACATTGACAGTTATATACAGGTGCACCACACGGATTAGGTATGGCTGGTTTTCAAGATTTTATTTCGTTTGTAGCTAGCTCCCTTTAGGGAACAAGTTTCATAAAGCAGGGAAGTGGTTCTAATTATAATTTGTGAATGTCACTTCTTATACCAACGTATACACTGTCATTAACTACTTACCTATATCAATATGTAACTTGTACTACTTTTGTTGTATTTTACTCTACATTCATATATTTCTCCTATGGTGACATAGTTGCCTATATATTTTGCTTTAGTTTTAGTCTATTCTTAGTCCAGGTTTTGTATTTATTGATATCTTGACAAAGACCTTGTGGTTGAAATGCTATTTCTGTGAATTCGTTCTATTTGTAGAACATAATTATAACATATTTTGTTACATTTTTTCAACATGGAGGACCACACGCTACTATTGATGAGCTGCTGAAATCGGCGATACTGGGTCTATATGCGCACCACCATGCATACTATCACTTGAAACGTCACAATATGCATACAATACTGTATTGTGCGATGACGTAGACATCAAGTGGCAAATAACATAAAGACAGAAAGAAACATTTATGCATTTATTTCATTTACCACAGGTAGACAGTTTTATGCAATTTTTCTGATTCTCCCCTTTGGGGTAATTGTTCTTCCGTGCCCCCCCACCACCCCCACCCCACGAGCATTGCAAAAACCTGTGAACACCTGAATAAACTATGCATACTGTTGTATTTTGAAGGGAGTTTCATGGGAGATTAGCTCTCTTGTTGCACAGAGTTGTATGGAGATTAGCGCTTTATTGTATAGAGTTGCATAGCAGATTACCAAATGTTGGTTAGAGCTGCATATCATCTAATGTTGCTTTAACGTTGCATAAGCTCCCATGTTACATATATAAGCTCCCATGTTACATATATAAGCTCCCATGTTACATATATAAGCTCCCATGTTGCATATATAAGCTCCCATGTTGCATATATTAGCTCTCTTGTATATATTAGCTCTCATGTTGCATATATTAGCTCCCATGTTGCATATATTAGCTCTCTTGTATATATTAGCTCTCTTGTATATATTAGCTCTCTTGTATATATTAGCTCTCTTGTATATATTAGCTCTCTTGTATATATTAGCTCTCATGTTGTATACAGTTTTCTAGTAGATTACCCTTGTGTAGAGTTGCAAACATTATCTCACGCCAAGCAATTAAAGGATGGGTGGGAGTATGTTATAACTGGCCCATTGACAGAAGAATTCTACGAATTTCCTATAGGGAACATAAGACCAATATGTACGTAAGAAATAAAGTAGAGATGTGTACAGGTGTCCAGGAGCCATTGCTTTCAATAGTGAAACGACGAAAACTAGCATGGTTCGGACATGTATGCAGGCACGATTCCTTGTCAAAAACAATACTGCAGGGAACTGTCGAGGGTGGAAGAAGCAGAGGAGGACAAATTAAGACATGGACAGACAACATTAAGGAATGGACAGGGCTAGATATTTCCACACTCATCCGCATCGCTGAGGATAGAATTCGCTGGAGGACTCTGTGTGCTGAAGCTTCCAATGTGGTACCCCTACGACCCTGAAGGGTAATGGGGTTGATTGATTATTGATTGATAACTGGCCCATTGACAGTTAGTTAGTTTCTTCCTTTCGTGACGCAAGCGACACATAGGGCAGAGGTTTTGATTCTCCATATGATGCGGTCCACTGCCAGCAGCTTTAGTTCCTAGATGGTCTTACGGCCTATTAATTCCTCTTCTTTATGAATGGTGTTTTTAATGGTTGTTTTAGGTCTTCCTCTTTTTTCTTTTACCCTCAGGTGACCACATAAGTGTTTTCTGGCTTATTCTCTTTACATCTAGTCGTAAAACGTGACCAAGGTATTTCCATCCTCGTTTTCTTATGATGTTTGAAACATACTTATTGACAGTACAGCTGTCATAATAGAACTATCCATGTCATTATCCAGGAATATCAGATGTCATAATATAACCATCCATGTCATTATCAAGGAATATCAGATGTGATAATAGAACCATCCATGTCATTATCCAGGAATATCAGATGTCATAATATAACAATCCATGTCATTATCCAGGAATATCAGATGTCATAATATAACCATCCATGTCATTATCAAGGAATATCAGATGTGATAATAGAACCATCCATGTCATTATCCAGGGATATCAGCGGTCATAATAGAACCATCCGTGTCATTATCCTGGGATATAAGATGGCATAATAGAACCATCCATGTCATTATCCAGGGATATCATACATCATAATAAAACCATCCACGTCTTTATCCAGGGACATCAGATGTCATAATGGGAGCAAAGAATAGCAATATTTTACCTTTCATGCATCTTAGTACGACGTGGGAGTCGACTTTGGAGGTTTTGAGATGGAGTTTTCTGTCCCATCTCATTTACGGTAAGAGTGACACAGAAACTGTGCTGAAGTCGGATGTGTCAAGCAGAGCGGCGCAAATATCGCAGCTAAGCTGTAAGCCATGATACTACATATTCCGTTCTCTTGATATTTTGCTAATCTGCAGGAGTTCGAGAACGAACGCAGATTTTTTAAAAAGAATAAATATATTTGAAAACTACTTATTACCAATTAAATTACATTATTACCAGTCTTCATACCAACACTATGTTATCAATGCCAAACATAGACACTAAAAAAACAACAACAAGAGTGAAAGTTTGCTACTCGTACGTGCGAAATGAGATGTCTAAGAAAAGCAGCAAACAGTCCAAAAAGTGATCATGTGAGAGATGAAGAGATTACAAGAACTGTTGAAACAAAATTTGTGGTGAAATATATAGAACAACAGATACTGAAACGGCTCGGCCACTAATGAAAATGAATCCTTATGGGACAGCGGCAAGAAAATACAACATAAAAATGTAAACATCAAGATACAGAGGAAGACTAAGAAGAACGTGGATTGAAGGAGTTATATACACTCTGAGATGTCACAAAATTACTAAATAAAAGCCACGTGCCATAATCCGACAACGGGTCGTCATTCAATCCTGCGACGCCTCACAACAAAAACAGAGAAAAGACAATAGATATAGATAAACCAACTATATATAAAAATAGCTGTAGAAATTCACCGGACTCCAAAACTATTGCACTTAATTGAAAAAATACTAACTGGAGATTGAATTCGCTAAAATAATGTTTTATACAAAACATATCCTTTGTATTAACTAAATATAACAGATTACAATTAATTCTGTTTGTTGTATTCTGACACTCTGTTTCTTCTTTTTCTTCTGAGATTGTTCTAAAACTCCTGCAAATATAGCATGGTGTAGTCTGGAGAACGCATTGTGTCAAGGTTTACAGTATTGCTGCGATTATTGTGTTTTTCCGCCTGAACAATCAGGCTTTATCATGACTTTGGGCCACTTTAACCCTATATGGGATAGGACAGCCAACTCCATCCCAAAACCTTCTAAATCGACATTCATGGAAGGTAAACAGTGTTGATATACTTTGCTCTCTCTCGGGTCCCGGCAACACATGGGCGAATCTGGGTCTGAAACATTTTGCACATAACAACACAACTTGACCAGCCTTTCAATATTTTTTTAGATTTCAATAACATATTTTTTTTTCTTTTTCAACTGAATATATTTTCGAAATGGACAAATCTACATTTTTATGTCGCCATGGATATATAATAGAAAAACTTGTGAAATATGGTCATGAAATGGCAATATGGCAACACTGCCACTAACTCTTCTTGTGCGTTTATTAAAAAAAAACTCCAGCAGGTTAATAATAATAATATGATCTATAATTCGTTACGGTCGCAGGGTTGCCACACTAGGGACATCGGCACAAAAAGCCCTCCAAATATTTCTATCCTCAGCCATTCATTCCAAGGAATGTAGAAAACTCATGACCAGTCCATTCCTTGATGGATTTTCTTTTCACCGCTTCTTCTCCTTCCACTCTTGACTTTTCCCTGATAGGAGAATTCAAGAAGATGGATTGCACTGTGTCTTGACTGTTTCCTGCAAATAAAGTGAATTCCAAAAGACGGATTGCACTGTGTCGTGGTTTAGATTTCCTGCGATATTTGTGTATTAAGGCCTGATACCTCCGATGGCTTCTGGGTCATTTTGACTCAAACACAAAACTTCCTTAGTTCCCTCATACAATCTGCATTGAAGGTACTGTTTATATTTGTGTGCAGGTAGCTGTTTATATTTTTGTGCAGGTAACTTTATATTTTTGTGCAGGTAACTTTTTATATTTTGTTCAGGTAACTGTTTATACTTTTGTGCAGGTAGCTGTTTATATTTCTGTGCAGGTAACAATTTATATTTTAATATAGGTAACTGTTTATATTTTTGTGCAGGCAACTGTTTACATTTTTGTGCAGGTAATTATTTATATTCTTTTGCTCCCCTTTAAAGTCACGGCACCACACTGGTGGACGACCAGCTGATTAGTCTGAACAATTATTGTTTTCATTAAACGTTCTTTATAGACTCTATGTTTTCTAAACTGGGCCAAGGGTGTTGGTTGCAACTAAACAAAAATGTGGTGAGTAGCAGTATGGACCCAGTAATTGAGAGGGTTCCAACACTGTTGAAATTAATTCAAGAAAATTGACTTTTGGCGGACAAGACAGAACACACGAAGAGACGTGACAAAAATAACATTGTGCACAGAATCGGATTGATTCAATTCTAATTGATTTCTTTAATTGAAAAAAAACCCGTCTTTGAGATTTCACGAGTGAAATCTAGATTTCTAACTAAGATTTTAATTATCAACCCAGCGCTATCGTCCTGCTTTGAAAAGAGAGCATAAAATTGGAACTGCAGTTTTCAGACAAAGAAACAATGAAGTTTCAAATGTATTGGGTCGATTTGTGTTTCAAATTTATTGGGTTGCCTTTTATTCAGTTAACTTCGTTTCTGTGACAATGTTTAAGATATTGACTAGAGACAGTCCAAACGATAATCTATTGCAGTATCTTGAAGCCATTCAATCCTGCGACGCTTTACTGCAAAAGCAGAGAGAGGACAATAGATATATATATAGATAGACCAATTAGTGGCACAATCTGGCAAATAGTGGTCAGAAAATCACATGACTCCTAAAATATTGCAAACAATTGAAATCAATAAAAGGAGATTGAATTCACTGAAATAATGTTTTCATTTCAATCAAATCATTTCGTTTGTATTAACTAAATATAGCAAGGAGATTACGATTAATTCTGTTTGTTGTATTCTGACACTCTGGTTACTCTTCTTCTTTTGAGTTTGTTCTCAAATTCCTGCAAATTAGCATGGTGTAGTCTGGAGAACAGAATACGTTTTGTCAAGGTTTACAGCATTATGCGATATTTGCGCCTTTCGTTATGAAACATTCGGCTTTATCATGGCTTTGTGTCACTTTGATCCTATATAGGATGAGACAGCCAACTTGATCCCAAAACCTTCCACGTCACCTCTTACGACATACATGGAAGGTAAACAGTGCTAATATTCTTTGCTCCCCTCTCGGTCCCAATAACACATGGGCGAATCTGGGTCTGAAACACGCCAAATTATGAACAGATCAGACCAAGGTGTCATTCTGCGCTTCACAACAGAACACAACCAGCGCCACAACCACATGTATACAAAGTTCAAGATTAGCAACACGGCCATGTGTATATGTAAACAGGTACTTCAGACAGGTGAGAATATATTCAGGAATACCCGGAATATAAAATGCTGAGGCAAATACACTGCCCCTGCGAAACAACAGTGGAAGAAATACTCGACGGGCCTATGTACTAGATATATGCATGCTCTTGACCAACGGAAGAAATACTCTGCGGACCTATGTACTAGATATATGTATGCTCCTGGCCAACGGAAGAAATACTCTGCGGACCTATGTACTAGATATATGCATGTTCCTGGCCAACGGAAGAAATACTCTGCGGACCTATGTACTAGATATATGCATGTTCCTGGCCAACGGAAGAAATACTCTGCGGACCTATGTACTAGATATATGCATGTTCCTGGCCAACGGAAGAAGTACTTTTGAAACGGTCTTTCACATACTATGACATAATTTAACCACAGCCAAAAACAGGTACCGCTTCTGTTAACTTACGTGCTGATTTATTAACTACCACACCTTTCATTTCTACACCTGAAGTGTTACTAGTTATACGCCAATGTCCCCCATGTCTCTCAATATTTGTGAGGCCGCGGCACTGTTTGTTCAAACACACTATATATGCTCATAATTAGTTTCACAAGTCAATGAGAAGTTCTCGCAGTCCATATATATATTGCCGCAGTTCGGTGGTTGAGAAGCACTGGTATCATCATCATCATGTGCCATCTCCGTAACGAAAGTTGGCTGCAACAGACATCCAGCATCCCCTATCTCTTGTTTTGGTGGTGCACTCTGCTAGACTGTAACCTGTCAATCTTGTGATGTTACTCTCTCACTTCTATCTCTGCCTACTTTTTGCTCGCCTCCTTTCGACTTTCAGTCAGTCAGTTCCTCTTTTGCCAAGTTTGGTATATGGGGCGGATGTCATAGTTCTCCATACCTGTCGGACAGTTGCTAGGGATTGCAGGTCTTGTGTATTTATGACTGTTGATTTTAATTCATTCCTAAATGTTCTTCTAATCGTTGTTTTTGGTCTTCCCTGTTTTCTTTTTTGACGTCTGGTGTCCACATAAAGGATTTCGACTTTACCGTGAAGTCCGTAACAAGGTGTAATGCCTTTTAATATGTCCAAAATATTATATTTGCTTGATCTTTATTTTCTTTATTAATTATTTCTTCATATTAATTGTTGTTAGAACCTCTTTGTTTGTTATCTTCTCTTTCCATTATGTTCTCCCTAATTTTATAACTGTCTTATAATTGTTTATTGACAATGGTTCTGTCAATACAGTGATATTTAATTATCATTTTTAACTTGTAATTTGTTTAGAGGTTACTATTTTTCTCATGTCATTGAAGGTACTTTTAGCCATTCCTATTCTCCTGTTAACTTTTGTTTCACATTTGCCATCATTTGTGATTATGTGTCCAAGATATTGATATAATGTTCTAATTGCAGTAGTTTCCATGTATTTTATGTATAGCACATTTTCTTCTGTGACTTTGCTGATTATCCTATTTTTTTGTTTTTTTGCATCCAGTCCATATTCTTTACTAAGCGCTATTCATAATAAAGGAATACCTTTACAGTAAACGCTAAACATAATAAAGGAATACCTTATAGCTCCACGATATACGCTAAAAATAATAGAATAATAAGCTATACCTCAACGGTATAGGGGCCTACGCTAAACATAATAGAGGAACTTTAAACTTTTTTGTTATTTCTTATTTCAGAATGCAAATTTATTAAAGACCAGGTGTTATCATATTGTGTGTTCTGATATTGAATATTACATTCTACACATTATGACTCCTGTACTTTTAAATTTCATTAATAAGCTTACAGCGTTGCTTAATCCGGACAGCGTAAGACAGGAGTCAACAATGTCAAACAGTGATAGCTCGGGGTATATATTTCTATTGGCATGGTGAACGCTATTAAAAGGTTTTTAAGTAAACGATGCTCAAAAGTATCGCTTTCCGTCAAGACCCAGCCCACTGCTCTTAGAATTTCTTTGTGGCTTCTTTGAGCTCGTTCATCGCTATTTTTATCTCAATATCTTTTTGTTCCTGTCTGCTATTTCATAGTCTCATTTCTTTGTTAACGCTGGGAGCTAAAATAGAGCAGAGTCAAGATGGGGAGGGGATTCAATTCAATTTTTAATCCTTGCCAAATGACTCCGTCCACTCACAAATCACTGAATTATTTCGAGCTGACAGAGCTTACAAAGTGGAAAAATCTGGGAATTAAAGTCAGAGAGTAGTAGTTGAATAAACATTAGAGAACAGATGGAAAGAAAAGAGGATGAGATAAAATGATGTAATAGAGGTTTGTGGTTATCTCTTCGGCATCTCACATTCCAGTAGATTCACCCGTGTGCTGCCGTGGCCTGAAATGGGAGCAAAGACTAGTGACACTGTTTCCTGCCATAGATGTCGTTACAAGTGGCTACAGAAGTTCTTTGGAATGGTTTAATTGCCCTATTTCATGAGCAGCGGCGAGAAACCCTTTTCGTGCGAAGGACCGTTTGTAAATGTATATCATTTGCGGGTCATACAAAATTATCAACTTCAAATTTAGTCTGCAAACAAGTACCTCAAACAGTAATTGTCCCACAGGCCAGTGATTCCCCACCAAGGCATAAAAGAGGGTCGAAGTGACCTAGACGTCATGCTAAAGTCGGATGTACCCAGACGAAATGCGCATATATCACAGCAATGCTGTAAATCATGATACAGCTTATTCCATTCCCTGGGTTACATCCTGATCGTATGCAAGAGTTTAAAAACTAAAGCAGATGAAGAAAAAGGAGAACTAACGATGAAGTTCATGGTTTCTATGCGCAGGCGAAGGGTTTTTTCCTCCAGAACTCTCTGTTATACCAACGTTACTCCAACTGTCACACGTATACAATGGATTGAGAGGAGATTCCCTGCTCACAGTGGTTCTGTGGGTATTTGTAGAATGAATTTTCCACCATTGTGAGCACAGGCAATCAATCACAATATATCATTAGTATGCATGTATCTTGTACTGCGAGGGAGAGGAGATGGCTACCGCCCTCATTTTCAGAGCCTCTGAAATGTGAGATCGCTAACATCTCACACCCCTACGGCATTAATAAATGATATGGGTTATTTTACTTTACTATGTATCTTGTCGCCACATATAGTTCATATAACTGCATGTATTCAATACGTCTATATCATGCCGGTACAAGGAGTATCTGTGACGGTAAAGGTATCGGGTTTGAATCCCGACGCAGGCTATTGTGCATCTGTACCGTTCCTAAACCAGTGGCAAACTAGTGAAAGTGTTTATAGTGCTTAGGAAATCATTACAGTGCATAAAATGCTGGGTTGATGGTTACATCCTGAATAGGATATGCTACCAATTTTTGTTTATTTGATGATCAATAAATGTGAAGTCGTAATTTCTACGCCACGGCAGATATAACAAAATAGATGTCTACACGAATTGCATTGAGATCAAGTGCATTCAACAATATAACACACATCCAAAAAATTTAAATAAGGGAAATATACCAAGCTATAGCTGTTTAACTCGAATATAATATATGTAACATTGTCTATTGTCTTTCCCCAGGTGAATGATTGTTGATCGCATTCACACTTGCCGTTAAGCGTAGAGGTGGTAGCTTAAGCTGTCGTTTCAAGGCCAGATGTGTCGCCGAGGTTGCATTTAGTCCATGTTTGTTCCAGGTTATTTTGATGTTTTCTATCCACCGTTTTCTTGGTCTACCTCTGGCTTTACGCCCGGATATTCTTGTATTATATGCTCTTATTGGTATTTGGTTTGGCTTCATTCTCATAAGGTGATAGAACCATGTTACTTGCAGTCTCTCAATATGTTCGATACATGATATTATACCAACTCCTTTCCTAATTTCTTCTATTCTAATTTCTTCCTAATTTCTAACATACGGTTGCGAAAATAGAGAGGAACAAAAATCACTAGAGAAGATATTAAGTGCCTTTGAAAATAAGTGTCAATAAAGTCTTAATTTTTGGCAGGGAAGAATTCAAGTGAAACAAGCACATAATAGTAGACACTAAAAAACAATGTTTTTTTTACAGAAATAAGAAGAAAACGATGTTCATATATCGGACATGTTCTCACAACGAATGAAAAACTGTAGTCGTTACACGCATTTAAATGGATAACAGATGACAAAAGAAAACAGTGGAAGATCGAGAGAGACTTCGTAGAACAATCATCAAGAGAACATGACTATGAGTCTCAACGAGAGATTCAAGAAATGTGCACAGTAGCGTTATATCGCGTCAACTGGAGAGCTCTGGTTTCTGCAGTATATACAGTAGTCGCACGACTATCTCCAGTAGGAAAAGTTATCTGGAACTGTCATGTGTCCGGGCGGGAGCTCTTGTTAAGCTTTCAGTTGATCACTATTTGTGCACTTGTAGTGGCCTTGGCTATTTTTGGCATACGATTCCAAATATGTAAATAGTGACCAGCCGAAACAAAACAATAATTTAAAAAACGTGACGAATGGGGTTTTAATTAATTCAGTTTAAATGTCTTTAAAAGAGACGGTCATGATATTCGGCGCTGAAGGAACATAGATAAATAGTAATTGCACTATTGCATGACGGATGATAGCAACGACTAATCAATATATGACTAGACCTCATCTTGAAGTCATCGATTCGAACAAAGAACTTCTACAAATGCAAAGTCTGAACCTACATAGTTCTGGACAGATGAATTTCCCCCACATCCTTTCTGTTTCTGGCAAGAACTGAATACCTAAAACTGTTCTGAAACGCGATATGAAATAGCGAAGAATAATTATCGCATTCTTGGCTCAATAGAACTAAATTTGAGCAGATCTTGTCATGAGTGCCGCAGCGCAATAACAATGAGGATTGAAATTGAGCCCAAAAATGTGTCAGGAGGTGATGAGAACCTGTAATTAAATGAGAAGACTAGAAGTACATCCCACACCAACACAAACCATGATGATTGGGGAAACTATTAAAATAAGAGGTTGAATTGTGCCTTACCAGGTCGATATTATTAATGTTGTCAGGAAAATGAAATCAGACACAGAGCATCCTGCTTCCAGTTTGAAAGACTGGATCAAGGAGATTTGACATTTTATAGTTTCGGAGTACGCCTGTGGACTGCACGTTGTCAGATCTAAGTTGAACTTAAGACGAGGGTTTGTAAGAAAAGATGTGACTATAGGATAAATTGTGTTATGTGATGACGTTATATCAGGAATAACATTCAAATACACTGACAGACTCGGTGTTATTGATATACTTTTTGATCATTTAGACAGGAAGCAAACCTTATTTTATCATCGCTTATCGTGGACCCGATATTCTATTATGTCATCAGAGTATTCACAACTGCCCTTATCATTCCCTGTGGAGTATAGGATTGCCAGCTGTTGACATACGATAAATTTGCGACGGTACCTTTACTCTGCTACTGCTACCTTCATCAAGTCATCACCTGGTGCAGTGCGGACTGGCGTAGGCGATCATGGATGACCAAATCTTCCTATTCCTGGTATCTAATCCGGATCGCTGTTGACGCTTTGAAATGTTACCGGTCGTGTGTTTCCGGTACCCGAGAGGGGAGCAAAGAATATCAACACTGTTAACTTTCCATTCATGTCGTAAGACGCGACTAAAGAGGTTATGGGGTGGAGTTGACTGTCCCATCACATATAGGGCCAAAGTCAATCAAAACCATGCCGAAGATGAATGTGTCAGGCCGAAAGGCGCAGATATCGCTGCAGTGCATTAAGTTATGACACAGCGCATTTCGTTCTACGGACTATGTCATGCTAATCTGCAGGAGTTTGAAAACGAACGCAGAAAAAATTAACATGCCAAGATGTTAAACTATCTAATATTTCCTCAGGTTGCGCTCTATGTCTCTTGCCTTATATTTTACCTGTTGTAACTGTATTCCCTCATAACGTATTAAAAATATATATTTCTAATATGTTAAAGTAACCATTGTGTCGTATTTGGCCCTTTAAGCATTGTTTCTTTATTTTTTTTAAACTGCCTGTTCTCAGCGTTCCTCTATAGAGCAAAATTTCTGTTGCCTTTAATGTTTCACTGGCATGTTTATGTATTTCCTCCAAAGACGGATGTGTCGGTCAATTTGTGCTAATAAAAAGGGAGAAAGTGCTTTTCCATTCTCTGTACTACATCCTCCTGGTAAACTAGTAGGACCACTATCCTGTTATATGAGAGATCCAGCGGGAGTTTGAGAATGAATTCTAAAGAAGAAGAGTTTGTTTATTGTCCAAGTCTCCCATACATATGGTGGTTTGTTGCAGGTCCAGCGGTCCTAGGTTTCATGTCCTTTGACCCACATGTGATTGTGTGATACATACATGTGTTTGTTTGAACAGCTGTTTTCTTCCATTTATGGCTTTCTATGTGCATTTACATGTTAAAATCGGTGTTAAGCAACTCTGAAAAACACCATCTCGCATCTACAGAGGGCAATGTATTACACAGTATTAAAAAATAGCAAATTTAGATGTAAGAAGATTGCACTATAGCTGTAGATTTGTGTATGAATTGAAACAAAGTATAGCCATATTGATACTAACAGCTACATCTATTTCATAATCCCTCTGTGCCAAGAGTTATATCTATTTCACAAGCTCTCTCCACTAAGTGTTACATCTATTTCACAAGCTCTCTCCACTAAGTGTTACATCTATTTCACAAGCTCTCTCCACTAAGTGTTACATCTATTTCACAAGCTCTCTCCACTAAGTGTTACATCTATTTCACAAGCTCTCTAAGATTTATATCTATTTCACAAGTTCTCCACATCTTTGAATGTTGCATCTACAGAAACCACCCGATTAACACATCTTCAGCAAATTCCCTAATCAGTAAAACTTTAATCTACAATACCTCATCTATTTTCACAATTCTATTTCTCTTTCAAATTTAATTGCACGCCGTAAAAAAGATCTAAAGTCAAGTGTCGCCACAACTGAGCATTCCGGCACGATTTGATAGAATGACAGGTGTACTTAAACTTGTCGACCTGGCTCGTTACAAAACACTGGTACTTTCAACATTCTGTCCGTTTACAAATTTACACAAATTTCTGTAAATATGAACAACCTGACGTCAGTCATCAAATTTGTAATGTGTGCGCATGCGCTATTTTCACGTTGAAAGAATAGTTATTTTGTCTGTTTCTTAAACAAATATCGCAGCCAGGAGCCAAAAGGACTCCATGAGCAAAAAGACACGAACTGCGACCCTCTATTTGAATTTCACTTAATATTTCTTTAGTGGCATGTATAGGATGTGAAGAGTCATGTGCTATGGAGAACACGGCGATGGTCTGAGTCCTGGGACTCGCAATTGTTTACTTCAAATATAGAAACAGTTTGTTCCTATTTGCTAAATACTGCGCTGCTGCCGCCGAAACAAGGAAACAGTTCATACGGTCAGAACAGCTTGTGCAGGACTATCGGAACACGTGGTTTGCACAAACAGTACTGTACTTAATGTAAACAGATCTAAACACGAAGATCTCTAGCATGGTCAAAGAACACACACAATCAGAAGTTACTGTCTAAGTTCTTTTTCAACGTTTATGTGAGAGAGCGGAGTATGAGGACAAGACGCGAGGGAGACTAGAGTGAAAGTAAGGGAGGGAAGACATAACTGAAACGGACTAAAAAGTTAATAAGTCACAAGATACTATAAGAAAATATTAACTAAGAAGTTAATGAGTCATATAATTAAGAAGTTAATGAGTCACATGATACTATAAGAAAATATTAACTAAGAAGTTAATGAGTCACAAGATACTATAAGAAAATATTAACTAAGAAGTTAATGAGTCATATAATTAAGAAGTTAATGAGTCACATGATACTATAGGAAAATATAAACGTATGTGTGGTGTTGGGAACCTAAAGGAGAGCAATGAATAGCAACAATGAGACCTGCATGTCGTTAGAGGCGACTAAGAAGGTTCGGCATGGAGTTGGTTGTGTAAACATATGGAAGATAGTTACTCATAAACGTGATGAAGTTGGATGTGTTACGCCGAAAGGTGCTTATGCATAGGTCGGATTGTAAAATTGTCGCAACGCATTCCATTTTATATCATGCGGCGCTTGGACCGCAATGCATTCAATAAGGTGGTATTCTACTGTTTCCTCTTCTCTATTGCTGTGTGATGTAAGATCTCCGCTAATTTCTTTTGTAAAATAGGTGTTCTGTTTATTGCTCTAAGAACTATATACATCAGATGACAGTTCGGAAACTTAATGAACTAATTTTGCCGAAACGTCTCTGCTGTCGTACCTTTCTTTTTTTTATAAATCAATATTTGCAAGACTGTCATGTGAATATGTAGAAAGTACTTCATACTAAAAAAACACGTACTCAAGAATATTTTTGATTACCGTGATGCAAGAGTACTGGCCCAGAGAAGCAACACTTGAAGAGGATTCCTTAACAGGGCACGGAAGTCGTGGGAAGAATAACAATGTGTACCATTTATATATTAAGAGGTAAATAAGGAAGGTTAGGCGTAGGGATAGCTACCCGTTTCAGTGGGGGTTAAATCTTTCATTACTGCATGCTCTCCTGTTAAAGAGTACATGGAGGCTGTTTAAAGATAGGGAAAATAAACGCCGCTTTGCTATAAGAAGTCGTGTATACGAAGAACTTGTTATAACCCCCGAAAGATCCAAATTAAGTCCCAATTTGATTTGAACCCTAGACCTCATAGGAATGAGACCGACGTTCTTGCTTCCCTCTCCCTTCCCGGTTTCTAAGTAATATCTTGCTAAAACAGCAAGTTTATTATACAATTTACTGGTATTTAAATGACAATTGGAAAGCTATATTACAGTGCATTTTGCACCAATAGGCAAGTAACATCGCCATGCAAATTGCTATATATCACTAATAAAATGCTATAAATGTCTAGCTTTGACCTTAAACATCGAGGGAAATTACAGTACTGACCCCATGCTGTTTCTGGAACAAGAAATGAGGTCTACTTATGGCAAACGGGAAATACTTCATACACGGAGAAACAAAATGAGGGCCGCAAATTTTGCTATGGGGGAGATCAAAAGCTGCAGTTCTAATGGGTATCACTGACTTGTTTTTGAGACTAACACAATGCGAAGGCCACAAGAACGTTCCCTTTGAAGAGAATTCATACCAGTGAGCAATAATTCAGAACTTGTTGGCGTGCAATGTCCCACAGGATGAAATGACTCAGTGCGTAGACGACTGACTTCATATTAGTCAGATTTATTCTCGTGTACTCTGTCTCTTTCAACAAAGCAGCAACCACAAAACAATATCCACATGGATCCGGAGTCTCCACACCTGAACCGAAACCGTCGGCAGTATAAGACCTCTTGGCAGAAAATAAACATGACTTCATTTATTACGTGTTTGATTATTGTTGCGTTTTCGTTGGACACTATTTATATACTTGGAGGCACATGTCAAAAATAGACAAGTCTGACCAACGAAATTCACGAGAAAAATAACACATCAGAACTCCAGATCATGTTTATATTCTGAACACAGGTCCTTGAGCCCGGTCATGTCTGAACTGATAAGTTTACTACATGATTGCCCACCATAAGAGCAAAAGTCGGTGAATCTGACCAGATGATACAAAGTTAAAGCAAATGCTTTGAGATAGCCGTTCTGATTTGGGAGAAAAAAATATACTTTTCCTGATGTCATTATTGGCAATCTAGCATGGCAACACACCTGAACGCAGGAGCACTCGTCTCCGTAACTCACGTGACGGATAACCGAAAAAGATACACATTTAAACACAAGTTGGCGGTCAGATGTCTAACTCATATCTTCGTGAAAATAAGGCGTATGATATGACCACTCTATAACATAGGCAATACTTACGTATGCACAGAACGGTCACTATTAATATATTTTCGTTAAAGTCATCTGTACTGCTCCGCCACAAATCTAGACGACAAATTCCGACTATATTCTTTATTAACATCATTATACTCGCAATTAGGCAACAGTCTAGCGGAAATAGTATAGTGAAACAGTATAGCCAAAACAATAGACAAGGGATTAGTATAGTGAAACAGTATAGCCAAAACAATAGACAAGGGATTAGTATAGTGAAACAGTATAGCCAAAACAATAGACAAGGGATTAGTATAGTGAAACAGTATAGCCAAAACAATAGACAAGGGATGTTAGAGGTCTGTTGCAGCCATCTTCTTTGCGGAGAACGTACTTGATGATGATGATGTCTCACAACTATCCTTCTATCTATTTTCTTTTCTCTGCTTTTGCTGTAAGGCGTCGCAGTACTGAATGACGATCGGTTTTCGGAATAAGGTACGTATGACCCGCACAGAGCAGTGGTTAGGGCATTGGTTTCACTTATGAGTGGTCCGGGGTTCATCCCCCCGTGAGGCGAAATTGTTTTTCAGATCTCAACGGCTCCCATGTTGACACTATCCTTAATTCGGTAGCGGATTATTCCCGGAAGTAAAGACTGCGAGGTAAAAGAGATGACTACCGCCCTCATATAGCAGAGCCACTGAAATGTGAGATCGCTAACTTCTCACATCCCTACGGCATAAATAAATGCTATGGGTTAACTTGACTATATTTGATCGCTTGATATGCTGTAATATTGTGAAGTCTTATAATGTTAGTTACTTCTTCAATCTATCTTCTTTTTTGTCTTTCTCTACATCTTGCTCTTTCCATGATTATGTTGTTTGCTCTTATCGCTGGTCAATAAGGCTTCGTCATTATCGATTTTAAAAATATGAAATCAACGTTTTCCTTAGATATTTTTGTGTTTATAAACCGGCATCACATCACTCCGAACAAACAAATAGGTGCACAGCCTGCCCTGGCATATTACGAAGAATCTACACACTGATAATTCATGTAGCTCGCTGTTTGAACATTCTCTCATTTGTGCCCTGCAGGCTTCAATTTCCACTATTACCACAAGTATAACGAATCCTCCAAATCTCTGCCTGGATGTGTCATCGCCTTAGATAGCTAAACTACCCTATACTTCAGCCCTGTAGGTATTTCATAATGACAGATATACCTGTGGCTGACACATGATCCTATCTTGGTCTGCACGCCTGACTACCCACATCTAGAACATCCGACTAGGACACAAAGAGGACATAGATTGTCCTGCTGGTTAGATATCGTCTTACAATCTACCGCCTTCGCATTTTACTTTTAACAGAAGTATACAAACTTCAAAATTGGCGGTCAAATTTCGCACACCTGGAGAGAACAAGCAGGTATAATTTCAAGACGAAAACGAATTTAATGTCCATTTGTGTCATTATAAAATCATATTTAAATACTGACGCATACAAGACACCTGTATCATAAATAAGATGGATTGGGGTGGACGGAGGGGTAGGGGTAAACCTTTCCCATTAAGAAAAGTGAAACTACATGAAAATGTAATGAAAAACGACACTAACTAGAAAATGTAAGGAAAGATTACACTACTAGAAAAAGTAAAGAAAATGACTACATGAAAAAGTAAAGAAAAATGACACTACTAGAAAAAGTACAGAAAATGGCACTATTAGATAAAATAAAGAAAAATGACACTACTAGAAAAAGTACAGTAAAAAATGACACTGTTAGATAAAGTAAAGAAAAATCATGCAGGAAACGGGATTTGAAGCAGGGCCGCTCAGAAGGCACCAATTAGCCCCACAATTTGATTCATCGTTTTTCCGCCTTCGACATCACATCTCATACGTTTTCCCTTGTATATACTGCGTTAGATCACACCGACCGCATCTCATAGAAAAGGGACACATTTCCCTTGTATATACGGCGAATGATGTGTCAGATTTATTTTTTGTTGACCAACCGTACACATGGAAATGAAATGGTCAACATCAAGCCCGCCGTCCTACCCCCAAGAAGAAATGGTACCCATTTCCGTAGGCTAGGCCGACATATGAGCCGTTGGAGATGTAAAATATTTCTAATTGAATCGGAAATTGAACCTAGAATTACTTGAACAGACAGCCAGTTCACTACCAACTGAGCCACCTTGGCGACAGTACTAGAAAGCAGGTTAACAAGGAGGTAACCAATGCTCTAATGATTTCTCATAATAAAAACCTCACCAAAAACTCATCGGAAACTGTGAAACAATCTTTAATTTTTTTAAAGTGAAATGTCACCCCTTTCCTTACCTAATACGTATCTTTGTCACGGCACATAAAATACATATTGTTATAAGAATGTCCCATAAACAAGAACAGTGTTATGGGTCCTTAACTGGATATATATTTAGTTTACATGAGGCCGTCAATACAAGCATGTCTTTTCCATTTCAAGAATCGCATTCTATTGCAAAAGAAACCATTGATTATTCCAACAGGTGTGTATTTGTTGACTAACTGGAAGTTTGAGAAGTGTAAAGAAGATTGTGTTGACGTGTCGCTTATGGGATTTTCCACCTGTTTCAGTCTACCTTGACTAACGACTCATATAAGACCGCTTGGCTTTTGAGAATCATTCTTCAAAAGTGACACATTTAAATTTTCCCATGACTTTCATTGCTTACTTTCTGTATACGTATTGTCGACAACCAAACATTATACAGAACGTGTACACGGTAACTTGATTACAACAGACAAGAAGGTGGTGGAAGTCCATTGCAGTTAACCTTCGATGCGGAGACGGACAGATGATGATATTATATAACAAATCAACTTATACAGCCATCCTCCTTTCTTGGAGGAAGTGCTACATTAAATTTAAGCAATATCGCATGCGCCATGACCCCCTTCCCCACTATATTGTCTGACTCATGCCCTCACTATATGGTATGACTTATGCTCCTACTATCTTGTACGACTCATGCCCCCACTATATCGTAATGACTCACGCCCCCACTATATCGTAATGACTCACGCCGCCACTATATCGTAATGACTCGTCCCCCCACTTTGTCGTAATGACTCGTCCCTCCACCACTATATCGTAATGACTCATGCCCCCACTATATCGTAATGACTCATGCCCCCCCCCCCTGTATCGTAAGACCGAAATTCAAACTAGATCACAGTAAAGACATCTTAGAATGAGTCAAGTGCCCACCGGCATTAAGTTTGATCTGTCAAAAATTACAATAAGAACACGTAATGCTGGAAAAAGCAATAGCCAGACAGGTAGTACACAATACAAAGGTCGTGGGTATACTTCCTTTAAATGGAGTGGTGTGTTACCCACAAGAGACCACGAAAAAGGGCATTCTTCTTCTTCTTCTTCTTCTGCGTTCGTTCTCAAACTCCTACAAATTAGTAGGATGTAGTCCAGAGAACGGAATGCGTTGTGTCATGGTTTACATCATATCTGCGCCTATCGGCCTGACACATCCGACTTCATTATGGCTTTGGGTCACTGACCCTTATATGGGATGGGACAGCCAACTCCATCCCATAACCTCCGTAGTCGTCTTTTGCGACATGCATGGAAGATAAACAGTGTTGCTATTCTTTGCTCCCCTTTCGGGCCCCGGCAACACACGGGCGAAAAGGGCATTAGTGTGGCACTGTATCTTTTGATGCAAAATTGGATGACCAATTTGTAAAAATAGCTACGGAGAAGGTGGTGTTGCCTTTTTGGCCAATTTCCTAGTATTGAAAATGAAGTCCAGATCTGCGAAAGGGGTGGGGGGGGGGGTAGGGTGAATTGAACATCCAACTGATCCCTTATCCACGGGTCTGCACACAATCTACACCTACAGTAAGAATACCACAACGTAATCGCCATAGATATGGCTTCAGTAGTGGTAGTGGTGGGGGGGGGGGGGGGGGGTTATCAAAGTGCAAAAGGTCACTCTCCATCTGTTATAATAATCCCCTCTTTGTCAAGAGAAATTGGATGGTCTTATTTTTTGTAGAAAATAGGTTAGGGTGGTGATAGTCCTGTGATAGTAAAAAAATAGTCCTTTTGTACAAACAATAATTTTCTGAATTCCTAGTGAGGAGGAGCATGGGTTGAACACTTCCAAACACACCCCTTCCCTTATCGACGGGCTTGGATAGCATCCAGACATTTCTAGAATTATCGTCTCCAAACTGCATCCTGACAAAGGAACCATTAAAGTAATAATTATCTGAATATGCAATGAAACTTTTACTCATTAAATTCTGAAAGATCACGATACACTGAATGTCAATGGCACTGAATAAAAACACATCTCAAGTTAGAGTGAAAGGATAGATAATCTTAGAGAGAACAGACGGTTAAAGATTACGATGTAACTGAAGAAGGTGGCAGCTGTCTTAACGACATGAAGTGCACTATTGTATCACGTTTGTGTATGATATCTGTGCATGCCGTTCCAACTTTTTAATTAGCATGACAGCTGACAAATTACGATAATGTACCTCCATAACTTAATTTCTGCTGTACTGTTTCTCTATACTCCAACTTTCAAGATAACAAATAACTGCGAGGCAAGACATTGTCACACTGGACTTCTTCTTCTTCTTCAGCTTTATTTCTTAAACTCTGGATCTCTCTTAAAGCAGGCCCATGGTCCTATTAGATTTCCAGCAGGATGTAGTCCAGAGAATGGAAATGCGTTGTGTCGCCATTTTATTTCCACCAATGGCCAGACACATCCGTCTTTGGCGGACTAACTGGACTGAACTGAGGGAAATCTTTGGAGAAGTCGATCTGACCTGTATAAAACTGGGAGCTTCGTCCTGGCGACTGTCCTGAAGATCTAGCAGGACCAAAATAATCCTGAACCCTGAAGAACAAGAACTGTTTCTTTAGAAAAGCTTTAACGTATAGAAACAGATATGCAATACCTTTAGAGTATAGAAACAGATATGCAATACCTTTAGAGTATAGAAACAGATATGCAATACCTTTAGAGTATAGAAACAGATATGCAATACCTTGAGAGTATTGAAACAGATATGCAATACCTTTAGAGTATAGAAACAGATATGCAATACCTTTAGAGTATAGAAACAGATATGCAATACCTTTAGAGTATAGAAACAGATATGCAATACCTTTAGAGTATAGAAACAGATATGCAATACCTTTAGAGTATAGAAACAGATATGCAATACCTTTAGAGTATAGAAACAGATATGCAATACCTTAGAGTATAGAAACAGATATGCAATACCTTTAGAGTATAGAAACAGATATGCAATACCTTTAGAGTATAGAAACAGATATGCAATACCTTTAGAGTATAGAAACAGATATGCAATACCTTTAGAGTATAGAAACAGATATGCAATACCTTTAGAGTATAGAAACAGATATGCAATACCTAAATGAAATTATATCACTTACCTGCGCTAACTCTTATTACTTTCCTACTGATAAGGTAACAAAATAAATATTGCTGTGATAGATCAAGAAAAAGTTTTCGACCGAATAAATAGAGCAAATGGACAGAGAGCTTGAGTCAAGAATTCAAAAAGCCAATCTACGTACATTATGTACTTACACCAATTTTGAAACACACAGATATCCCGATGGAAACCACAAGGCAAATCGTATTTCAATATTTCAAATTCAATATTTATGCCAACATTTTGCTATCAATGTCAGACAAGGACAATAACAAAAGAACAAGAGAGAAAACTTACTACTTGTGAAATGAGAAGTCTAAGAAAAGCAGCAAATAAAACAAGTAGGGATCATGTGAGAAATGAAGAGATTACAAGAACTGCTGGAACAACATCAGTGGTCGAATATATAGAAAAACAGAGATTGAAACGGCTTGGAATGTTAATGAGAATGAATACTTATTAGCAAGCAACAACATGAAAATGGAAACCACAAGATGCAGAGAAAGACTAAGAAGAAAGGGATTCAAGAAGCTATCAACATTCTCAGACTTACAATAGTACTGCGTATCACACGAGGAAACGTGCCATTGTCCTAATACCGATTGTTATTCAATCTTGCGACGAGAAAAAGCTGAGACAATACAATAAATAGATAGATAGCAACAACAACAACAAAAAATGGAGAAAGGAAAGTTACGAGAGAGATTTCTTTTTCTTCTTCTTTCGTTCACTTAAAACATGTCTATATCTGTATTTCTGTCTCCTGAGTAAAACTCACTGTCTTTTGTAGTTCATACAGTGGCCCATAGAGCTTTGATTCCAGTGTTGTTTCCTCTGGCCAATATGTCTGCCTCAGCGTTTCATGCTCAGAACACTCTTGAAATATATGTTTGGCACTCTGTGCTGCCTGTCCACATGTGCACATGGCCGTGTTGCCAATCTTGAACTTTGCATACATGTAACTGCGGAGGCTTAGAAGAATGTTTGTCAAGCAACAATGAACAGGAACGGCCAGTAATCGTTTAATTATGGATGTGAATATAGAGACCTATGCACGTTCCAGGGTGCAATGACGCTCCGACGAGTAAATAACTAACTAGCTAACTATCTAGATAATTAATTAACGAATAGTTAGTTAACGAACTAACTATTAATATGACTAACTAACTAACTAACTAACTAGATAGCTAACTATCTAGATAACTAATTAACGAATAGTTATTTAACAAACTAACTCTCTATATGACTAACTAGCTAGCTAGCTAACTATCTAGATAACGAATGAACTAGTTAGTTAACCGATTAACGAACAAACTAGCTACTTAACTAGCTAACTAACTAATTATCTAGCTAATTAATTAATTTACTAACTAACTAGCTTATCAAGTCTGCCTGCACAAACAGGAGCAGTACACCGGTAGCTAAGAGATCCAATCATATCGTGTAACGAATAAATATAGCTTCAAACAACAGCAATCATGGATGTACGAAAAAACTCACATGTAAACAAAATGTTATGATGCCGGTATTGACCCTATGTTGTGACCGTGTGAGCGCAAGGCATTGTTTACTTTCTATTCCACAAACATCCCATAACAATAAATATACAGAGCAAAAGCTCTGACGTAGTGGTTAAGCCGTTAGCTTTCTATTCAACGGGTTGTGGGTTCGATTTTCCCCCAGATCCCTGAGTAATTATCGCTTGAACCTACGTATCTACGCACTATATGAGTGGTACACTCGGCAGACGGTTTGCCGTTTCGTTCAGAAGTACGGAGTACATATGGGGGTAACTCCAGTACAATGAAGTCAAAACCGTATAAACACAAAATATAAATAAAATAACAGAATATGGGCGTTGCCATTACAATTGTCGAAAAAAACACTTTAAAAGATATCTACATGTTCACACTACACTGTTCATAGTGTTCCTTAAAAAACGTTGACACTTAAGAGAATACACAGAACAAGATGTTCTCAGGTAGAATAGGTAAAATTTATGTTAAAACTCAGACCAGAACATTTCTTATCTGTAAAAAAGCATGAATGTGCCACACGATCCGGTGGATAAATACCACATGTGTCTCGGTCTGAGACGCATAATTATTATGTAGTTTGATATCAGAGGCAGATTCCGTATTCAAGATTTCATGTCTGTCAGTAGACGCTTGCAGGAAATTAGCTTTACAATTCTGAATAGATAATGTTTTACATTTCTATGCTAGCAAAATGTGGAAACTGTCATTCTTCGAGGTAGCTATAGAAAATGACTATTCATTTTTTAAACTGTAAAATTATTCAGTCTTTCAAAGAATTAATGAAAATTCTTCATTAATTTTAGAATAAAAAAATTTAGAAAATAAATTTTCTTTTTTTCCATCCACGCCGTCGAGGTGTATCAGGGAATAAGGTATTAGTGCGCATTTTGTTTTTGGACCAACCTCATAACAATAGTAATGGCCAAGATTACGCCCGTCATCTTTTCTTCCGAAACATCTAGTACCCATTTATTTAAGGTGGGCCGATTAAGGAGAAGTCGGCCATGTAAAAATAATGTCTGGGTAAAGTGGAAAATAAACAAAGAACTTTGAAGCCAGTTCTGTCGTCGTTACTTTTAATCAAATTCTGCTGAAAATGATTTAACGGATATAAAATCATCACAAATATGCTCAGATATATTTTCTCACAAATACACTGAGATAACTTCCTCACAACACAAATACACTGAGATAACTTCCTCACAACACAAATACACTGAGATAACTTCCTCACATCACACATACACTGAGATAACTTCCTCACAACACAAATACACTGTGATAACTTCCTCACGACACAAATACACTGAGATAACTTCCTCACAACACAAATACACTGTGATAACTTCTTCACAACACAAATACGCTGAGATAACTTCCTCACAACACAAATACGCTGAGATAACTTCCTCACAACACAAATACACTGTGATAACTTCCTCACAACACAAATACACTGTGATAACTTCGTTGCAAACATGCTTAGAGAACTTCAAAATGAATAGAAATAAGTTCGTGTTATCAAAATAAAACGATAAAGCAACCTAACAACAGGACACAGTGACGGACGACGTTTCGATTAAAAAGTCTTCATTAGGACAGAGACAAGCAACAGGCAATGAATGTTACATCAAAAAAACATAATGTATGACAAGAGTAAATGAGAATACAGGAGATTAGATGACAAAGAGAAAGTTAGACAGAGAGATAATAGGCAACTACGATAAGAACAGAAAAGAGAAAATAAAGGCCACATACAATTAAACAAAAGGGGGAAAATATTAGGTAGTAATGGGAGGAGTGTCATGGGAACAAGTAAAAAGAAGAAGAAAATAAAGTGATACGAGCAGTTTAGATGATCTAAATATTAGTAATAAAAAGTAACGTATCTGATTGTCTTGTCCACCTGAGTGATGCAGGCAAATAGTGACAAATAACGCAGGACTAAAGATCAAAAGTAGAAGAATGTGGAATAAGACAGACAGTAGGTCATAGTTGGAGAAAAATCTCTGTTGTCCAACACAAGACAGGAGCGGAGAGAGCCAGACAACGAGCGTGGTCAAAGCATGGACGTGAATCTGATAAAGTAGTGGGTCTTACAATGGAGGATACCAGTTTCAGTCTCGTGTTGTTATCAGACAACGGAACTAATATCTAAAAACTAAAAATGGATAGGGACGTATGTCAAAAACATGTTCAGATATACTCACACCAACAAGTTTCTAACTTTCATGAAGTACTCACACCGACAAGTTTCTAACGTTCATGAAGTACTCACACCGACAAGTTTCTAACGTTCATGAAGTACTCACACAAGTTTATACAAACTGAGGAAAAACAAACCATGTAATGTCATCTGGTTACGGTGATCTCACTCCACGCGTGCCTGAGCCGGCGCATTTATTGCTGTTGTTTACACCACACACAATTATCGTTCTTGGCCTGGGTAAGAAATAATAATTACCGAACTTGTGTGCAGGGCGACAAGCATGAGATATTGTCATAACCTTCTTTCTTGTAACTCATCTGTTCAGAAATGAAACAGATCGTATGCACATTCATTGGAGTTTCTATACCGCAATGTTACAGACGTGGAAAGTCGATCAGTACTTCAGCGTATTCTTGTTGACTAGTACAGAGGTTCTCAACTTTTTTTTTATCCATGGCTCCTTTTTCGAAATTGTTTCCTCTGTGGTCACATGGTATAAAAAGAACACAAATAATCTTCAGGAATAAACCTAAAAATGTTCCGTTTTATTGATATATATCTAAGTAGATTATGGTTATAATAATTGCCATCTATGCCCCTCCCACTAACACCCATTGGAGTGAATTTAAATCAAATGATAAAATCAGAGAAGAGACACATCAAAATTTCATCACAGATGTTATCAGGAAACGCCGTTGGTCCTACTGCGGGCATGTCCTACGCGCAGACATCAACAGAATACATCACAAATCTCTTGAATGGATACCTACAGGCAAAAGAGCCAGGGGTAGACCAAAAGAAACACTCAGAAGAACAATACTTAGAGAAATTAAAACAACCAATATCCATACTATCCAAGAACTGCACAGAATAGCTTTGAACAGACAGAATTG
The DNA here is from genome assembly GCA_034231615.1 of Meghimatium bilineatum. Classification (NCBI taxonomy): domain Eukaryota; kingdom Metazoa; phylum Mollusca; class Gastropoda; order Stylommatophora; family Philomycidae; genus Meghimatium; species Meghimatium bilineatum. The sequence continues at coordinate 11,247,704 of CM067320.1, forward strand.
GAGAGATCTGATCTCTGCCCTATGCGCTAACTTCAGCGCAAAAGGAAAATGAATGAATGCCCCTCCCACACGAAATTTATGGAAAGCCACTTATGCACGAATAGAATGACAAGTTAAAATTGTGAACATAAGATCGCGCAGTTATAGGTAATTGCTATTCATGTAATCGTGGTGTTCATTTGCAAATTTTAACTTAAGAATAAATTCGGTCATAAATTTTACCGGAATCTGAATACGTTGTGTATGTTTGAAAGATACATACACAACGACGATCGTGCACTACGGCAGGGGATGGAAACATATGACACCCTGGCTGAATCTGGCACGTCAAGTATTTTTATTGGCCCGCAATAGTAATTAAATTCTACTATATGCATTTGATCAGGAGATTTAAAAAACAAGATTACCACTGACAAGTAGTCAATCACGACGGTAAACAGTGAAACAATAGGAAAACCTTTGAGAAGTGTGCAATACGTGTTCAGAACGAACGGAAACGAGACTGGAAGAAATTGTCTTAAGACTCATAAGTGAAAGAAAGATTTACAAAATAATATCTTAAGACTCTTAAGTAATAGAAAGATTTAAATAAAGAGCGTCTTAAGACACGATGTAATGACTGACATGACAAAGTACTAAATCGTTTACTTTGATCGCGAAATTATTATTTTTAGATATTCCATTGGCCAGTAATAGTCCCATATAGACCAGACAAACCTGAATTTGGCTCATCTTCCGAAAAGGTTTACAATTTTAACTATTGTAGATGATCGACTACATTGTACCCGGTTTACCCTATGTACTCCATTTCTTTCAATGAAGCGGCACGGTGTCCACCGAGAGTACCACTCGTAGCACGACCGGGCAGACGCCACCACCTGTGGACTGATGACCTAGATGGTCGGTTGTGATTTTTGTCGTGTGTTTAATTACTGCTTATCAACTTCAATTATATAAATAGTGTCCAATGAATAACCATAAAAATAATCAAAAACATACAGAATGAAGGCCTGTTTAGTTTTTGCAGTTAGGTCTTTAGTACAGTAGTTGGTCACGCTACAAGCGTCAAGCGATGATTGCGTATGTATTTCCGAAAACATTCACTAAGAAAACAAAATATCGTGAGTCTTGGGTTGCGTGAGTCACCGACGAAAAGAAGGCTGCCTATTTCTACATCCATGTACGACAGTAAATCTAAACACACAGTCCAACTATACAGAACAATCACACAGTCCAACTATACAGAACAATCACACAATTCAACTATTCTGAACAAACACAAAGTCCAACTATACTGAACAAACACACAGTCCAACTATACTGAACAAACACACAGTCCAACTATACTGAACAAACACACAGTCCAACTATACTGAACAAACACACAGTCCAACTATACTGAACAATCACACAGTCCAACTATACAGAACAAACACACAGTCCAACTATACTGAACAATGAAACACAATAACCGACCCTATGTTGTTGGTGTCCGAAAGGGAAACAAAGAATAACAACACTATTTACCGCACATACATATCGCAAGAGGCGACTTAGAATGGGGAGAAGTTGGCTTTTCCATCTCATATAGTCACAATGATCCATAGCCATGATAAAGATGGGTGTGTCAGTTCGAAAGGCACAGATATTGCAGCAATGTTGTCAGCAATCACGCATGAAACTCACACGCGAAAATCACACACATTGACTGCATAATGTATTTTCACACTGAAAGGACACCCACCAAAAAATTGGAGTAGTCTTTCTAGTACATGAAGTTTGCTTAATTAGGTCAGAATGACAGCACAAGCAGGACAGAATTTTGCTAGCTTACACTGTCATTTGTAGAGAATATTCTTTCAGAAATTCCGAACCAAACCAGACGTTACACATAAATCTTAAAGGAAGTACAGCACACATGGCGACATTCATAACATGGTTAACCTTTCCTTTCGCGAAACCCTTGACATTTGACCTCTTTCATCGTGTTCTCAAAGGAATGTAGGGGTGCCAGTTATCCCATATACTCTTGTCTTTTGCATAGAAAGTGGGGAGTGGGGAAGACGATCCACTGGGATTGACCTGTGTTCGATTCAGGATTACCTAAAATTAAATATTCCTCCACATGTCTGCTGATAGAATGTTTGCTTTACCTGCCTCACCGTAGTCAAATCCCTAGTGAGTGATTTCAACTTGCTGCATCCACACTTCTTATGAATTCAAAACATGACTTATACTGTCAGGAACTTAGCCAGATGGTGGATAAACGTCCCCCCCCTGCCCCACAACCTAACAGTTGTCTGCGAAATAATCATGAATCTAATGAACAAGAAGAAATTGCAATGAAGATATGCGAATGACCATTGTTTTAGGTATTCACACATCCCCTCCTGCTAATGACGCATATACGGTTCTGCTCACATACCTTCTTTGTATAGTTTGTTTATTTTATTCAGTAGTTTGTGAACTTAACTTCAACCTTTGTCAAGAAGAAGTCACCGAAACAAATACTACACGTATGAAGAAGTAAGACAAGGATGTATCTCACAAAACTTTTCAGCCCATACTTAAATATAAATTACATATATTTGACACAGGCAAAAAAGTTTTGTCAAAAAGTCGAATATGACATTTGCACGACAGTAGTTAATACAGATGGAGTTCCTGTATTCAAACACCTCCTCCCACTACTAGGAAATAAGAACATGGAAATTAGTACTTGAATGCAATCCAAAATTTTAAAAAAGGCGGATAGTAAAGTACCTCCATCCCTTTTAAATTTGTCCCCACAAATTTTTAAAGACGCTACAAGAGCGAGTCATTTCATTTTATTTTTGGCTAATACATATCGTAATAAACGACTAAGGAGGTTTTGTGGGTGAGGTTGGCTGTCCCATCGCATAGAGAGTCACTGTGACTTATAGGCCATGCTAATGTTGGATGTGTCAGTCTGAAAGGCATGGATATCACATCCAAGCTATAAACCATGACACTGCCACATTCATTTCTACGGACTACATCGTATTTATCTGCAGGAGTTTGAGAACGAGCGCAGAAGAAGAAGTAAAAGATAGCAAACTAAAAAGCCCCAAAACGAATCCTCTTAATGCTTTTCCTAGGCAATGGTACACAAAACCTCACGGAAAAGAGAGAACTGCCCACAAGAAAGAGGAAAGTACATATTTTAAAAGGTACTTACTTTTAAACCCACCCAACTTTTGTCGGAGACAAAATCTATAGTCCCGATGCCTTAATGTTCAACATTGATTAAAGAACAATTATTTTTATTCGTAATGTTTCAATAACTATTGTAATGTTATTACAGACTACAATATTCCCACAACCTTCAAGTCTTAAACACTCTGCATAAACTCAACTCTGTTCTGAATGTATAGTCAGCGATGCAAACCATTCTCTGAGTTAAATCTTGCGGACTGGTCAAATCAGTAAGCTGATCGTTCGGTGATTCGTCCGTTTCATTGGTTGGCGATATAGAAGTAAGTATACGCCGATACACCATGACCAATGAACAACTCGGATAAGTTGGATCATCTAAGATGAAGTAACAGAATTCTCAGGGCCCATATCCAGAGAAAAACTTGCTGATAACCTTGGAACGAACTTGTCAGGAGACCATCTGCATATAAGACATGTTAACTGATTGGAAAATAGCATAAAACTATTTATTTGACTTTTCCTTTTGATTTTCATTGTCTGTATACAGAAAATGACAAGCACAAATCAGCAGAAAAGTAATGTGGAAAAAGTGAGTCATTTTATGAGGCTGTTTTCCAATTAGTCAACAGGTCTTATACTGGCGTTGGTCACGGATCATGTACATCCAAATATTCAGAATATATTAATTATTATTCAATCGCCCGCAGTCTTCCCGTCCGGTCTTCATTTCATTTCAGAGTGCCTCTTCCAACCGCGTTTAATTTACACTGACTTAACTTTTGGCAATTTTAATTTCGGTAGAGGCCACAAGTGGCAGGTGAGAACAGTTCGTTCAGGTGCATTCAGAATCATGATTTATTTTGTCAGGGTATGGTCTAGCTCACAGAAGAATGATCTACATATTAATCTCGGACTTGTTGAATTAACTATGCAAATAGAAGCGCAGGCACTAACAATCAAGCATGCCTTGAGAGTCCGTGGCTATTACAGCTACCAATGTTTTGGTGCCGGAAATCCATTTCAGTGCCACTCAAACTCGTAAGTAAGGGAGGGTTTTGGGTGCTCAAACCCCTCTCTTAGCAAATCTGAACATGACTTATAGTGCAATAAACTTAGCCAAAACATTTATTTAAAAAAAACCTTCACTTAGCGATTTTTCAACAAAAAAAGGTCTTCACAATTAGGTAAAAATACCTCACTAAGGTAATCATATCTACGGCCCTGGTGCCACTGTAACTGCCCCCAATTTCTATTCTAATGCTGGACGTTGTTACCGTCTCCACTTCATTCTGTTCCTTTACATATATACAGTACACCAAACTCTACATAAGTGGATGGAATGAATTGCATATTTCGATCTTCTGAGAATTTGTGGATTTATTCTCTTGAACATGCGGGAGTCCAGCGCATTAAAAGACCTGACACATTAGCGCCGAAAGCACCAATACTAAGATGATTAGTTATGGACAAGAATGACATATTAAGATCTTTACATGAACATTTTAAAAATGTTGCTGAAAGAGATATTCTTCTTCTTCTTCTTCTGCGTTCATTCTTAAACTCCTGTAGATTAACATGATGTTGTCCAGAGAACGGAATACGATGTGTCATAGTTTACAGCATTACCGGGATATTCGCGCCGTTTGGCATGACAAATCCGGCTTCAGCATCACTGTGGTTCACGTTGACCTTATATGGGTTGCGACAGCCAACTCCACCCCATAACTTCCTTTGACGTCTCCTACGACATGCACTAAATGTTAACAGTAATGATGTTCTTTGCCCCGTTTTTGGGCCCTGGCAACACACGGGCGGAAAGAAGATATTTGGAATACCCCCCCCCCCAGGGTGAACAAAACGGGGCGACTGAAGTATGTATGTGTGTGTGTGTGTGTGTGTATACAAACAGCGAACACAGGAACAATAAGCACGCATACATGTCACTTTCTTGCAGAGACCAGGCACTGGGTTTGCCAAGAGTAATTCAACATCTGTTCAGAAAACTAAACTAACCCTAACCCTAATAATCAAATGACTTGTTACTTAATACTCTCTTTATTCTCCGATACAAATAATTCTGTACATTAATATTAAATCTCCCTTTCACGCGCGTTGAAGGGGTCCTAAAGGGATGCAAAGAATAGGACCACTGTTTATCAAAGTGATAATGCTATGAAATGTTCTCTTCCAGTAATTCTTAAAGCAACACACATAACAATAGACACTCCGGAACAATGGATTCCTACTTATACAGATGAGTCTGTTTTCAAAGCCACCATCAAAATAAGTTGTGGTGTCTATATGGAGTATCGAGAACAAACATCTGATGAGATGTTTGATGCATGTGGGGAGATATGTTCTATGAAGCTGATATAACAGCACTAAAAGCTGCATTGTACTATTGAAGACGATTTTTGTCACCTTTCCATCAAAGATCGCATACAATGTGATTTGTACAGACTATGTCCGCGCCTCATACTCTAGAGTGTGATGTACGTTGTAAGCTTCAACGAGTTCAAATATATCACCATGGTAACCAGCTCATTAGATATTCATATCTCAATATTGCTATGCAGTGAAGTCATGGCTATTCAAACACACCTATCAATGATAAGACATGCTAGTAAAGAACTGAACGGGAAATAGTGATATACAAAAACTACCAAGCACACAAAATGATGTTGATATTCTGTTAAATTCTTCCTCTTCTGCGATCAGTTTCCTATGCTCATAAGTCTATACAGGAAGGTGGGCCGCCTCCACGAATTCTGTCGTCAGCAGGAGGTCCTCACGGTTGCCCAACAGCTTCACCTTCAGATCTGTCCCTTGGGACCATATTTTGGTTCTCACGTCATCAAAGAGTGGGCATGTCTGCAGAATATGTTCTGGAGTCTGGGGACCCTTTTGACATGGGCATTGATCAGTTTGGACAGCCTTAAAATTATGTAAACAAAGAGGCTTGGCTGAACAAAAATATCCATGAAAAATATAGTCATAGAAATTTACAAATATATGACCATCCTAAATCCTAATGGCAACATCAATCTCCTGGGAAGGAAAGACTAGAGTATCATCTTCCGAGTTCGCACACACCATAGGCTATACAGCTTAACAATCAGCTGAACAGAATACAACCACAACACACTCCAGGGTGCTGCTGTGTACTCATCACTATGAAACTATTGACCACCACATTTTTGCAATGTCTAGTGCTGGATGCTGTCAGAAAAATGCTTCTTACGATGTCAGATACATTAAACACATTATATGGAACAAAACAGCAGCCCACAAACACATACATATATTACACGCAATAACACGGGATCATCGGAATGACCCCATGGACCACTGAAACAACAACCAACCAACCTACCTTTCATGCATGTTGTAAGAGGCGACTAAGGATAAGAAGTAGTAAAATAACTCTATGTAAAGTATTTTCAGGTTCCTATGACATGAATTTGAATGTCGTCTATATTATCAGTGGTTCCTTATGTGGTTCCTTATGTGGGCCGTATTAACTCCACCACCAGGGAATCTTTTTTTTTATCTGGTGAAATATTGAGCTTTCAAGAATCCACCCGCGATTTCTCGCGGATAAAGTGGATTTTTGGATGGACATCCCTGTGGATCATCGCTTAAACGCGACCGTTGGCTATATAGAACTGTCAACTAAAATGTAAACATGAACTAGTTTCCGATTTGCGTGGAATCTATTGGTTGGCCTTGGCTATTTTTGGCATCCGACTCCAAGTATGTAAATAACAACCAATTAAAAGTCCAAAAATAATCAAAAACGAAACGAATGGGGTCCAAATTAATTCAGCTAGAAGGCTTATAGAATCAAAAGTCAGGGTTTGAAGATACGGAGGTAGGCGCTATAAGTAGTATTGTCTGCAGCCAGAGTGTAGCTTCGTTGAGAAGGACGGAAAGCATATGTCGGTAACCTGAGTACAACGATACAATCTTCTATGCATTCTAAGCTCTTTTTTGTGTGTCCATACTGAGTGACTTCCTATGATTATATTTTGTTTGTTTTCTTCTTGAACTTTGGTTTTCACGCTCCTAGCGAACAGTCAGAAATTGGAAAACGTCGTTGTCTCAGTTTACATGTTGTAGATAACGTAAATCGTTTATGTAAAGTGACAATATGTCTCTTCTTCTTCGTTGTCAAATTCCTGCAGATTAGCAGGATATAGTCCGGAATGTACTGTGTCATGATTTACAGCTTAGCTGCGATGTCCGATTTTTAAAAAAATTTCACTGACTTCGGATTTCAGCATAGCATCTGTGTCACTTTTACCTTATATTGGAACAGAAAGCCAACTCTACGCCAAACCCTTCTTAATCGCTTCTTACGACATGCATGAAGTATAAATAGTGCTGCTATTCTATGCTTCAATTTTGGGTTCCAGCATCAACACTGTCGAACATTTCTGGTATTCACCTTATCTTTTCTTTTCATTTTATATCCCTTTATGTCTTGCAGAGTCTGGGATAGAGGAGTTCTCTGGAGATGCCTTTTTGTGTTCTTCATATATGTTTGTTTGTATATTTGTATATTTGTATATTTGATTCCTTGTCAAAAACAATACTGCAGGGAACTGTCGAGGGTGGAAGAAGCAGAGGAGGACAAAAAATAAAGACATGGACAGACAACATCAAGGAATGGACAGGGCTAGATATTTCCACACTCATCCGCATCGCTGACGATAGAATTCGCTGGAGGACTCTGTGTGCTGAAGCATCCAATGTGGTACCCCTACGACCCTGAAGGGTTATGGGTTTATTGATTGATTGATATTTGTATAATATATATATTTATGTTGACTCTTTTAATTCTGTAACCCATCGTTTGCAAGGTCTCCGCCTGGCATATTCACCGTATCACACTCGCAATGTTCATTTTTGATTCTTCTGAATGTTCTGTTGTCCTAACTTGGAAGTTGTGTTTTTTTTCACAATTGTATCTGTCACTATGACATAATTGAAAATGATATGTCCTGCATGCAGTTCTCGTGAGAAAGTAATGCCATATATATTAGATAATAAATTGAGGGTGTGTAGACTGTTTTATCAGATAACATACACAATCTCCAGGGTAAATAAGTAATGCTACTGAGCCGTTCGAAACGTTTCTGCTATTTTACTTTGACATTAACAAATAAATACGGTGCATCGAAATCACATCTGTTATAAAAATAATTGATTTAATAGAAACTAAATTGTATTATAGAACAAGCGATATGGGCTTCTACAAACGACAAACGTCACTATATTTGTTTGTTATGTAATATGGGATTGTTATTGTAGAATACTGAAAGACGAATACAGTAGAATTCTGATTATCCGAATTAATTCGGGATCAGACCGATTGGGATAATATGAAATTCGGATAATTGGATATAGCTAAATAAATGAAGCAAAACAGCGTACATATATCAAATCATACATTGAAATGAATGGAATTTTATTGCTAAAAGTTCAGTAATATGTAAGTAACTATGTATTGCAAATAAACTACATAACTCAGTACTGTAAAAAATATGCAAAATTACATAAATGGCACATGTGTACAGTAATACATTGTATATATGTATGTACATACGTAAATCAAGTGAATACGTTCACTCAAATTCGAGTCGGATAATTGGGTATTCGGTTAATTGGGACTCGGGTAATCGGATTTCTACTGTGCCTGTTTGAAGACCATAGAAGTAGATAAAGTTGAGAAGAGGTGAGGAAAAGGTAGCAGAGATACAAGAAAGATGGAAACATCATGAGATGAGATACAAGAAAGATGGGAACATCATGAGATGAGATACAAGAAAGATGGGAACATCATGAGATGAGATACAAGAAAGATGGGAACATCATGAGATGAGATACAAGAAAGATGGGAACATCATGAGATGAGATACAAGAAAGATGGGAACATCATGAGATGAGATACAAGAAAGATGGGAACATCATGAGATGAGATACAAGAAAGATGGGAACATCATGAGATGAGATACAAGAAAGATGGAAACATCATGAGATGAGATACAAGAAAGATGGAAACATCATGAGATGAGATACAAGAAAGATGGAAACATCATGAGATGAGATACAAGAAAGATGGAAACATCATGAGATGAGATACAAGAAAGATGGAAACATCATGAGATGAGATACAAGAAAGATGGAAACATCATGAGATGAGATACAAGAAAGATGGGAACATCATGAGATGAGATACAAGAAAGATGGAAACATCATGAGATGAGATACAAGAAAGATGGGAACATCATGAGATGAGATACAAGAAAGATGGGAACATCATGAGATGAGATACAAGAAAGATGGGAACATCATGAGATGAGATACAAGAAAGATGGAAACATCATGAGATGAGATACAAGAAAGATGGAAAAATCATGAGATGAGATACAAGAAAGATGGAAACATCATTAGATGAGATACAAGAAAGATAGAAACATCACGAGATGGATATTTAATGTCAAGAGTGCATCACTAAGGCAAAATCTCAGAGTATTTTAGAGGGGAATTGCAGCCATGGTTCGCTGCTGAGACGGCACTTGATGATAATGTTATATAGTGAATGTTTCTGATTTGCCACTGGCTAGATCTTGAAAACTTCCGAACGTTTTTGTTGTTCCGCCATCGTGCTGACTGACTGTATGGGGTTCTTTTTCTGTGCGCATTTAGAGAATTATAAAAAGTCGTTAGTCGTTGTTTTCATATGTTTCTTGTTGGATCATAGCGTTATCTCAATCTCACCTTTTTTATCTTAACTATTTCTCTACATTTTGGTTTGGTCTGAACTTCTGCTGTCTCAAAATTAATTATTTTGAATTGTTATCTATTTTCAAAACATATTACGGATATTTGATTTAGTGTAGAAACGTCAAAAAGATAGTTGTAAATGGAATTTGACTTTAGAAACGTCAAAAAGATAGTTGTAAATGGAATTTGACTTTAGAAACGTCAAAAAGATAGTTGTAAATGGAATTTGACTTTAGAAACGTCAAAAAGATAGTTGTAAATGGAATTCGACTTTAGAAACGTCAAAAAGATAGTTGTAAATGGAATTCGACTTTAGAAACGTCAAAAAGATAGTTGTGAATGGAATTCGACTTTAGAAACGTCAAAAAGATAGTTGTGAATGGAATTCGACTTTAGAAACGTCAAAAAGATAGTTGTGAATGGAATTTGACTTTAGAAACGTCAAAAAGATAGTTGTAAATGGAATTTGACTTTAGAAACGTCAAAAAGATAGTTGTAAATGGAATTTGACTTTAGAAACGTCAAAAAGATAGTTGTAAATGGAATTCGACTTTAGAAACGTCAAAAAGATAGTTGTATATGGAATTTGACTTTAGAAACGTCAAAAAGATAGTTGTAAATGGAATTCGACTTTAGAAACGTCAAAAAGATAGTTGTAAATGGAATTCGACTTTAGAAACGTCAAAAAGATAGTTGTGAATGGAATTTTTTAAAGTGGTTATATAAAAATGATGTCATGGAATCTCACCGCAGAAAGCTGTGCATCAGGACCGTTTAGAAATCAATGGCAAACTATTGAAATATTTATATTGCCTATAAAATCGCTGCAACCACAAGTGTGTGTTGATAGCTACACTTTGAATAGGAAATATGCTTCACATTTGTAAACAATATTTTATGGAGAGTTACGCTCGTTTCAACCGCGGACATTAGTCCATTTAGGTTATATCAGAGCTTTTAATTTCAAGATATAGTAGTGGTGGATGTTCAGGCAATCCCGTCATTACGACCTATGGAATGCTATAAGTAGATGGGATGTTTTAACTATGGTCGTTTTAAAAATTATTATGGTTAGACTCACTATCCGTGACCGTCAACAATATGATACCTAATTGTTAATGGGGAAAGTCTTCTAAAATGACTAATTTGTCTCTTCCATTGTTTTTTTATTGGCTGTAAACACAAAGTATAGTTATAGCCACCAATGAAAAAACATGGCAAAGGTCAAATGAGCCATTTTATGAGGCTGTTTTCTTATCAGCCAATAGGTCTCATACTGTCGACGGTCTGGCCCTAACATGAATGTGTAATCGGATCTCTTGTCTATTACAGAACCCCGTGGGCTCATCGGTCTTCATTATTCTTCTAAAGTGACAATAGCTAACTTTTCCCTTGATTTTCATTTGTCACATTGTGTGTACTTTGTGTTAACTGACAATGAAAATCACGGAAAAGTCAAATAAAACCATTGTTTTGTAATAAGAACATTATTACACAGGACTGTATTTAGAAGGGAGACGCCAATCTTTCAACTCTACCAACGTGTTGCAAAGTGATAGTGAGGTCAAGCACAAGTGAAATGGAAATAGTGTATACACAGATTAAAAGCAAGAGAGGACGGATTATCGCAGGCAGGTAATGAGTTAACCTCTCCTTTGGAGAGGCGCGCCTTTTCAGCCTGCGGACAATGTCCAAGTAGTCTATATCAGGTCGCATTATCAAAAAGTATTAGAGGTAACAAAGACCTCGATAGAGTAAAGTTGGACCGACTATACTTCAAGAATGAACGAAAACAAACGACCATCAAGGAATGGATACAACAATACCTTCCATTGAAAACATTTGACAATAATTAAGGAAAAAATCAATTCCCTAAAGGCCTATCTTTAACGGTCTAAATAACTACCTATAGAATGTCACTGCGTCTTTGACCGATGGATTTAAGTGTATTGGAACTCAATTACCGATCGGTCGTGGTGCCCTGCAGGGAACCGCTTCAGCGTATTATTTGATTGAGAGTCATTGTCACCGGAGGCGGGATCTAATCTTTACTGATCTATTCCTTCACGTGAGACGGTTACTAGCATTTAAAGAGAATTCGTAGTTTGAAACAGTTAGTGGAGGCACTGGCCATCTGGAATGAGTTAGGCAATTAAAATGCATGCTTGATATGTTACAGGTATACAAGTTACGCATAAATGGAGTTCGTGGGGGTCTAGATTACCAGAACAGCGACATTCACTACTTTGTTGATGGTATGCTCTGAATTGTTGTTAGCTCTAATATGGGGAATCTCCCAAGCTTTTTGGTTAAGCTGTTCGCCGCGTGTTAAGAGGTCACGGTTTCGAATCCGTCTAGTGACGCCTTGATTACAATGTTGATTTTTGTCAGAGATAACTGGATTATCGCATGAAGCTACTGAGTTACGTGCTACGAGTGGTACTCTCGACAGTCGACCTGCCGCTTCGTTCAGAGTGACGGAGTACATATGTAAAACCGAGCACAGTAAAGTCAATCCTCTACGACTTTTGAACCATTTTTTTGAAAGCTATTATATTATAACCAAATTGGACTAACATGTGAGATTTGAAATGGATCGTAGCTCACCATTAGTGGACCATTTTGCTTAACAAAAAGGATAGACTCACACATCTTATGAACTCATCATATCATACCTTCAGCTTGCTAATACGGCGATTCTCAACAGGGGATATACAGACTTTAAGAGTGACCACGGAGACAAATGTTGAAATTAGAGGGTTGCAGAACCATCGCTGACTAGTCAGGCACAGGCAAGTAACTACCCGATAGATAATTACGATGAATAGTGATACAGATTAAGAGGTTACTGAGACTTGCAAATAGAATCACTGACCTTTATTACTTACGGGATGAGGGGCATCAGAAAAAATTATATCTCAAAATGAGATTCATGGTCAGGAGCAAAGAATCAGAGCTACTGGTCTAATGAATTTATTTTGTGTTACTGTATCATAACATGTTTAACAGCATTGCCTTCACTGTACGCTGGCTCTGCTAATATAAATTTTCACAAAGGCCAATAGAAGCTTCATCTTTTTTCGTTCTTATTGAAAGGTTGAATAATCGCGGGAAATTGACTTTCTCTTTAAACGAAGTGGCAGGTAAGTTTAATACTCATAACATGTACGTTTGTAGCTTCAAGCCATAACCCATAGGTAATACATACGTTTGTAGCTTCAAGCCATAATCCATAGGTAATACATACGTTCGTAGCTTCAAGCCATAATCATTAGGTAATGCATACGTTCGTAGCTTCAAGCCATAATCATTAGGTAATACATACGTTCGTAGCTTCAAGCCATACTCCATAGGTAATACATACGTTCGTAGCTTCAAGCCATAATCATTAGGTAATGCATACGTTCGTAGCTTCAAGCCATAATCATTAGGTAATACATACGTTCGTAGCTTCAAGCCATACTCCATAGGTAATACATACGTTCGTAGCTTCAAGCAATAATGCATAGGTAATACATACGTTCGTAGCTTCAAGCCATAATCCATAGGTAATACATACGTTCGTAGCTTCAAGCCATAATCATTAGGTAACACGTATGTTCGTAGCTTCAAGCTATAATAGCTGTGGATCTCCAGAAATAATCACTTTGTAAACAAGACATTTGCTCGAAATTCGAACCTACGACATGTCGAGCAAAAATCTAACGACAATAGATAATCGCAAAAAAATATCGACATGGCCAGAGACGTAAACACTACTACTATCCTCGACTCCACTTTCAGACTTCCGCAACACGTAGCTAGGCACCTTCTTGCGAGTGAAGAAAACTCAAGCAGATAGGCTCAAATGAGCAACCGTAATAGATTATGAGAGATCTGGCCATATTTGAAATCAATTTTTGACAGACACAAAAATTGTAACAAATAACGATAAGTAGACATTGGCTATATTGGGAAGTATAAACATTAATCAATTTGTACATCAGATTCGGAGTAAGGTTTGTCAGATTAATGTAACTATTTACTGCCAAATTGTAACTTTGACCCGCGAATGAGGAGAAATATAATGGACGGATTGGACTTAAGCGGTGACGTAGATGGGTTAGCATTCAGGTCTTTTATATTAGAAGTCTCGGGTCATCTAATATACTATTGACGTCTACGTGTCCATTTATCACGGATGTTAGACGACTTAAGGCCATCGTCAATCAGCGACGTTCATGGCTTGTTCCAATGAAACATCTTAAGATGCTCCAGAAGTGTACATCTAATTAGCAGGGCTAACTCAGAAGCATGCGTGGGACTACAGGGGGTAAGTGCGTTCTTCACATTCAAAATGTATAACTGGGTAAACGGCCTCACGTCCCCAGTTGAAAGAGTAACGCTTCGTCAAAGTATGACTTTGATCCCCCAACTCTCCAATCCAATCTTACATGTGAACCCTCCAGGAGGTTTGAATCAATTCAGGGTAGCTCTAACTATCAACTCTATCTTGTATCAGCTATCTCACTAGAAATGAAATAACCTGAATGTTTGACATCGGTTCACCACGTACAGACCTGAGTGAATATATTTTAAGGTAAACTGCTTAACCCCTGGAAGTAGCAACTGCGTGTGGTTTTCATACTGTGGTTGATAAGCTTTGACAGTGAAATAAGTGTTTCTTGATTACTGTGGACACTTCAAGTCGGACTACTTTATCACAACTGGTAACTATTGCTTCATCTTAATATAACTTTGGGTGTGTTTACAGCATTCGCTTACCCTCTTAGTACTCTTCTTTTTGCATTTAATTTCAAACTATCGCCAGAATAGTTAGTTAGTCAGTTAGTTAGCTAGTTAGTCAGTTAGTTAGCTAGTTAGTCAGTTAGTTAGCTAGTTAGTCAGTTAGCTAGCTAGTTAGTCAGTTAGTTAGTCAATTAGTTAGCTAGTCAGTTAGTTAGTCAGTTAGTTATAGTGTTACCGGGGGTTTACAATCCAGTGCATACCATCACATTGCAACATATCGGGAAATTAAGCCACTGACAATCTCGCCAGAGAAGATGATGCATTGAAACAGTGTCATAGGAACTATTTACGAGACAGACAAAACAGCAAATACAGATGCCCTCAAAGCAAAAGTGGGAGAGTGATCACCTATATCAAGTAAACAAAATAATGTCTGCCATCAGCTGTCCAGAGGGGACCAGGATACTATTTTCCGACCACGACCAGGACATACCCGACTGCATCACAACCTATTTTATTATTACAAGATCGGCAGAACGGACTTATTTACATGTGACACTATCCATATGACAGCTGAACACGTGTTGCAGACCTTCCGAACGTACGACAAAGAGTAAAGAAACACTCGGCCATGTTCTGTTTCCTTTCATAAACAACTCTACGGCACTACTCGGGAGTCTACGATTGACTGGTACCTTTGTCAGAGTCATCAAACTGCAATTCTGAAAGTGAACGATGAAAGAGATCACCATCGACATGGCACTCCGGATACATCTATGAGTGCTCTAGCGCTGTACTCGAACGATCAGGGTACCAAAAACCGTTGGAAATTGTGCATCCGGACTATTTTAAAGCAATGGTAATCTACTGAACGTATTTATATTGCTTAGAAAATCACTAATAAAAAAACTGCGGGAGTAATGGCTATGTCCTGAATATGATATGCCGTGCTTCCACAAGACATTAAGACATCACTGAATTACTTCAACATAGACACGCATTCATGCGAGAGTCTTGATGGGAGCCGCCTAGCGCAGTGGTTAGCGCACTGGCTTCGGAAATGAATGGTCCTGGGTTCATTACCCAGTTGGTCCTGGGTTCATTACCCAGTTGGTCCTGGGTTCATTACCCAGTTGAGGCGGAAATGTTTTTTTCAGAGAGGAGATGGCTACCGCCCTCATTTGCAGAGCCTCTGAAATGTGATATCGCTAACATCTCACACCCCTACAGCATTAATAAATGATATGGGTTACTTTACTTTTACTTTACTTGTAAAAGACCCGATTGGTAGAAGAATCGATAGTGGTGCAGCAGCAGAGAACCTCAGACATGATGCTGAGCAACAACAAAATTGCTAGAAGAAAGGCACGATGTCATACAGACTCCTCTCACGCATGCGTAGAGTGCGACAGGAAAATGTCAGTCACTCATATGACTCATTAGTCACAGCTGGGCAGACAGCAGACATCATCTTCATCACCATCCAAGTTGAGCTAAATGGTCATCGTCGTTTACGACGGAAGTACAGCTTGTTACGATACCAGGCCCTCGTTTAAAGCTTCACCTCTTTTGAAGCCTAGCTCATTCTTAAGCATAATGGACTAACTTCCACTTGCGATTACTATTGCAAACAATCTTTGTTTACTTCTATGGTTTGCGAACTAACCACAACACATTGGCAGAAAGTATAAAGCGTATAATGATTTGCGAAACACAGGCAAGTCATATTAAACACAGAGGCAACACATACAAAACCTGGACGTTTCGACCAAAATTTTTTGTCAGAGTCACAACATTATGTGTGGTAGCATCACGACACAACAATAAATGGAAACACAAATACCTTATAGAAATTAATTTCACTTTTTGTATTACGGTTTCATACCTTTCCTTCCGCTAGTGTGCTTCATATTCAACCGAAACGTCGGCTTTGGTTTTATTTCGTAAGTATCTTTGTTGTTTGTCTTTGATAACTTCATTTTAAACCATTTTTTTTCTCATAACACCGGAAGTTCTAGCCAACTGTAAATTATTGTGCACAATTCGTTAACGCTGGAAAGTTTGGGGAAAAAAAAAACACATTATCGAAAATTAGATGAATCTGTCAGTAATTTCATTCAAATTACGACTTTCTTTTTGGTGCATCTTTCACAGCTAATTATCACAATATGATCTGCTCATTGACACATTGTATCGTTCAGCACCTGAAGCTTGAACTGTATGCCAGCGCCAGAACATCATGTTGATGTTGCGCTGCAGTTTTGTGCACATACACAAGGTGTAGTAATTATATAGCTTCATTATTTAGCTGCTCATAAACTATGGCTAAATTAACTATATTTATACATTTACTTCGAGCGAAAGAAGTTAAAGAAAGAATATACATGACCAAAGGTACATTCAATTACATGGGAAAAGACATTAACGTCTAGATAAAATGCAAGCAAACTACAAAAGACTGAGTTTTATTAAGGAGACAGAATTACAGATATAGACATGTTTCAAGTGAACGAAAGAAGAAGAAGATATATATAAGAAGCAGGGATGTTCTTGCCTGTGGACAATTTATGGCCCTCGAAATCATTAGATGTGCTCAGTCCGAAGCAAACCGGTTCAGGACTAAAAATACAATAAATATTGTATGTTGTTCATAACACAATAAATGTATCTTAAGTGAGTCATAATAATAACATATATAATAACGTGTATAATAATCATCTGTTTTACGGTTGGATCTGTACAGTGCACTGAGTTCATGATTAACACGATATTTAAATTCTTCTTCTTCAGCGTTCGCTCTCAATAACCACAACGAATATTTCGTGTGATTTCCGCCGGGGAGCGTGAAGTACGTTGTGCTGCAAGTTCCACAGTAAAACTGTGATTATTTGCACTCCGGTTGGCCACTTGTGGTCAGGACGTCCGAGGTCCAGCACATACGTTTTCGTCACTCCTTTATTTCGGGTTTGGTTTTAGTCCGTGACAGCCTGTGTATCTGTCGCCGGGCACGCTGGTGTGTAGTGCCTCTTTGCTCAATCTGGCACGAGGTGCTCCACCGTCTATAAACCCATCTCGTGCAATTGGACGAACTCTGCCTGTGTCCATCGGGTACTGAACCTTTTCTCATCCGCGAGCCTAGTTCCGTATGAGGAAGAACTCGCCAGAAGTGTTGGACCCTGGCTCGTTCGCCCTCCTACCCGAGGCATCGTTCACAGACATCGTGAATCCCTCGCACAAGTTTGAGTCTCACACCACGCGTTTGAGAGCAAGGCGTTCTCGAGCTGAGTGACCTTGTCCCAATAGCGCCTGAGCCCACCAGGTACTGAACCCTTTCTCTCTGCAAGTGTATTTCCGGTATAGGAAATCTTGACAGTAGAGTTGGGCCAGGAATGCCATCGTTGTCCCTTCTTGCCTAAGCCCATCGGGTTCGGAACCCTTTCTCTTCGCGAGCATATTTCCGGTATAGGAAGGCTCGACATTAGAGTTGGTTTAGGTCTTCTTGCTTTTCCGAGCGCCCAAGATTGGGTCTGGGTCTCTGCTTATAAGGTCTCTGCTTTTCATTTGCAGTTCGCGCTGCCCTCTGGCGCTGTTCTGCCGTTTCATTGTGTCATTGTACTCATTATGACATATATTTGTTTCTCGGCATGCATCCACCTTTACGTGCCTTTTACATTGGCCGCCCCTCCAATGTTCTGACTGGACTAACAGGCGTCACTGTATGTCGACAGTGTCGCTGTATGTGGTGATACAAATGGTGTCGGAGATATTGTCTGTCTCTTTTACAGTCAAATCTATTTCCATCTGCTTCCTCCACATTCTCGGACACGATCCCCAAATGATTTGGCCAGAATCAGCTCGAGCTGCTGTTTTCTGTTTCCAGGGTGCACCGCGAGGAGGTACATTTGGAATCTTGGTTATCTGTCAACCATGGGTCCGCCTAGAGCATTGCGTTCCCTTTGCACCACATTTAAATTCTATATTAGACAGTATATGTACATGGCGCATGTTACAAAATATGTGTACATGCAGGATTGTTAGAGACATCACGACAAAAATAACTAACCCTTTTGATCGGTAGATACTAAAATCGCGTATAACTCATTTATTAGTGGATGTTATAAATTGACCACTTGGTGCCAATATGTCATCACTTGGTGCCAATATGTCATCACTTGGTGCCAATATGTCATCACTTGGTGCCAATATGTCATCACTTGGTGCCAATATGTCATCACTTGGTGCCAATATGTCATCACTTGGTGCCAATATGTCATCACTTGGTGCCAATATGTCATCACTTGGTGCCAATATGTCATCACTTGGTGCCAATATGTCATCACTTGGTGCCAATATGTCATCACTTGGTGCCAATATGTCATCACTTGGTGCCAATATGTCATCACTTGGTGCCAATATGTCATCATAGACTAGAGATGAGGAGGACCATATAAACATCACTGAACACAGAAAGGGGGTTGGGGGCATCGGTAGTGGGTGACACCTGCGCAGTAAGTTGTGAAATACGTGGTACTGTGTCAAGATTACATTCAATTTCTACGAGAAACAACCAACAGGTTTCTCCATGTCAAGAGATGTAAATATTTTAGGCTAATCTTTTAGTTGATACTTTTGTATGGTTCGTGAATGATGCTATAATTGTACACATAACACTTGCACAAAAACAGGTTCCCCGCAACTTTTACGTATTAGTATATGGTTTGGAGACATGTCAATAGAGAGACATGGACAATAGAGAGACATGGACAATATGGAGACATGGACAATAGTGAGACATGGACAATAAAGAGACATGGACAATACGGAGACATGGGCACTACGGAGACATGGACAATATTTAGACATGGACAATAGAGAGACATAGACAATACATAGGTACGGACAATACATAGACATGGACAATAGAGAGACATAGACAATACAGAGGTACGGACAATACATAGACATGGACAATATAGAGACATGGTCAATAGAGAGACAAGGACAATATGGAGACATGGGCACTACGGAGATATGGACAATATAGAGACATGGACAATAGAGAGACATGGACAATAGAGAGACATGGACAATATAGAGAAATGGACAATATAGAGACATGGACAATAGAGAGGCATGGACAATAGAGAGACATAGACAATACAGAGGTACGGACAATACATAGGCATGGACAATGAGCATAGATGAGTAGGAAATAATTATGAAAAAATAATGCCTGCAGTGTTGATGAGGTTTATTTGATCTATGGAGAACCGCAGAAATAAAGATGTGTTAGAAACACTAGACATGCAGGTACAAATAAGCAGAGAGAAAATGTTGGACAGATAAAAAAAAAATCATCAAACCTTGATAAAGACTTTAGCGCAAAAGAAGATGAAAGAACGAAGCTAGATAACACTAAGACTTCCACCAATTCTCTGTAGGACTATCATTATTTCTCAAGGCTTCTACCTCTCTCCAGAGAAGATAAAACAGCAAGCACTCAGCTGATGAACTATTATCAAAGACAACACCTGACACAATAGATGTCAGTTCGCAATCATTGCATGCCCTATAATCTAATATCGTCTCAGATCATAAAGTCGTACTAGGATAAATGCCATAACGCCCTGATATAACTAATATTTATTCCATTCACAGGGTAAAGGTGCGTGAAACAGCAAATAAATGGTTTAATTTCTTAATTTAAAAAGAATATGGTTCCGGTTTATGTGGATGAGGGTGGCAGAAGGGTGAGGGTGAAACTGAGGGAGGAAGAAGGTGTCGGTGAAAGAGGATGGAACTAAGGGTGAAAGTTTGTGGATCTAAGGATGGAAGTGGAGGGGGGGGGGGACTGACGATGGAAGTGGGTGAAACGGAAGGTGGAAGTGGGTGGAACTGAGGACAGAAGTGGTAGGGGAGTGAAGCGTGTGGATGGAAGTGTGAGAAACTGAGGATGGAAGTGTGTGGATGGAAGTGGGAGGAACTGTGTAAGTGTGTGGATGGAAGTGGGATGAACTGAGGAGTGAAGTGTATGGATGGAAGTGGGAGGAACTGAGGAGTGAAGTGTGTGGATGGAAGTGTGAGGAACTGAGGATGGAAGTGTGTGGATGGAAGTGTGAGAAACTGATAATGGAAGTGTGTGGATGGAAGTGGGAGGAACTGAGATGACAGTTTGTGGATGGAAGTGGGAGGAACTGAGGATGGAAGTGTGTGGATGGAAGTGGGAGGAACTGAGGATGGAAGTGTGTGGATGGAAGTGGGAGGAACTGAGGATGGAAGTGGGAGAAACTGAAGATGGAATTGGGTGGAAGAGTAGAAAAACACAGAAAATTAGAATTTCCAGACATTAAATTAAAAAACAAAACATATATGAGACCAATATACTAAACTCGAGGCTCGGGTGATACTGACATCATTCTTACGTATGCAGTTAGTCAATGAAAATCGATCACAGTGGGAAACAAAGAGACTACCGGTATATTCTTACACTGAACTAACTTACTGCTCTCGTTCTGGTAACGTTTTTCAAATTGTGCTGATATCATGCCTTCCCTTTTTTAAAGTAACTTTAAACGGTTAAACAAACAAGATACAAACTTCTGAAGTAAAGTATCGAGTTGTACAAATAACATCTGCCTCTATCTGAAAACACAAAAATCTAAAGTATACAGGTATTCTCACATCCAATTTCAGAGTGTAAAAATAACACATGTTATCTTAACAAAATATTACAATGTCAAGTTTTAAAAATGCACTTTGTTTTAAAACTAAATTTTCTAGCGTAAAAACGGGGCATTTTCTAATCATGTTAGACTTTAACATTGTTATGAAATTAAATAAAAAACACACAAAAAAACCACAACTAAAATAAAGCGAAAGTGTCATAAAATGTTTAGACATTTCACACTGTACACACAAATTAATGACGCAATCATCGTTTGTGTTTCTCTTTAATACGGGGAGGGCTGGTGTGTTCTTACATGGAGGGGGATTGTACCATCCAAGAGGTTCCCAACTTGTGGGTCGCGTCCACTTTAAGGGTCGAACGACCCTTTCACGTGGATCAACTAAGACCATCGAAAACACTCTATGAAGTAGCTAAGAAACTAATGTTATGATTGGGTGTCTCCACAACACGAGGAACTGTAATAAAGGGTCCCGGTATTAGGAAGGTTGAGAACCACTGATCCCAGACACTAATGATTGTTGGCAGACACATCAATTGAAAGGCTGTAAACAACAAAACTGTGAATATCAATTACTCATGGCATTAAATTATATTTTCTATATGTAATTATAACACTTGGGGTTCAATTTACTTATAGACATCTTTGCTACCTGAAGAACATAACCTTGCAACCACATGACTTTCATAAATATTATTTTTTTGGCGCATCATGATTATTTTTTATCATTGTATGTGTAATGTAATCCAGTGAGATAAGTTGGTATGAGGATTTCGATACGGAGAAACCGAATCCCAAAACTCTTACTGTTTGGGCGATTTTCACATGATCTAACAACTGTTACTGTTTGGGCAACTTCCACATGATGCTAGAAGAAGAGGCAGACTAACTTATATTTCGTGTTCTGCAGTCGAAGTCAGACTCCAAGATGAATTTCAGGGAACTGTCGAGGGTGGAAGAAGCAGAGGAGGACAAATAAAGGCATAGATAGACAACGTTAAGGAATCGACGGGATCGTAGAACTTGTCCGACAGGCAATTTATCAATAAATGTTATTGTCATCGTCTCTGACAACTGTTAAAAACTGGCAGAAAAACATGCCATATAGAGAACAACTCTGCACAGAATATGAGAACAACCCTGGGAAGTGGTTTTAGGACATTTGAGAACAACCATGCATAGTGGTGCTAGGACATTTGAGAACAACCATGCGTAGTGGTGCTAGGACATTTGAGAACCATGTGTAGTGGAGCTAGGACATGTGAGAACAACCGTGAGTAGTGGTGCTAGGACATGTGAGAACAACCATGCGTAGTGGTGCTAGGACATGAGAGAATTCAATATTAAGTATAGCAACAGATCTAAGGATCGAACGTAAGTTGCAACAGTCCATCGAAGACGTGTCTCCAAGATTAGTCTGCCATAAAACAAGTAATTCATGATTTCACCGAATGAACCATGAAAAGTCATTTTTGACAGCTACCAGATTTTCTATCTGATGGTTTGCTTCAAACCGCCCATCAGGCCAAATCAGGACATATATATGTATATAGATATATGATATGTATGTGGGTGCGCGTATGTATGTATATATATATATATATATATATATATATATATATATATATATATATATATATATATATACGGTTATTGGCGTGAGCGAATTCAAATCGAACGAAAAAAATCACAGAAGAGACACGTCAAAACTAGATCACAAATGTTATTAGAAAACGGCGTTGGTCCTACATCGGATATGTCCTTCGCTTAGACAATAACATATTTCATCACCAATGTCTTGCATGGATATCTAAATGCAGAAGAGCCAGGGACAGACCAAAGGAAACACTCAGAAGAGCAATACATAGAGAAATTTATTTTTTAAAAGAACAATATCCATACTATTCATGAACTGCACAGAATAGCTTTAAAGAGACAGCATTGGAGAGATCTGAATTCTGTCCTATGCGTTAAAGAAAAATGATTGAATGAATTGGTTTGAGGCGTTACCTATTTCCACAAACAAAAACAACAAAAAGTTCATTACATATCGGTAGATCTTTTTCAAATGTGATACAGGGGATCACAGCTTTTTTTTTTAGTGATTTTACAGTCTTTTACACTATTTTTACAGTCATTTACACTATTTTACGTCTTTTACACTATTTTCAGTCTTTTACGCTATTTTTACAGTAATAGATGCCCTGTCTCCAATTCCTTTAGTGGAGGGAGGTCTCAAACTCATAATCCGAATCTGTCCGCTTCTTATATATATATATATATATATATATATATATATATATATATATATATATATATATATATATATATATATATATATATAAGAAGGTGTGTATGTATACATATTGGTGTGTTGCGTCCGTGTGAGCGTGTGCGTGGATGCATATACACATGATTTCCATAATTATTAAGTGAAGTTTTGAGTAGCTTCTTCCGAAGGAACCCCCTGCTTATCTTTGGAAGCCTTTACTTACAGATTAGATCCAGGTATCTGACAAGAGGTCGAGACGCCCCACTTTTACCGTCAGTTGCAGATTTTAGTCTTTGGCAGACCTGGAATATGTGTCTTTATTAAACGTGCCTTCTGTTTACAATCAAAGCTTGTGTGTTTGTATGTAGTGTATTGTTTATAATTTGGCGTTTTTAAAATGGTAGTTTGAGAGTGAAAGAAGTCACAATTCATGAAATTTTGGAAGTAGGAATTATTTCATGTAATTATAAATGTGAGAATTATTTCATGAAATTTTGATAGAATCGTTTCATGTATTTATAAAAGTGAGAGTCACAATTCATGCAATGTTGGGAGTGTGAATTATTTCATATGATTATAATAGTGGGAACTATTTAATGTAATGATGAGAGTGGAAACAGTGTAGTTTGTTATAACAACAAAAAGTGAAGTTATTAGATTTAAAGATGCATTCTGGGACATCTTTCTATAGCTTTAAGTGTGGTATGGTGTTGTATGGATAACATCCACCGAAGACGGATGAATTGGGTCAGTGGCGCAAATAAAACGACGACACAACGCATTTACATTCTCTGGACTACATCCTGCTAGAAATATAGTATGATCATTGTCCTGCTACAAGTGAGATCCAGCGGGAATTTGAGAATTAACGCTGAAGCAGATGAAGAAAGTGTATGGATAACAGTGGGTACATGTGGTTTATCAAGCGACCATACGTGACATAACCAGAATCGATCATCATTCAATCCTGCGACAACAACAAATGCAGAGAAAAGACAAAAGCCAATAGACAGAATATTGATAAACAAGACCGCATTGTTCTTTTTTACTGAACCCACTACAACAAAAACACAATGTACATTATTTGACAAATACGTTAACACATACGTTTACTCTATGTAAATTAAAGCTTTCATTACCCTTGAGCCCAGGGGCCCTAAAGGGGAGCAGATAATAGCCCCACTTTAACATGTCATATATATACCAAGAAACAACTAATGAGTTTGCAGCGGGATTAGTTGTCCATGACATAGGTCTAAAAGACATAAAAGCCATACTCAAAACGACGAATGTGTCAGGCAGAAATGCGTAATTATGCCAGTCAAGCTATAAACTATGACAGAACGCATTTCTTTGCTTGGGATAGATCCTGATAATTGTAGAAATTTGAACGTCCAGTATTTTCTTGGTGTGGATACACCATGATAACTAGAAGTTTGAACGTGAAACAGAAGAAGAACGAAAGCTTCACTTCATTCATACTATGTTAACAATTTGTATAGTATAGATATTGAACAAAACTCACAGTTGAGAGCAAAATGTAACAAATTGAAGCTAACAATTTACATAACTTCATTTAAAAAATACTAATTCCTTATCGGAAGTATTTTCTAAAACAAACACAACAATTTACATAATAAATATAGAAATCTCACTGACAGACACGACATTTTCTGTGTATCTTTCCTCGCATAAGACAGGGACAATTAAGACGGGATCTGAAAATATTTGCACATAAATCCTGACACAATCACATTTCAACGAACGTTCGCTGATAAATAATTATTTCTTGTGATTTTTTCCCCCCGATTTTCAATGAAAAAAACCCTTGAAAACTGCCACCGAATACCTGTGACAATATCTCTGTAGTAATCAACCATAGAACACAGCTACTTTTGTATTATAAAATTGCTATAAGCACACAGAAAAACACACACAAATCTATGTTTCGACCAAAAAGCCTTCATAATTATAAAGATTACTTGATGGAGTCGTTGACTTGAGTGTGCTTTTCTGTTTGCTTTCAGTGCTGCGGGAAAAAAACCCTGTTAGTTCTCATGTTTATAATTTTCTCACTGTTGGGTTATAGTTTTGTTATTATTTGCGAATGTCCATTTTCCAAAAAGAGCATTAACAATTGGTGCAGTACCCTTCACAGACAGTATTAAACATAAGCAAATATTTGAATCATACTTTGCTAGAGGCACTACAATCTAATAAACAGTTTAAAAAGGTATTGTCCATAGTGCAAAATAGGTGTAGAATTATAATGCAATGGATTCCATCACACTGTGGAATAGCAGGAAATGAGAGAACTGGCCAAGGAAGGTTCTAACATGCCGCAACCGGATGTACCAATCAGCTATCACCAAAAGAAATCCATGATAAAGGTACAACGAAAGCCTAACTTACCTTCACGGGACTCTACCACCTACTTAACAGACAAGAACATGTCATCATATTTCGACTGAGAACTGGACACAATAGACTAAACAGCTATATATATGTATACCCAATTTGTAATTGGCACAACAGCGAAGTGTACATGTTCAAACTAAGAAACATGTTCAAACTAAGAAACATGTTCAAACTTCGCCGTAGTCGTAACCTTCGATAAAAGTTACCATGTTGTTTCGACCGGCCGATGTTGTGATTGAACTAGTTACGTGCACGGCGTGGGTGGGCGGAACAACAAAGAAACCTGACGCAAGGGCCAGAGTTGTGTCCTGATGTCGACGTCCGTTTCTGCGACATTAGACTCGAGGCACCATTGAGTCGGATGTCTGCTGGAACAGAGGGCGGAGCACTTATGGAAATGCCCCACGTGCTGTGAGGCCAGTTTTCTAATCAAGAATCAAGAAACTAAGAAACACTAAGGTGCACATACTGGCCTTCTGATACACCTATGAATGTTAAACTTTATGGTAGAAAATAAGAAATGGAAAACACTGTCCAATTTATACAAGAAACAATACTGCAGATATAGATATTATTAGCGAACGAAAGAAGAAGAAGAAGAATCATACTTGATATGGGAACAATTTGTGATATTATAGGATCTCAATAACAAGTTGTACAATAACTGTAGCAAAACTGAAATTCAACAGACGAAAATATGATAAAAGGTGATGAAACTTTGCTAACCACTGGATATACACATGATATCACACGAGAATCAACGTTTCGACTAGTATGCCTTAATAAAGAACATATTGGAAATATTAAATCAACGTGTAAGAATGACATTGTACACGTCACATGACAGCTAAATAGGATGATTACTGCAGCACTATAGAAGTAACATATTCTTAGCAGGCTAGTTGGGGTTCTCCGTGGCGCTGTGGTTTAGCAAGTCACCTCTGTCTCAGGAATTCGCGTGTTCGAATCTGCTTCATGTCGTCTTGTATACAAAGTGAATTTTTTTCTCCGGAGATTCTACGTGATGTGAGTAGTTACTCTCGATGAGTACTTTCAATCACGCTCACCCAACTTGTCTCAGAAAAGTTATGAACATCAGATGACAAGACAGGATTCCTAAACCACAGTCCTTGACAGGTCTGGTATCCTTAGTATTTACACTATTCTTATGCCAACACAGATTCGTTCGGCAGGTCATTTGGTACGTATGCCAGACCATCGCCTGCCAAAGATATTTCTTTATGGTAAGCTCGAGAATTGTACACGATGTCATGGTGGCCAAAATAAATGCTACAAGGACTCGTTAAAGACCTCATTGAATGCCGTTGAAATAGACCAAGATAGATGGAAAGAACTTACACAAAAATGACGTTCTACAGTCAAAAACGACGCATCTTATGAAAAGAGGAGAAAAGCAGCAGCTTCAACGGTGGAGAGTAGCTAGAAAGTCAATTACCTATCACGGATAGATAAATAAAAAACAACCGTCTAAAGTGGTCATTCCATGCTTGAACTGTCCAATCATATTTGCGGCTCGAGTAGGGCTTATTTTTCTACGAACCCATTATCTATCATCACAACTATCATTATCACAACTATCATTATCATAAGTATCATTATCACAAGTATCATTATCACAAGTATCATTATCACAAGTATCATTATCACAAGTATCATTATCACAAGTATCATTATCACAATTATCATTATCACAATTATCATTATCACAATTATCATTATCACAATTATCATTATCACAAGTATCATTATCACAATTATCATTATCACAATTATCATTATCACAATTATCATTATCACAATTATCATTATCACAAGTATCATTATCACAAGTATCATTATCACAACTATCATTATCACAATTATCATTATCACAATTATCATTATCACAACTATCTTTAAGTATTATCTATGAACTCATAGGCAAAGATATATCTGCAACTGAATTTCAAAAATGGATGCCAACAAATGGTCATCATCATCACTTGTGATGGACGAACACCACACTCTCGACGAACGGCTCACATATCAGGCACAACATTCTCAACGAACGGCGCACATATGAGGAAACCTGAGTACAATGAAAACAGTTCTCTACACCTCTTCAACTATTTAACAAGCACATTAAAAGTCTGCTTCTATGGACAGTTCTATTCATCATCACATTTCTAAGAAATGTCCATTTTTATTCTTCAATTAACTAACACAATCTCACACTTAATTCCACGCAGAAGACATTTGAACTAAACGGATATTTGTGATTTGAAGTTGGATAACTGTCGTGTTATTAAGTCCAGAAGGAGGAAAAACGTGGTCTTACGCATCCATCTATTATCGGTGTAGAAGAGAATACAATTAGAGCTCCAGAGATGGTTTTTCCATCACGTTTTTCTAACCGTTTTAATTGTCTCACTTTCCCCGAACCTGTTCGTCGTGAATCATGCGCCCCTGATTTGGAACAGTCCAGAGTGATTACAGAGGAATATGGGTGCGGGGGGAGATGAGATTTTAGGTTTAAAACTGAGGAAAGAGGAATAAGGAAGGTAGCAGGAGAGGCTGAACAGGTCGAAGATGCGGGTGTGAGATGGACAAGAAGAGAGGTATTTTGGTAATATTAGGAGAGAGTTGTGACTTGAAGGTAGATAATAGATTTGTTTTTTTTTAGGTTAAAGAGAACGAAAGATATTTTGTTTGGTAGAAAAACGTTCTGAAGGAGTATTGTTTCAAATTGTGTGTGTGTATATATGCGTGAGAGTTCCTACAGTCGTGCGAACCTTCCTTTGGTTTTCCATAAAAATAAATGTCTAGTCATGGTTTACAGCTTGCCTGCGACATCTGCACATGCCAATCTAACACTTAAGACTGCAGCTTGGTTTGTGCGTCAATATAACCCTTGGAATGTCATGTGGGGCTGTCAATCTCACTCTCCTTCCACCCCAAACCTCATTAGTCGCATCTTATGACACGCATGATCGGTTACAGTGTTGCTTTTCTTGTTCTATGCTACAAACAATACATCATAGAGTAAATAATAGTTACATAAGAAGCAAAAACTAGATGGAAAGCAGTTATGTTTCACCCAAAATGCCTTTATCAAGATACTGACATACACACTCACACATAAAGTTAAGTAACCCATAGCATTTATTAATGCCGTAGGGGTGTGAGATGTTAGCGATCTCACATTTCACAGGCTCTGCAAATGAGGGCGGTAGCCATCTCCTCTCCCTCGCAGTCTTTACTTCCCGGATTAATCCGGTACCCATTTAAGGCTGGGTCGACCTGGGAACCGTTGCGATCTGAAAACATTTCCGCCTCAACTGGGGAATGAACCCAGGACCACTCATTTGCGACGCCAGTGACACATACACTCACACATACACACACACAAAGACTGAAGTAACTATAAGATGAAGACTACATGAAAATAACATGTAGTCTACATCAGCGGATCTCAACTTTTTTTAAACAGTATGGCCATTGATAGGGCAAATTTTGGCTCGTGGTCCCCACAGGGTGAAACACTTTTTATAGTCACCAAAAATGTGTGGGCTATATTTATATAATTCATGGTGTCTATTGCCAAGTAGATGAGTTCGTGTGGTTTCCATGAATAGGTATATGGTCCTCCATTTTCGAGACTTTACTCCGTGTCGCCTTGAAAGTTTTCTTGATCTCAAGTGGGACCACATAGCCCACATTAAAAACCACTGGTCGACATGAATTTATCAGAAATGAGTAACTGCTGTCTCATTCATTCTATGCTAATCAAAGTGTCAAGGTTCTACTTTTAAAGGGAAAATATTTAATCGCGTGCCCACCTAAGTCTTTCTAAAATTCTGATGCGCCCCTCCGTAACATGTACATATTTTTAAACATAAAAAATGTATTATTCTCCCCTGAATTGCTCCCCCACCCATGAACTATAAAATTTCTCCCATGTGGGGCGTGGGCCCCACGTTGGGAAACACTGATTTAGATGAAAGGTAGTCATTACACAACATGTAGTCCTTTTCTACAACGTTATACGACTAAAATATTCATTCGCGTATCATCAGCGTTTGTTGTCATAATTCTGCTGATTTGCAGGATATAGTCCGGAGAACGGAATGTGCTGTGTCATCGTTTTCAAAATGTCTGTGAGATCTGCGCCTTTAAACATGGCACACGTGAGAAGTGTGTTCCTGAGATGGGATACGGTGATATACACGGATGTCTCCGTTGTTTGCATCGTTGTAGAGATTGTGCCCTTACTGTTCAGTTTGTACAGGAGACCATTATAAAGGAAAGTAGCACTTTTGCTGTGACTGCGGAGTTTATTGCAGTGATCAAGGAGTTGAACTGGATGATACACAGATGAAAACTCGTGTCTATATCCTCAATATGATACACAGAGGGAAACTCTATATCCTTAATATGATACACAGAGGGAAACTCTATATCCTTAATATGATACACAGAGGGAAACTCTATATCCTTAATATGATACACAGAGGGAAACTCTATATC
This sequence comes from Meghimatium bilineatum, assembly GCA_034231615.1. Classification (NCBI taxonomy): domain Eukaryota; kingdom Metazoa; phylum Mollusca; class Gastropoda; order Stylommatophora; family Philomycidae; genus Meghimatium; species Meghimatium bilineatum. The sequence goes on from CM067320.1 coordinate 11,278,301, forward strand.
CTTAATATGATACACAGAGGGAAACTCTATATCCTTAATATGATACACAGAGGGAAACTCTATATCCTTAATATGATACACAGAGGGAAACTCTATATCCTTAATATGATACACAGAGGGAAACTCTATATCCTTAATATGATACACAGAGGGAAACTCGTGTCTATATCCTCAATATGATACACAGAGGGAAACTCTATATCCTTAATATGATACACAGAGGGAAACTAGCGTCTATATCCTTAATATGACTCCATGAGAAAATTAGAAATGTGTTGTATTCGAGAACAGTGGCTTGATAAGGTCGACAGGTCGAGGTTGGAATGTGTCACTTTAATTTTTGTGTCTGGTCATGTGGGCGTTCAAGACAAAGAGAGAGCAGATGTGCTGGTTTGTACTACTACTGTGACTGACAGTAGAGAATCATGCGGAAATACTAAACTCCTTATGAAGAACAACACGGGTATATCACATTTCTGATTCCTTTTTTGTATTCAGAATAAATGAACTGGGATGAAATACGGCGCTCTCAGAAAGGAGCACTACTGTGCGCATAGAGGAATGTTTGTCAACCAATAAAATTGAATTTGCCAGTCATCGTGTAATGGTACATGCACTTAAACGGTGATATAAACACATATGGGCGTGCTCTGAGTTCAAGGATAATGACCCGAAGACTAACTAGCACTTCAGAAAGGCTTCTTAGTATTTTTGAATCTCTTTTGCGAAGGGGGAGACAATCACACCCATAGAATCTCCTTAGTTTCCTCTGAAGTGCATGGAAGTAACAGGGTTGCTGTTCTTGACTTCCCTTTAGGGATCTGGAACACACGGGAGAGACAGAGAAACAATGGATGGGAAATATCAAGATACGCAGTGGGAACTTGATGATGATGAATGGAGGGGATATCCCTAGCGTAGTGGTTAAGCTGTTGGACGCGTGTTCAAGAGGTCGTAGGTTCAAATCATGCTTGTATCATCTTGTTTACAGGGTGGATTCTGTTCAGAGATCCCTGTAAGTTATAGCTTGATGATACGGAGTTACGTGCTATGAGTGGTACTCTCGCCAGACGGCGTGCAGCGTCGTTGAGAGGGACAGAGTACACATGGGAATCCGAGTACTGTGAAATCAATCCTCTACGACTTTTTAACCCTTTTTTGAACCTTTGATGAATGAAGTATTGTAGAAACGTTTTAATATACACAAATAAGAGAGGACACAAGAGAGTGAGTGATAAACAGTAAGAGAGAAGTGAGAGTGATGGAAGGAGTAAGGATGGAGCTGCTAATGTCGATCTGGAGGTTGCCTGATGCGTCATCTTATAATTAAAATAAGGACTGATCACGAAGTGAGTGGATCAGAGGAAATCTGAGAGAGGCGCTGTCTACGGCGTTCGGGGAAAATCAAAACCTTGGAAAGTAATACAAGAAAATCGGAGGAAGTAGAAATGTGAGGAAAGAGGAGAAGGAGTAACGAGAAAACGAACCGTTGACAGGAGCAACAAGTGCCCTAATCTGGAGGCTGGATAATGCCGTAATTTTGTCAAATGAACGTTACACGTTTCTAGATGGAATCACAGTTTCACTGCCCTCTTTCCGTTTGTTACTTTCACGTGGGGTGACGGGCATTCAATGGAGATCTCGGCCTTTATTGTTGATTTTTATATCATCAGCGGCATTCAGAGAATCTCTGGCAGTTTCATTCTAATGGCTTTAATGGCAGTCGTTTAATTGAAGGGATTAGTTAGTTCACAAAACTCACGTCACTGTGTTCCGGGTTGATGAGTATGCGCCGAGTCCATTTATGTAAACGACGACTGGTATGTAAGCTGATAGTTCCAGGAAAGAGTTAATGATTCGCATTTCATACGTCCTCGCAGTTTCTCTGTTGTGGAAACGCTGTAGTGTAGTGGCAAAGTCGGTCTTATCGACCAGGCGACGGAAGTATGATACCCAACGTCGACGTTTCTGTTATTCAATTCCTTCTCTAGAATAATCATGCGAGCTGAACCCAAACAGCGTCATTTATCTTGGCTGATGTATATTATGTCTGTAGCTAATAAAAAGCACTGTAAAGGGTCGGATCAGCCAACATATATGACGCTGGGATTAGCGATAATAACTATGTTTGAGAATGAATTGTGTCACTCGTATTTAAAAAAAAATCAACATTTAGTTGTTGATCAGGGCAACATAAAATGAACAGCGGAATTCATGCTCAGAAAATGTATAGGAATAACGACATGAATATAGGGAACTTATTAAATAAACAAATTGTAGATTATCCTAGTGGACGTAGATAGTAACCCAACATTTTTTGGCTGTAGTGATTTTCTAGGAAATATAAATACTTCAGTAGTTTGCCACTGCTTTCTGAACGGCCCGAATGCATAATTTCATGCGGCGTGATATCTAATCATGTGTTCTAGGTGAGGGATTGAGTAGACATCGGAAGATATACAGGTGAATCGTGCGTTATGACGAAGATTCACATATGATGAAGATTCACATATGGCGATGATTCACATATAGCGATGATTCACATACGATGATGATTCACATATGGCGATGACTCACATATGGCGATGACTCACATGTGGCGATGATTCACCTGTAACCACTATACACACATGACGATGAAAAAACAATTATTAACGGAAATAAAATTAAAACATAAAAAATATTTTGAACATCTAAAAAGACATGACACCCAGCTGAAGATGTTCCTTGAAATAAAAATTGAGGGGAAGCGAGTAAGAGGTAGTCAGAGAATACAAGTGGAAAGAAAATATTTCTAGATGGAGAAGATACAATCGATCACAGTGCACCACCAAGGTAAGAAAAAGAGAGGTTATTTGAAGTTTGTTGCAGTCAACCTTCCTGGTAGTGGTGGTACTTGATGTTGCTGATGATAATGAATAATTAGAAACTTTTGGTTTTCTCGAGTCACTTCTAGTGCTCTTTACGGTCAGGATGATTCAATCCCATTATACCCGTGTCGAAAGTCTGCGGTAAAGCACTAATATTATCTGCATCATTTTTGTGTGTTCTCCCACAAAGAAATTGTCCTATCCACCTGGACACATTCTCCACTCCCCCTTTTATTCTGTTCATCCCTTTTCCAGGTCAAGTGGTTCAGTGACCTATATTTAGGTCTTCCTTCAAGAAAAACCATTATATTCTCATGTACATTTACATTCCAATGGTTTGAATTTACTTTCTGACTACACACCACCGGGATCGTATTTTTAATATATTGTCAGAAAATGCAAACTTTCATAACTAAATGGGTTCGAAACCGTGAATTTTCCCCACATAGACCTTATCACTGTGTGACGTAACAGTACGGCCATTTCTTTTTTACGTTGCTAAATGTAGCTGACTTCTAGGCTTTATAGATACTTTCTCTCGCCGAAGACGGATGTGTCGGGCCATTGGCGCAATTAAAACGGCGACACAGCGCATTTTCATTGCAGGCCTGCTTGCCCGGAACAGGAAGGCGTTCAGAGTATCCACGACGAAGACAACATTCTGGAAATAATATGTCACTTGATGAATATCAATTTAAGCTCTCTCCTCTCTCTCTCTCTCTCTCATACACACCATACACACACGATCATACTCTCAGGCTTTGATGGATTGTTCTGACTATGTAGTGGATTATGTATCCAAATCCAGTATCCGTGAATTCGCTTTGCACTTGCGGTAGCGAGACAGATTGGACATGATACTAGACACCAAAATGTGCGTATGGGGAATTTGAGAGGCTCCCCCCCCCCGCCCTTTCCTTTAAGGAAATAGAAGATGATATTTAGTACTAAGAAATAAGTAAATTATATAAAACATCCCCGTTAGCTGTTTTCCACACACATACACACAAATCATTAAAAAAAACCACACAGGATAAGTGATTTGCTTTTTGACATAGAAAAAAAAAACACACAGTTACCACAGCCACATGCACGGCCCTGCGTGACACAGTCCATTTACTAAAATAAGTGTGTAATGATAATTTAAAATGGGAGGAGAAGAGGCAGTATAGAACATCTTGGACTGACAACTTCAATGACTTGTGTATATATATATATATATATATAAGTAGAAGGCTACAGTATTCAAGGACTTGTGTATATATATATATAAGTAGAAGGCTACAGTATTCAAGGACTTGTGTATATATATATATAAGTAGAAGGCTACAGTATTCAAGGACTTGTATATATATATATATATATATAAGTAGAAGGCTACAGTATTCAAGGACTTGTGTATATATATATAAGTAGAAGGCTACAGTATTCAAGGACTTGTATATATATATATATATATATATATATATATATATATATATATATATATATATATAAGTAGAAGGCTACAGTATTCAAGGACTTGTATATATATATATAAGTAGAAGGCTACAGTATTCAAGGACTTGTGTATATATATATATAAGTAGAAGGCTACAGTATTCAAGGACTTATGTATATATATATATATATATATATAAGTAGAAGGCTACAGAATTCAAGGACTTATGTATATATATATATAAGTAGAAGGCTACAGTATTCAAGGACTTGTGTATATATATATATATATATAAGTAGAAGGCTACAGTATTCAAGGACTTGTGTATATATATATATATAAGTAGAAGGCTACAGTATTCAAGGACTTGTGTATATATATATATATATATATATAAATATATATATATATATATAAGTAGAAGGCTACAGAATTCAAGGACTTATGTATATATATATAAGTAGAAGGCTACAGTATTCAAGGACTTGTGTATATATATATAAGTAGAAGGCTACATAATTCAAGGACTTATGTATATATATATAAGTAGAAGGCTACAGTATTCAAGGACTTGAATATATATATATAAGTAGAAGGCTACAGTATTTTTGGACACTTAAAGAGACATGATGGCATCAGGAGGCTGATTGTGGAGAACAGAATGCCAGGTAGGAGAAAATGAGGAAGACCAAGAAAACGATGGCCAGCGACATCAAGGAATGTATTAATGTTACTGACAACATATATATATTTATACACATGTACTTGTGTATAGACACACACACACACACATGCCGTATACACACGTACTTTCTCATTGACCATTCAAATAATAATTTCATCTTCCATTTTTATAAACACCTTCAATTTAGTTCTGGTTTTCTTTCATGCGCTTATTGACAAAATCTCAGCATTTATATCGCATGTGAGACCTTAGTCTCCAATAACATCAGAGGTCTGAAATACATTAAAACCGACGATGTGTCACGTTTGATACCCTCTGATGGAATACCACGGTAAGGACCATTAATTTCATGGTGCCAGCTTTTGAAGTCAGTAATTGATTACAGCATAAACTGGGAAGGAATCGTTTTGTTTTATATTTTGGTTTTACGACGTAAAGCTAAAATATTGTCGTGAAGTTTTGAAATCAATATGTGATGTGAAGTTTGTGAGACTATCACATTTAGGGGTAAAATGCAGTATGTATAACGTAATGAATGTATTAGGAACATGAAAGGCGGATGTGCTTCAAGTTCTTCTTCTTCATTCGGGCGGCCACATTGATACACAATAATACACGATGTATGAGTGTAAGTACGTCATTGTTACCTTTATTTTTCTATCGTTAAATGATTGCAATTTAGTCCATTTGTAATATTACTATTATTTTCAATGTGTGTTCGCTGTCTACTTTATATTTTTTTTGTCTTAACAAGGTCCTTATAGTTGAAATAATGCATGTTTTCTATACTGTTATCTGGAGTTTTTCATACCTGTTATTTAGTTATTCTGTTTGTGCTCCTTAAAACATCACAGCCGTGTGTTTTGTTCTCCTTAAAACATCACAACATTGTGTTTTGTGCTCCTTAAAACATTACAACCGTGTGTTTTGTGCTCCTTAAAACATTACAACCTCGTGTAGTGTATCACTCTATCTACATGTACATAGTGGAACATGGCGACTAACTGCTTAGAAATCCTGAGTAATAATCCGGGAAACTTCCAAGTAAAACATAAACATTTTCAGCGGCACTGTATACCATAAATCACTGCATTCCATTCTCTGGACTAAATTCTGATAACATGCAGGAATGTGAGAACATGCAGGAATGCATGAAGTTGCGACTGTGGATCTCACCAACGGACAGCTAGACAAACCACCCATGCACAGAAAATCTTAGTAGATGACATGCCGTTATATCGACTCTCTTATGAATACTTTGTAGCATGTCATCTATACAATTATAGACCCCTCTGAGTAGAAGGCTATTTCAATAGACATTGCACTAAGCCGAAAGCTGAAGTCTCCTGGGTATGAGAGAATGCTAAGAAAAACGACCCCACTACACTTAGGAACTAAGAGCTAATCGCTCGCACTTCCTGGGGTTCTCATTCAATCATTTCACCCTAACCCAGTATACCGCATGCTGACGTTGGATATAGAGGCATAAACGCGCAGATACCGCAGTAAAGCTTTAAGCCATGATATAAAGCATTCCGTTTTACGAACTCCGTCTTGCCACTCTGCAGGAGTTTGAGACAAAAAAAACAGAAGAAAAAGAACAGTGCCTTTTACAAAATCATATTTTATACTGTTCGTCAACCGTGGCCACAAACAATACTTTATTTGAACATTTCTCGAGGCCCCAAAAAATTAATGCATTCTTTAAATCTGCTGAAATACAAAACAATCATAGAGAAAGCACAAAAATATAATATCTATATTAAATTATATGATCAAACAGTTGCCAGAGACAGAGCGGAAGAGAAAACACTGTGGCAAGAAATGGTTAATCGTGACCTATTAACTCCCAATCCATTTGCGTTCAATGTTATCAAAAGAAGAAATGCTATAGAAATTAGCTCTGTCAATGATCCTGTGAGTGTGAGCTGTACCGGAGGCGAAAAATTTCCCAGCCATAGCTTCGGCATCTCTCTAGTTCAATGTTTAGTCGTCTGGAATCATGCGCAGACAAACAGTTATTGATCTGAATGAGCGACAATGAGTTCTGTATTTTCTTCTCTCATTCCATTGTGTGTGTGTGTGTCTCTATCTTTCTCTCCAAGCATGTCCTAGGAAATGGTCAATGGAGAAGGCTGGTGAATGTGATATGTGTGATGAATTAGTATGACTATCACATAAGAAAAAGGCAGTCAACATTTATTGGGCACATAATGAGAAGAGGAGGCATTGAGAATTAGTGACAACAGGAAAGATAGAAGGGAAAAGATCAAGGTGAAGACCTAGAGAAAAGATATTGGACAGTTTGACTAACCAACAGAGATGATATGGGAGATTGATGTACATGGGGAGGTATGATCGCCAACGCCATTTGGCACGGCACTTGATGATGATGATCACATGGGGAGGTATGATCGCCAACGCCATTTGGCACGGCACTTGATGATGATGATCACATGGGGAGGTATGATCGCTAACGTCATTTGGCACGGCACTTGATGATGATGATGACATGAATGACGACGAAAATGAGACAGTTGTCATAGTTTTAAAATCAACAGCATATCCTCTGATGATAAAATAATACCTGTATCTCTAGGCAAGTAGCTTTTATCTCTAGTCCCCAGAGAAAAGCATTCATTTGCGCCACTATCCCAAGGTTACCACGCCCTGTGAGGAGCACAGGGTACGTTCTGGACCAACTATTTCATGATTCATCTGTCAGATTTGATGACGCATCCGCAGTGATGGCATATTCCCCCGTCACCCATGTCATATGTCATATAAGAACAACGGTGTAAGGTGTAATGTCCACATGCCTGCATACCTTCCTCATCCATTGGCATTATTTGATTGAAACTAGAAACCAAAGTAAGAAATTAAGACAAGGCGTAACAACGATGATTGTGTCACAACTCGGAGGTTGTCAGCCTTTCTGACACATCCACAGACACTTGGGTCACGTTGATCTTATATAGTATGGGACAGCAACACCACCCAAATTCTCCTTAGTTGCTTTTACTACATGCATGGGAGCGCATGGCCGTGTGGTTAGAAAGCCATTCTCAGACCATTAGGGTTGAATCCACGGTTGGGACAAGATTTTTTCTTTCAGGGGGTACAATCAAAATCCTTCCTGTGCATGTCGCGTCTTCTCCTATGGAAAATCTGCCTTTATTATCACAGCCCATAGAAAGCCTCCATGCACTGCTTTACAGGAAAACATGCAGTAACGAAAGTTGTTTTTTAAATGAAAAGTAAATAACGTATTATTTCTCTCCTTCCTTTCAGGCACGGTACACACAGGTGAAACTCATTTAGCAAATCTAAACATTACTTTTATTGTCACACAGTTACTAACTATATAGTTTCTGTACTCTCCAATCTGGACGTATAGTTTATAAACTAGTGATACACCACTCATAGCAACTCCCCATTTTCTCTGTCCGTTAGACCAACCTCCAAGTAATCTCTTCTTCTTCTGCGTTCGTTCTCAAACTCCTGCAGATTAGTAGGTTGTAGTCCTATGAACGGAATGCGCTGTGTCATGGCTTACTGCATTTTCTGCGATATCTGCGCCTTTCGGACTGACACATCCGAATTCAGCATGGCTTTGGGTCACTGACCATAATGGGATGGGACAGTCAACTCCATACCATAACCTCCTTAGTCGCCTCTTACGACATGCATGGAAGGTAAACAGTGTTGCTATTCTTTGCTCCCCTTTCAGGCCCCGGCAACACACGGTCGAAGCACTCTCTATAATTCCTCCATCATAAAACAGCCGTATCATATGACCTAGTCCGCCTCTAACGCCGTTCAAGAGCAATTGCATCCCAAAAAATCCTTCTGAAGCAGAATGGATTTTCCAAGACCATCTGAAGTCCTAGACCGTGTCACAAAAAATTGGGATCGAGTGCAGCACCGGACATTGAAGCGGGATGATCCTAATTAGTTTAGGGTAAAAGAATGCACCCCCCTCGTCTCTTCACAACTGGTGACACGTCATCTTCTCTTAATGTTCTTGTACTCAGAAATCCTTTAAAAATTTGAACAAAACTCGTCCTCGTCCTCGTCTTCTATCTTTATACTGATTATATCTTCAACATGTGTTCTGAGTCTGGACAATATTTCATCTGAATAACTTCACTTGTATTTCTTAATTGCGAGTCGAGGTTGTTCAGTGGTTAGTATACTGACCTTCTAGTAGGGCAGTGCCGTCTGGATTATTACGTTAGATTTTAAAACATCAACCAAGTTCGAACGATATATATATATACGGACTAGATCTAGATTTATAAAAGGATTTTATGACATACCTGTAGGTTTAATCATTTTAATCCGTGAAATTATGACAATTTGATCATAAATACCGCCGTATAGCACCATATTTGGATAATAATAAAACTGTTGCCAATCTAGAATATTTGCAAAATAAAGTCAGAAACGTCGTATTATTATATTCTCGTTTTAACGGTTAAAAAATATGAAATTTTTGTGGGAAAACGTAAATGCGACTGTCTTACATGTCTCATATCACACACACACAAACAAAACTACACTATAGTTAAACTATATAGTTACACTAAACTACACAACAAAACTATATGCAGAATTCAATTCTTTATTTATATGTGCAAACATTATTTAAATATATCCAACAACAAAAAAGTTATCGCGTTTTCAAAACAGCCACCAACCTGTTGCGTAAATAACATTTCCAAAAATTAATTCGGCTGGTAGGAGAGAAATTACGTAATTGTAAACAAAGGTTAAAAAACAACTTATATATCAATAACGGTTTTTTTCTTATGTAAAGTACAGTGTTTGTTGGTCCTTCCCCCTGAATAATGCATTTAAGTCAAAACATTGTCTGTCTCGTTGCTAATACGTTTGGCTATTAAATATTGGTAGCACATATACCTATTTCCGCTTATCTTGAGATTTTGATTCTTGATTAGGAACAAGCGTCACAGCACTGGGGGCATTCCCATATATGCTCTGCTTGCCGTTCCGTCAGCCATCTAAAAGTGTATAAGCTCGGTGTCCCAGTCAGTTGCTGATTACGCGTTCTTATGATCTTTCCGGAGAGGAAGCACTTTCTCCCATCACCTCTGGTCATTCCCATTTCTACCATTCTCTGAATATGTACATTTTCACGTTCTACATCCTCCTCATCTTCTCGTAGGTTATCCATGCTTGCTCTAATCTTGAGATTTTGACCCGTGTTACTCTAGCTCTCCCACGTCCAGCATATGGTTGTCTCCCTACACATATCTCTTGATTATTATCTTCAAATGATTACTAGATCAACTGAGAATTTTTTTTTAAACTGAGTAATGCTGTCCACATCATCTCTAGATATGCTAGTTTTTCACAAAAATGTCATCATGAAACATTCCTGCTTTTTGGGGGTGGTTGGGGGGAGGAGGGGGTTTCCATCTGCACACTAGGGGTGATCTGGTCTGCTTCATGCCGAACTCCTATATTCTCCCACATTTGTTGTGGTAACCGTTTTCAAAAGCTTATGTTACCAGAAGTTAATCTCAAATAGGATTCAATCATTAATCATCTGGTTAGAAAACAGTGCACTTTCCACTACATCGTTCTAAAAATATTATATTTGCCAAATAAAGTGTCATATATAACACACACCTGTTATTGTGTGTCGCCATGGCAACAAAATTAACCCTGCATCAAGTTAACAGTCCTGAGAAAATCAAATGTCAGCTCAGCCAGAAAGTTAAACTAATTATTATCTGTGTAGAAAATAAGCAGTACTTCTATGAAAGAAACGAAGACAAGCATAAATCGTGCAGCAAACAGTACGACGTTGACAAGAACTGAATAGTTAGACTCAGTTAATATCAGTTCCGCTCTGCCGTGCTCAGATTTCTCTATGCATGAATAGATTCGACAACAAAATATTCCAAAAGCGGGTTTCTTAATCATGGCCAGAAGAATAGATATAAAACCAGAGGAACTGCAATTCTTGAGATCGTTTCTATGTTAGGTCCTTAAAGAGGACATAACCTAGTATTGTAATCAAGTGTGGTGACTATATATAAAACCAGCGTAACTATTCGTACGTTTCGTATACTGCATTGTTAAGTTGAGCGAGAAGGCTTAGCCTAGATATAGAAACTAGTTTGCCTTCTGAAGCGAAAACACTAAACACCTGCTACTCCTTAAGTGCTTGCAAGTCTCGAGTGCAACGGGGAAAATAGTCAAAACTACAAAGAGAAGACGCGACAAAAGCAGTTCTTCCTTTCAATGGCTTTATACTTTGCCGTTGTCAACGCGAACATTATCTCGATTGCTGCAGACACGTGCAGGTACTCAATCCACCTAGCGTGCGATTTATCATGTGGACCCTGTCCCCTTAAAAAGGAAAGCTTCATAATAAAATACCTTAACTAAATAGTCTATTTCGTAAATAGAATCTGTTGCATTTATTGTTCTAGTTTGTCCATCTAAATGACTACAAACGTAATTTCGTCTACATCTGTTTAATCTGTAAGGCAGGGATGGACAAAACTTGGCCAACGGACCACATCTGGACCTCCAATTCATTTTTACTGCCGGCCGGACTGATTTGAAATTACAAAATTACTTTATATCCGGCACTGCGTCGGCGTGGTGCAGAGCTCATCTTTGACGGTCAAGGTACCGAGTTCGAATCCTGCTACAGGATATTATGCATCGAACTGTTCTGAAAACAATAACAAGCTACCGAACGTATTTATATTGCCTAGAAAATCTGGGCTGATGGCTACCTCTGATTAGGATACGTTAAGAAGATAAAGTACTTCATGCTATTGGTCCTGATCTCAGAAATTATCATCTTGAAACATCGAAAGTTTTTTTTTTTTATTATTTGGGAACATACTTAATCTGATCCACAGGACCAACAAGTTTGCTCACATCTGCTGTAAGACTATTGATGTAATAAATTATCTGCAACATCTATTCTGTGAATAATTTACATGTTATTCTATTCTGTGAATAATGTACACGTAATTCTATTCTGTGAATAACTTAAATGCATTCTGTGAATAATTTACATGCAATTCTATTCTGTGAATAATTTACATGCAATTCTATTTTGTGATTAATTTACATGTAATTCTACTCTGTGAATAATTTGCATGTAACTCTATTATGTGAATAATTTACCAATAGTTATATTATGTGAATAATTTACTAATTAACTATATTTTGTGAATAATTTATCAGTAATTCTATTATGTGAATAATTTACAATAATAATTAAAGGGTTTCCTGTAGGCGACATTCCAATTCAACTATTGTTGACTTGAGGCACAATTAATGCATTCATTCGGTACAATGTATATGATCGGCAGTCGAACCACCTAGCTCGACGAGTTTGCTAGGTGAGCTTACTTCATCTGTAATACTATTTTGCAAATGATTTATCTGGATTTATATTCTTTGAATGATTTATCCTTTTCATAAATGTTTATTCTGTCAATCTATTCGAGAAATGGTTTATTTACACCATCTGTGAACACAATACGGCTGATAGTTTTCTTCTTCTTCTGCAATCAGAAAACTTTTGGTTTCGCTAGATCTTCAGACCGATCGCCAGGACGAATATCACAGTCTTCTCCAGGTCAGAGAGGCTGCCCCAAAGTTTTTGCCTTAGTTCGGTCTATTGTAGCCATGTCTTGCCTTGCAGTTCTTTGTATTCTGGACAGTCTTAGAGTATGTTTTCAGGGGTTCGTATGTCTGTTCTGTATGGACATTCATTTGTGTGGGCCACCCTCATCCAGTACAGATGACTCTGTAGCATGCAGTGGCCAGTTCTAAGTCGAAAGATGATGGTCTCTTGTTGCGTGTTTGTGTATGGTCTAGTTTCGAGTCAATATCCATATATTTCTTTCACTGTGATGCATAATGGGGACATAGTCAAAGCTTGGTCTTACTATCCATTTTTGTTTTTGACAGGCACACATAAAAGTACTATGTTTGTTGGCTCAAAACTCAGGAAACAGTACATTTGAGCTTTAAGAGACTTTAAAAACAGTACGCTGACCCCCTCATATCACACGAAATAAGCTAAATCCGGAAAGGTGATAAGAAAAAAAAGACTGTCCACGTCTGAACAAGACAAGTTAACAGATATTTCACGTTTAGATTCGTGATTTGAACGTTTAGATTTTCGTGAACTTCGAGTACTGTAATAAATTTCATCAGTAACCATTGCTACATTTTCACTTGTGGCTAAGAGACAGGTGTAACCTCGTAGTCACACACCTCCTCGGTTAGAACGCTGAGATAAAAATAGATCTCTCATCACATATTCTAACCTAATCTTAGTTAAGACGCATCACCAGATTAATGCTTGAGATTTACGTCAAACATAACAAGACAAGCTCAAGGTAAATTAGCGGACAAATTTAACAAAGCGTAGTGGATTAAGGAAACAAAAGTTCCACAACAAAAGGACGGTCTTGGATCATGAACTTTTATTGAGCGCTCAGAAATAAGGACATGTATTTTTCAACGGCGTAACACTGGTTATGATTTAATGCTGTTATTTGCAGAATTTATTGAACCTCGGTGACGTTAACAGCCCTACCTCCTGGTACACAGGGTACTACATAAAATTATATTAAAGGTAAGGGCATACAGGCAGTTTAATTGACTGATCCACATATTTATATTCACATTATCTCTATGTAGTTTGACCAATTTAATTGTAACAATCGTTCTGTTATTCTGAACAATCATTATTCTACGCAGCATTGTTGATATTACTTTGAGTATAATAGTTATTCTATACAGAATTGCTGACATTTAAAACAAATAAAGTTTATCCATGGAAATTACTTACGCCATAGGTTATGTGAGATGTTAGCGATCTCAGATTTAAGTGGTTCTGCTATATGAGGGCGGTAGCCATCATCTCTCCCTCACAGTCTTGAGTGTAACAGTTATTCTACATCTAATTTTGTTGATATGAGTATTATAGTTATTCTATTAAACAGTATCGGAGATATGTCTCAGTAAAATTTTCCTTAAAAATTGATAAACAAACAGTACCCGTGTGTTACAGGGACCCGAAAGGGGAGCAAAGAATAGCAACGCCGTTTACCTTCCACGTATATCGTAAAAGGCAACTAAGGAGGTTATGGGATGGAGTTGGCTGTCCCATCCCATATAGGGTCAGTGACCCAAGCCATGCTGAAGTCGGATGTGTCAGACCGAAAGGCGCAGTTATCGTAGCAATGCTGTAAACCATCACACAACGCATTCCGTTCTCCGGACTACATCCTGCTAATCTTCAGGAGTTTGAGAACGAACGCAGACGAAGAAACAAACAGTAGCAATAGCAATAACAATTATAATAATAATTATAATAATAATTATAATAATAATGCTCGTGTGTAAATTTTCGTATGTAATTTCATCTTTTTCATTAGATTCTTGGTGCCATTGTCATAAGATTCTTTGTGACATTTCCATAAGATTCTTGATGCTATTTTTATAAGATTCTTGGTGACATTATAATGAGATTCTTGGTGCAATTTTTAGGAAGATCATTAAGGTTGGGGATGTGTTTACCCACCTCTTGACTAGATTTCTAGAACTAAATGTTATGTTATGATGTCTTGGGGGGAAATAAGGGAGATTTAATATCCCCACTTTATCTACGGGCTTGTTTTTAAGTATATTTCCATCATTAAGTGGCGTGCCGATTGGCACAGGTGATGATATATTACGCAATGAGCAATACATTCTAATTAACCAATGGATAAGTTCCAAACAGCACAGTTTGAAATTTACCAAAATTCTAATTAACCAATGGATCAGTTATCCAAACAGCACAGTTGGGAACTTACCAAAATTAACCAACACACTAACAAGCCAACCGAGTTTCTAATTAACTAATCATCCAAAGAATCAACTGAGTAGCTAAGTCATAAACCAAGGAGCTAACCAGTCAACAAAGTAGCTAAATCATAAATCAACCAACTAACCAATCAACTAAGCAGATAAATCATTAACGAATCAAATAATCAATAAACTAAGTGTATCATCTAATCAACTAATTAGATCAACTAATCATACAACAACCAACTAACCAATGAACCAAGTAGCTAACTAACTGAAAACAGTATAACTGAGTGACTCAATAACTTTTCAAATATAAACTGTCTGTAAATCAATATTTTCCTTTGGATACTCATCTAAAACTGTGTACTGTTTTTAACAATTGCACAAGTATTAGATTGTTGTATATTCCAATTTGTTACAGTTGTGTTGGTACAGTGGCTGGTTCCACAATACAATACTCAGGAGGTTCTTATGACACTTTCATGATAGCGAAACGCCAAAAATATTGTATAAAAACAGTTATTAAAGTTGGTAAGGAACAACACATAAAAACGCTAAAACTGAGTAGCACGTAGATAAAACATATGGTTAATAAAACAAATATTGATATATAAATCCATCAGAATACACGCGGATACAAAGTAACTAGGGTCCGCTCAAGCAGTTTAAATACATTGGAACTTTGATAACATCTGAATGTTGATCTATCTCAGGAATATACAGATTTGTCTGTCAGAGATAGTTTCCCAGAACATTATTGACTTTCTGCACAAATAGTCATTACCTACGGAAGTTTGGGTTATATACATTATATATATATATATATATATATAGTTCTTGAGTGCCACATAAAAACAGTACTGACATCTGACGACGCGTAACGGTGAATAAATTATACAAACAAGTAGTGATCTAGTATTACCAGAAAAATCCCAGAGCTGGAGGAATTGTTAAATATATTTGATGTTTTTTTTAACAGAGATTAAAACACAGCTGAACTTTGAAATGATTAAAACATAACTGAACTTTGAAAGAGACTAAAACATAACCGAACTTTGAAAGAGACTAAAACATAACCGAATTTTGAAAGAGACTAAAACATAACCGAACTTTGAAAGAGACTAAAACATAACCGAACTTTGAAAGAGACTAAAACATAACCGAACTTTGAAAGAGACTAAAACATAACCGAACTTTGAAAGAGAATAAAACATAACTGAACTTTGAAAAAGATTAAAACACAGCTGAACGTTGAAAGAGATTAAAACACAGCTGAACTTTGAAAGAGATTAAAACACAGCTGAACGTTAAACACATCAGAAGATTATAATTATCGTTTTTCAGACATATTTTTATTTAAAAAGGGACAATGTTTAAAATATTTAAGATGGGGAAAGCTGCCTACAGGATAGTTTGGAGTCAAACGTTAGACGAAAAGAAAAGACAATTGTTGACATCAACTTCATAGCTTGGTAAAGTCTAAATAATTGGACTGTAAAACATTGATCTACGAGATCAACTTATGGAGACTCGTGATCGCCTTACACCATTATCCATGGCACATTATGTCAATTAATAACATATTGTGGCACATGGCTGAGAGGTTATAGCGTCGGTCTCACACTGGTGAGGTCTAGAGTTTTATCCGTGGTAAGGACTGGGTTTTTTTCTGTCGGATGGTAAATTTAAAAACTCACCATGTACATGACGTGGCGACGGCAAGAGCATGCGGTCTTTGTTACACAGCTACCAAATCCCTCCCTGCAACTCCTTAACTACCTTCAAGCAAGCTATCAACAACAGGAAATTCATCAACAGAAATATCACACCGTATTGCACGGGCTGCTAACTCATTCAATAAACTAGCAAATATCTGGTATTAAAAAATAATAGAAATAACACATAACACAAAACTCAAAATCTTCAACTCCTGCAAAATTCCAACATTAACATATGGATGAGAAAGTTGGAAAGCAACATCAAACTTAGAACAAAGACTAAACACCTTTGAAAATAAATGTCTTAGAAGGCTACTTAACATACGTTGGTCAGACTTCAAATCAAACACAGTTGTCAGACAAGAATCAAAACACGAATATGTATCCACCTATATTAGATAGCGTCGCTGGAATTACATCGGACACGCGCTGCTAATGGATACCGAAAGACTACCCTGTCAAGCTTTGATTTGGTCATCAGAGGGAAAGAGAAAACGAGGAAGTCCAAAAGAAACTTTACATAGAACTATTACAAGAGAATGTTTCACCGTTGGTGTCAGAAACAATGAAGATCTAAAGCAAATTTTAATGAAACGAGAGACATGGAAATCTATGGTATCCGCCCTATGTGCCATCTTTGGTCCTAGAGGAATAACTTAACTCCTTAACGGGAAACATGCAGTATTTAACAATACAGAATACGTCATTTCGTACCTGCATGCTGTAGTTTCCTTCTTCATTTGCGTTCATTCTCAAATTCCTGCAGATTAGCATAATTCAGTGCGGAAAACGGAATGCCGTTGTCATGGTTTACAGCTGTGATGTGATATATGCGTCTTTCGGTCTGAGTCGCCCGACTTCAAAATGGCTTCTACGTCAAATTTACCCAATACGGACTCAGACAGCCAACACCATCCCATACTTCCATAATCGCCTCTTACGAGATGTATGGAAGGTAAACAGTGCTGTTATTCTTTGCTCCCGTATCGGGCCCGTAAAATACGGGATTAGTATTAATATGTAATTTAAGGTTCAAAATGTAATGCCATAATTCAAGATTCTGACAAATGACTGAAAGTCACGTGACAAAATAGTGTAAAGTTTGACTTCACACGATATTGCAAAATAGAATAGTAGCTTGAGCTAAGAGCTGCCATATCAGCTCAATGACTCGCTTGTTACTGCTAAATTATGCATACAATATATGTGTCCTGGCCTGTGACTATCCACAATATAAAACCCGTGGGATGATTTGGGAATCGTCCCTCTAAACCAGTGTTTCTCAACCTTTTTTTTAAACCACTCCCCATTAAGTCTTTCCAAAATTCTTACCCCCCCCCCCCTCGTAATATATACATATTTGTTGATATTATTCTTCTTCAGCGTTCATTCCCAAACTCCCGCTTGATCTCTGTCCTACTAGATTTCCAGCAGGATGTAGTCCAGAGAATGGAAATGCGTTGTCTCCGTTTTATTTGCACCAATGGTCCGACACATCCGTCTTCGGCGGTTTTGATATTCAGAAATGGTATTATTCCTCTCAGAATCCCCCACCCCCTTGAAATCCCCATGTGGTGCGTGGGTCCCACGTTGGGAAACACTGCTATAAAGCGACGCATTTCACTTTCGCCATGATGTCTATTGGCTGTGGTAGAAAGCGGCTATTGAAAATCACGAGATTAGTGAAATGAATCTTTAGGAAGGCTTGTCTTCTCATTAGCCAGTAGGTCTAATATTACACAGTGTCACCAATGATTCCCGTCGAGCCAACAGGGCTGCATAATGACGAAAGACACAGTCCGGGTGACTTAAGAACGAAAGACAAACATAGAATGGATTTAATAGCAAGTTAAGAAAAGTTTTCGCTCTTGTGTTGAAGATGACTAAAGGATAGCAAAACTATTACAATATTATGTATGTAGTAAGAGGCGACAAAGAATGTTGAATATCACACCAACATTCTCGCAGCAATATACAAAAATGACTCAAATCATGATAGAAGTATCATGCAGAAAGGCGCAAATATCGCAGCCGAACTGTAATCCATGGCACCAGGCATTCCGTTCTTCGGACTACACTAATAATCATCATCAGGAGATGAGAAAGAACGCAGAAGCGGAATATAATTATTAGTCTTCGGGAAAACCTGTTGTTACACTTTTATTCATATGATAAACAGTTTGCAAAAATTTCACGCATATCTGACGTTTTACAAATGTAATCATAGGAATATCACAAATATCTCTTTTTTCCGGAGGTCGAGGTGACGGGATTACCAGAACCGCAATCTCCAATATATTTTGATGGTTGCACAGCTCTGATATAGCCAAACAGGACAAACCTCCGCGGTTACACGAGAGTATTTCACCATAAGAAATATATTTCACTTAAGCAATCATGACAAACAGTTCTATTGATAAGTATTTTGAGAATTGGTAATTATAGCAAATGTTTTATAAATCATAACAAAAGTTGTATAAAATGGTCAATCATAACAAAAGTTGTATACAACGGTAAATCATAACAAAAGTTGTATAAAACTGTCAATCATAACAAAAGCAGTATATACAAACATAACACATGTATAAAACGGTCAATAATAACAGATAGTCACGCTCCCGGCGGAAATCGCACGGATATCCGTGATGGTTACAATGGAGCGAACGAAAAACAAACAAACAAACAGATGTATAAAACGGTCAATTATAACAAATGTATAAAACATTTAATCATATGAGAAACGGTAAAGATAATATTCAATCATAGAACAAGCTGCTTGTAAAACGTATGACTCCCAGGAAAACAATGGTTATATCTGCTGCTGTAACTATTGCAGAAGCATATGTACACAAACTGCTTGTTATTGTAATGATTTGACGTCAATATTAACCTAGTGCGAACGGATAAGCCCATGTATATTGGCTTTTTAATCAAATTCCTAATTCAACATCGTTTAGTTGTTGTATATATAAAAATCCAACACTTTCTTTTGTGCAAGTTTTTCAGATTGTTCGTTGTAGACATCACAAAAAAGGTCACGATCAATGGAGAAATATGGGGTAGGACACGCACAAGAAGCGGTTTGCGAGATGTGATTGTAGTGCGGTTTGCTAGATGTGATTGTAGTGCGGTTTGCGAGATGTGATTGTAGTAAACAGAGCCGCTTGCTTGGATTATTGTTGGGATAATATTTTGTCTTAGTGCAATACTCTTTCTAAGCTATTGAGGATTTGATGTTTGTGCAATTACTTTCTTGTTGAATGTTTTCTTGAGGTGAGTTCACGTTTAACAACGGATTTATTTAGAATACAGAAGTTTTGCGGAGATAGATCTAGACGAGTGGTTCTTAAAGTGACCACCAGGGGATACATCTAGACGAGTGGTTCTTAAAGTGACCACCAAGGGATAGATCTATACGAGTGGTTCTTACAGTGACCACCAGGGGATACATCTAGACGAGTGGTTCTTAAAGTGACCACCAAGGTTGCGACTGTGATTAATTTTGCAGAAAAACAAAATAAAAGAAATAAAAATTTGGGACCACATACCTTTAGAGTTTAGAGGTACCAGAGAAAAGTTATTAATGAACAATATTTTTCGTCTAAGACGAATGTGTCGGGCCACAATCGCAAATAAAACGACGACTCAACGCACTTTCACTTGAACTACATCCTACTGGAAATCTAGTATGATCATTTTCCTGCTACAAGAGAGACACGCGGGAATTTGAGAACGAAAGTCAAAGAAGAAAAAACAATATTGAATGAGATACACAGTAATAACTCTTGGAAAAAGTCAACAAGTTTTTTCTTAAGGCTCCAGGAGTGTCAAGACAGAAACATTTCTCTCAACAGCAGGACCACGAGCCAAAATAGGCCGGAAATCAACAGATCTAGAATAAAACATCTGAGAAGAATCACTCTTAAGATGAATTGATAGACTAGAATCATCATAATAGTCCTAGGAGTGTCCCACTGGAGACTTCATCACAAAAACTCTTCAAACACTCTATTCTCAACAAGTTGGAGGAGTGTAGATTAATCGCGACCACATCATTCCTTGATGTTATCAATCCAAGTAGTTCTCCATCCTCTCCATCCTAGATTGTTCCTTGCAAAATAATTTTAGAAAGTGAGTCCGGTCTCATTGCATGTCCAATAGTTTATGTGGTTTCACCACTGACAGAAGAGGTATTGGTAGAATGTAATACACTTCTTTTGAAATACTCTTCCATGGATCTCCCTGGCAAATTGATTAAGCAGAAGAAATCTTGAAGTCAGATATGTTATGGAAAAAGGCGCATATATTACACCAAATCTGTAAAATATGACACGCCACATTCCGTTCTATGTACCATCTTGCTCATCTGCAGTAGTGTAGGAACAATCATAGAAGTTAAGAATTTTTCCTTGCTCAATAGACGTCGCAGGATCCATCCCAGGCCGTGACGCCTTCTTTATAAGTGCATTTATTCAGAGATACCTGGGGACTGTCACTTGTAGCTGTGGAACTACATGGATGAGGTGGTACTCTTGGCTGCCGACCTAATAATTTATTGAGAGGGTGTACATTTAGGAAAAGCGGAGTACAATTAAGTCAATCCTCAATGCCTTTTCAACCTTTGATAAATTTATTCATGTTATCTCAAGAAAAAGAAATTTTAGCAATATTTACATACAGTGCAGAGGAACTACTCAATATATAAGATATATATATATATATATAGCACTCTAATAATTATACAATGAGATGATGTTTGAGGGATCTCATTGTCACAGTACTATTTCGTCGAGTAATGGATACAATAAGATAAAGTCTTATGTCTTATATTGGCAGTACTAAATCGTTGAGTTTAACAGTGAAGTAGTTCTAAAACAGAAACATTAAGGTTTATATGTTATACCAAGTGACGCAGCTAGTTTATATGTTATACCAAGTGACGCAGCTAGTGTATATGTTATACCAAGTGACGCATCTAGTTTATATGTTATACCAAGTGACGCATCTAGTTTATATGTTATACCAAGTGACGCAGCTAGTTTATATGTTATACCAAGTGACGCAGCTAGTTTATATGTTATACCAAGTGACGCAGATAAAATGAACCCTTCAGTTTAGGGATTGATACATACTCACGAACCCCATCTTTATAAACAGATATGTCAATGATCACATAACAAAGCCGACCTGCGTTGTCGCGGCTCGAAAAGGGGCTAACAATAGTGATACTATTACCTGCCAAGCATGTCACAAGAGACGACTAAGGATATATTTAGGAGGAAATGGATATCCATCCAACTTGGGGTCAAAGTGACCCAGAAGACATGCTGAAGTCGGATGTATTGGGCAGAAAGGCGCAGATTGTGCAGTAATCATGTAAATTTGGCAAAAAAAATTCCGCTCTACGGACTATATCCTGCAGGTCTGCGGGAGTTTGAGAACGAGTGCAGAAGAATAAGATAATACAGCAACCAGCAGGGTCATTTTTAAAGTGGTGAGACTGAATTGTTTATTTATATATCCAAAAATTATGAGAAATACATCTCGTGTATATTTTTTGTATAAAATGGGACATTTTATTTAGAGTATTTATTTTTTAAATAATTTATAATTTTACAATTTATTTATTATAATTGTCTTTAATACCCAGAAGACTCCACCTATCACCAGTGTGTTATGCTTTGAGAAGAAGCCCCATACTATTTTATAAAGGCAATTAGACGTAGATAAAATGAATGAATTGATTAACAATATGTGCAAATAAAACTCATATCCATTCTCTGAACTATATACTGCCGGAAATCTAGTAGGGTTATTGTCGTGCTGCAAGATAGATCTAGCGGGAGTTTGAGAACCAAATTAACAACAACAATAAAACACGCTGATAAGGCATGTCTCTAAAAAAAGGTTGTAATGATCAGAGGCAGGTCAAGAAGAAGATGGATCGATAACTAGAAAAAATAAATAATTAGGGGGGGGGGGCAGACAAAGAACAGACACGAATTGTATACGCAGAAATAAATCTTAATTTCTTGTAACCTTAAAATAAAAATAATTCACGTGAAATAACAGGAATATACACCAAATACAAATAATTCACTTGAAATAACATAAAACATACCACATACAAATAATTCACGTGAAATAACATAAAACATACCACATACAAATAATTCACGTGAAATAACATAAAACATACCGCATACAAATAATTCACGTGAAATAACATAAAACATACCACATACAAATAACTTACCTTTACTATTGACAACGCAGAGGAGCAAGATGACAAGGGTACATGATCTGACGTAAATATTCCAGTGACTCCACATGGTGATCGATACTCGGATTATCTCGTCCAGAAATCACAAGTCATTAATCCACGACAATTGTTAAGAAAAAGAGCACACACATTTCATAAGAAATAAATCCAGCTGGTGAATTCATATAGGCCTACTATAATATATGTTATAGGCCTATCATCACATGGTTCTTGTCATCAGTTTTCTACATATATGTCACAACTAAACGTTTAACATATATTCCTGAAGATTTGTAGAAATTATGTACTTTTTATGATGTTTCTAAAAGCAAAAATGTTGATTTATCAGTAAAGTTTTCAACATTTAGTCTACGTGTAAATATATAAAAACATTCCGGGAATCACACAGTGTTAAACATTTCTAAGAAAGTGTTATTTTATTAGTAACAATTTCAGTAGTTGTGAATGTCTGTTAAAGATAATTATAAATTAAACAATGCCTCTGTTTTGTTAATTTACGTTACTTCACGCTTGTTATGTTTGTAACTAGGAAAATAAAAGTTTTAAAACTTTAACATGTGTAGGGCTTATAAGATAATCCGACTTTGGTTTTCTTTCTAAAGAAACACTGGCTTAACAAAGAAAACATCACATATAAGAATATATATCCAGTCACTTTTCAGCGTCTTTAAGAAAACAAAAGTTTAAAAAAACTCACGTTCTAAGCACAAGCTAAACTTTTGTCTTGTCGAGTCAAACTTGTTCCTCTTGTGTGATTATTTCAGAAACGTTCCGCGATGTTTTCTAGTTTCTGCGTGATGTATATTTCAAAAGTAGGCCTGCTTGTAGTGTTCAATACTTGGGATCTGCATCCGTTGTTTTAGTACATCCGCCTGCAAGAATCCATTAACAAAATATTTTTACATTGTGTTGACTTATTCTTACAAAGTTTTATCACTGCTTTCACTCCTGCATTCATACTATCAACAAACCCCAAATCCAAAGCTATCAAAGGTTCACGTTGTGCGTCCCGTCTTGTTTTTCATAACGTAGCGGGTTCCCGACCCGCTTTTCTCTCTTCGTGCGTTTGCATAGCCATCATCTCACTCATCCGCCATGTTGTAACCTACGACGCTTCATAAGCGCCGCGCAACGATTGGAGCGTGTAATATTAACCCCGCCTTTTCAGTCGAAATGCTCCGTTTCAATTGGTCAAAGGTTGCAACCTAATGGCCAGTTGACGGCGCATGGTGATATTGAAGGGGCACACAAATTACCTTTTTCTGTTCTCTTTTCTCGGTCAAGTGAGTTTGAGAAAGTCTGCAAACTTAATACTATCAATGATACTCTCAACAACATCTAAACTTGAAATCATTTTACATGTACTGTTCCTTACCAGACACTTTGTGTTCTAGACATCTGCGAAACACACTAGTAACTGAAAAAAGGCACACACGCACGCACAAACAAAATAATAAGAAATGAATACACGACGCAGTATATACAAATCTTAATTGCTATTAATATGGTGATTATTTGTCAGAAATGCCAGAGAAAAGCCGCAATAGTGACAAAACTAGATAAAAGAAGAAATTATGGAATCAGGAGAAGAATCGATATAAGACCATGTACGTATACAGAATACATCGAGAAACAACAAATAAAATGGGTTGGACACCTTAGGAGAATGAATCATAAACACCCACCAACAAGAACATATAACATAAGAAGATCCGGATACAAAGCCAGAGGAAGACCTAGAAAACAGATGAATAGGTATCAAGACAACACTGAACAAATAGGATTTCAACACAACCAAGGCGACACATCTGACCTTGGATAGACAATTAAAGCGCCCATTCACCACCACTACGCTTAACTGAAAGTATATTCTGACCAGCATCCACTTGCAGATAGACAATAGACAATATTTGTTGTACATGAAGGATCCCACGAATATCTGGTTAAACGGTCACATACTACGGTCAGGTACTCAATGTACCACTCTCCATCGCAAGCACAGTTGAGCATGCAATGAAAACAATAAACATGTGAGACGAACATAATGAAAACACACAAGAATTGATGGTTGTCTATTTTGGTTTAGGTTTGTGAGTTCGTAGATGGCCCGAGAAGTCCAATTCGTACAAGGAAATATCTATTGCAGTGAGTATAATGAGTGCATTGCGTATTAAGAAGCCGCGTTAGCGCAGTGGTTAGCGCTAATTAGTCATTAGCGGGTCGACCCAGCCTTAAATGGGTACCGGATTAATCCGGGAAGTAAAGACTGCGAGGGAGAGGAGATGGCTACCGCCCTCATTTGCAGAGCCTCTGAAATGTGAGATCGCTAACATCTCACACCCCTACGGCATTAATAATATTATTAAATAAATGCTATGAGTTTCTTTACTTTTAATGAGTGCAGAGGGTCCAGAGAAAGAGCTGTTTCAAATCTTCCCCGCAGTTTCCTTCTTTAAATACGTAATGATGGCAAATGCGATTAAGCTAAGACTCGAGATTGCGATGACATTGGCACCGCAGATAAGTCAGACAGTAAAGATCGATTTATTCCGAACGCTGGTGCTAAGTATACTTTCATGCAGATGTGAAAGCTGGACACTGGATACAGAAACGGAAAGAAGTTTCAAAAAAGAATTCACGCGTTCGAAAACAAGTAATACAGACGTTTGTTAAGAAATGGATATATAGAACACAAGACAAATATATTCGTCCAGCAGAAAATAAACAAACTTGCAGGTTATCAAGAACTACTTTTAGCAGTGGTCAAACGGCGTCAACGTGTTTGATTTAGACAAGTAATGAGACCGCCCGTATGTTGCCGGGGCAAGAAAGGGGAGCAAAGAATAGCAGGACTGTTTACCTTCCACGCACGTCGTAAAAGGCGACTGAGGAGGTTATGGGATGGAGTTGGCTATCCCATCCCATATAGGGTCAGTGACCCAAAGCCATGCTGAAGTCGGATGTGTCAGACCAAAAGGAGCAGATATCGCAGCAATGCTGTAAACAATGACACGCCGCATTCCGTTCTCCGGACTACATCCTGATAATCTGCAGGAGTTTGAGAACGAACGCAGAAGAAGAATGTAACGAAACACGACTCAGTTTCTAAAATTATTTTGCAAGGAAATGTCAAGGGTGGAAGGAGAAAGGCCGTCTTCCTTGTTCTCAAACTCCTGCAAATTTGCAGGATGTAGCCCACAGAACATAATTCGTTGTGTCATGGTATAATTTTGAGCTGTTCTATATGTGCCTTTCGGCATGCCCCACTCGACTTCATTACGGCTTCTACGCCACATTAATCCTACATGGGATGGAACACAAAATTCCACCCGATGAGTTTCTTCAACATACATGGAAAGTAAACAGTGCTGCTATTCTTTATTCAAACTGTTGGTCTCGGCATAATACGACGGGCGTACACACCAAATTCCCAAATAGGGTATCGGCACAATACGACGGGCCTACACACCATATTCCCAAATAGGGTATCGGCACGATACGACCGGCCTACACACCATATTCCTAGATAGGGTCTTAAGTGCGTGGAAAAGGAAACTTTACGTCTTTGCTACAATTGTTTTCGTGTAGTTACTCCAGATGAAGGGGGTATTCCATAAAATTGTATAAACATTTCGCAGAAATAGTATGAAAAGAAAACCACTTCATGATTCGTGTCACATTTTTAGAAACAAGTTTTATAGTAAAACACTTTAATTAATTTTCAAGAAAAAGTATTGTTGATATCAGATTATGTGAAACTGTCTTCAACTATGTCAACTACTGTCAAATATTTCCAGATCACCCCATCCTCTCCTAATTATTGACATAATTCATAGAAAGCCCCGTGGACCCTTAAGTAGGGCTAGTCTACTGAGTACACTGCGAAGGCATCTGCACGACAGCGTCAAGTGCAAATGGAGGTCAGGTGGATTTTACAACTGTTATTACTATGTGTTTCCCGTTAGGGATTCATTGAGGACTTTTTGACTGTGCTATAAAGGCCGCATGCCCTTGTTTCTTCTTCTTCTTCTTCTTCTTGTTCGCAGTTTGACATGTCTACACAGCAAGTCCTGTTTTCATAATAAATGCTCTGTATTTGAACGCTCCCCAGTGCTCCCATACATCTTTCTGTGGATATCCATCTCTGTGGGCCAGTGTTCTTCTCTTAACTGGTTTAGTGTATTGCAGTCTTGCAGGATATGTTCTTGTTGACACGTGGCATATACAAGATCGGCATGTATCTCCACTTCCACTGAAAAAAAGGTTTTACCTTGAGTTATATTAAACGTTCTAACCTCACAACCATACGCAGCAAAAGTGATGGTACAGTCGTGAATATGAAATGCGGACGCCGTAACGGAGACAGTGTTTATAGTCGAGAATAAAGGTCTAGTTATCTCCCGGAAGCATGTTGCATGGAGTAGCATTAAACTGTGACCTTCGACAGTTCTACAAGACCTTCCTATAAAAAATGTAAACATAACATGAAAGGCCCAATTTTCGTTAATTTATATGCATTTTGTTGGTCGACCTTGGCTATTTGTGGCATGTCACATGATGTATATATATATAGCGACCATGGAAAATCACGACAATAACAACAACGTAATAAATGAAGTCCTAATTAATTCAGTGCAGAGGTCTTCCATATACAGCAGACGGGCATCCATAAAGAAAATTAAAATGCGTAAGAGTTGGCTGTAAAAGATGTCCATAAACTCAAACATGGACGAGATAGTCAAGATGTCGGGAAATTAAACCTGGAACAGAGATGAAAAACCAATTCAAGTCCAACTCTAGTGTCGAGTGTTTCATATACCGGAATCATGCTACCAATTGAGGAAGGGTTAAATATTCTAGGGCAATTGGATAATAAAATGTCTCATTGCACGAGTTGCGTTTTCTGATAACGGAATACTTCGTATAAGATAGATATAGTTGATCCAAGTCCAACTCACTGAATACCGTTTCCACGACGAACATTGTCACCCAGGTACAAGTTTTAGATTGCAAAACCAAGGTGCACAGTTGGTGATAAAACCTTCATGGAAAAAAAGCTGATAATCATATACGTTAAGCGACAGTTTGGAAGGCTGTCAAAAACTATCGAGGACAACTTCAATTATAGTCACGTAGAAAACGAATGACATTCTACCAACACCAGAGGTAGGGAGTTGTGAGGAAGCATGATCGCCTACTTCACTCGGTATAGCGATTAAGTGATAGATAGGTCAGCAGCTATCTTACTCTTTACTGCTACAATGTTTTGATTCTGTGACCGAGAAGTGTCATTTATAAATATTGTGTCGCGTGCAATCAATTTTCATTCCTAGAACAAAAAAGAGAAACGATATCAATTAATGTATCGTCTTTGGATAGTGTGGGAAAAATCGTTCATATATTCACCAAGCACAAATTTTAGGTTGAACTGAAATCTTAATATTTTATTGTCTACCGGTATCTAAGTCATACGTCCTGCTTTTGTTTCATTTCGTCTTCTTTTAATAGAAAAACTAAACTTCACATTTGCAACCAATGAAAGAGAATAAAAAGTGCATTCCTTATACTACCGTTACGAAAGAAATAAAGATAAGAACAAACACACACACACAAATATATATAAAATAGAAAGTGGAGGAACTGAGAGCGCGCTTGAAGTCGAGAACTTAAACGGATGGGCGTACTTGCTGAGTAAAATGTAACGCATACTTTTAAAAGAACGAAATTCAGTTGATCTCAAACAATCAGAAGCCAAAGTCCAACATCTGTCCATTTTCTGTGCTCTTTAAGGCCACTGGATTTCCCACATGAATGACCATCCTGGAACCGGCTAATTAAGCCAATCAAAGCCTTTGTCTTGCCTATTGTTGCCTGTAGTCAGGCAATCAATAAAAGAGTCTCTAGTGGCTACATGGATAGCCCTGTCATATAATCTATCGGAGGAGAAACATTTGGCGCAGAAATGGCGTGTGCTGCTATTAAATGTTCACGATGCTGCAGGTTGTCGCTGTTGTTACTGTTGTTTTTATTATGTGGGTTTGATTTTTTGTTTGTTGCTAATGTGTGTTCTTTGTTATTGTCGCTTCATAGCAGTCATCATTTGAAGAGAGAAGAAATGTAAAAAATTAGAAAAAAAATACAACAATATAAAAAATCATAACAATCAGTAGACAATCAGTAGACAATCAACTTACCTAAGCGGTATACTATGTTTTCTTCTACTTCTTCTGCGTTCGTTCTCAAATTTCTGCAGACAAGCAGGATGTAGTGCGGAGAACGCGATGCTTTATGTAATGTTTTACAACTTTCATGCTATATCTGTGAATTTGGGCATGTCACATCCGACTTCAGTAATAGGTATAGTGTGTTACGGTGAATTAACTGTTACTATATTTTTCTTCTCATTATTGTTTCGTTCTCAAGATCTAGATTAACAAATGTAGTCCAGAGAACGGAATGTGTTGTATCATAGCTTACAGTTTCGTTGCGATATGTGCACGTTTCGGAACATCCTACTTCAATAATATTTTGTTTTCAATTTTAACATTTATGAGAATGGACAGACAACTCCTACCCTCAAAACATTCGTTGTCTCATTTTGCATGCATTATAGGTACAAGTTTGTGTAACGCACGTTGAGAACTTAGGGCGTTGGTCCTGACATGTGAGGTCCATGGTTCGACTCCAGGAAAGGATTGGGTATTTTACCCTTTGGAGAGTAAATGTAAACAATAAAAACTCCCCCCCCCCTGAACACGACGTGGCGACAGTAGGAACATGCGGCCTTTATCACACATGACACTCGCAAACACCTAGCAACTCTTTAAGGTAGTAAGGAAGTATTGATATATTTTTGTTGTTGATGGAATAAAGTGTTGCTACTTTTTGCTTTCCTTTCGTGTCCCTTCAAGCTGATGGGATGATGTGGTCAGCAACACTCCATCGCCGTTACTTGCCTAGAAGATCTGGTTCCCTTTTCTTTAGGCTGGGTTGACCTAGGTTTTTAAGTTGGTGTTTAAAATTTTTCAGTTGAACCGGAAATTGAACCTTGCTTGACCATCTAGGAAGCAATTGCATTAGCCATTGAGCTATGACGGTCCCAAGTTATTTATAATTGTTTCATAATCCGTATACCTGTTTATAATTGTTTCATAATCCCTATATCTTTTTATAATTGTTTCATATTCCTTATACCTATGTATAATTGTTTCATATTCCTTATGCCTATTTATCTTTGCTTCCATATTAGTGTATTAATTTATTGATTTTTTTGTTGCAATTTATTAGATCTGTGTGTCATGTGACGTATTCCTTCTAGAACGTTGTCTTCCCAATGAACTCTCTGAACCTCTCTCTGTCTTGGGCGATGTGGCTTGCATTTTCTAGCGATGTATTCATGTTATCTTTAATGTCGTCAGTCCATCGTCTTCTTGGTCTGCCCCTTCTTCTCTTTCCATGTACTCTTCCCTCCATTATTTGTCTTTCTAAACAGTTATGTCTCTTTATATGGCCAAACAGGCATAGTTTTCTTTTTGTTATTGTGTTTAGTAACCAACACTCTGGAATATTCAGTGTGTTTATAATATCCGGCTCTGTGGCGAAGTGGTACAGAGCGCGTCTGTGACGGCAAAGGTACCGAGTTCGATCCTCACCACAGGCAATTGTGCATCCGGACCGTTCAGAAAGCAATGGCAACCTACTGAACGTATTTATATTGCCTAGAAAATCACCACAGCCAAAGAATGCTGGGTTGCTAGCTACGTCCTGGATAGGATATGCTACCAATTTTTATAATATCTGAGTTTCTGAATTTATCTTTCCATGATATTCTAAGTATCTTCCTGTGGCATTTCAGCTCGAAGGCGTTGATTCTCTTTGCCGCTGTTTTACTTAGAGTCCATGTTTCACAGCCGTATGTTGCAACCGGAAAAATAAAAGTTCGTAACATTAGCACTTTCGTTTCTATTTTGTTGTTTTTCCATATGTTTTTCAGCCGTGTTATTTTGCAATATGCCATTGCCAATCTCTTCCTTATTTCTGCCATGCAGTCACCTGCACCGTTGATGTTTGCTCCTAAGTATTCAAATTTATCCACACATTCTATCTCGGTATTGTCTATTCTGATTTTTGGTTGTTGTGTTGTTATATCTGTTGACATGATTTTTGTTTTCTGCGTGTTTAAATACAAATTTTGTGCTTCGCTATATTTCTTTGTGTTCTTGATTAGTTGTTCCAATCCCTTTATATCGTTTGAAAGAAGTAACGATTAATCCATTGGAAATTTCTAGGCACAATATTCCCGTAGGTTGCCATTACTTTCGGGAAGGAACAACCGTTAATCGAGCACTGTAAAGCGAACACATTCGTTCTAGTCGGCCATTTTGGCGGAAGACCTTATTATTATGTCTACTTCACGTTATTTCCATTATTATTTATCTGTTAAATTTATTCTTACGTTTATGTCATAAGGGTACTGTACATATATGATGTCAACAATTATGGGATGAAAATTGAATAAGTTTGACAGTTGTCAAGGGGATTGGAATGGATACAAGTTGGCCTGAACAATACTCTATTTTCCACACCAACAAAAGTGTACCAACATTATGACACGGGACAATATTACCGTATATCAATTGACTAGACGTGTCTGAAAACAGACCGATCGTCATTCAGTTCTACGACTCCTCACAGCATAAGCAGAGAAAAGACATTAGATAGAGATCAAAAGTGTTTTCTTCTTCAGCGTTCATTCTCAAACTCCCGCTCGATCTCTCTTGTAGCAGGACTACTAGATCTCCAGCAAGATGTAGTCCAGAGACTTGAATGCGTTGTGCCGCCGGTTAATTTGCGCCACGGCCCGACACATTCATCTTCGGCGAAACAAAAGTGTGTTTATTTGAGACATGTTTATAAAAAAATGTGGCACTAATTATGTATTGTTTCGTACTTCTGTTGCAAATATTTATGTGTGGGTGGGGGAGTAAATTATTTTGATTATAAGTAAGAACGGGGGGGGGGTATCTGTTATTTTTTCACAGTTGTTGACAAGGTGTATGGTAAGGGGGTAAGCGGTTAGCAACAAAAAAAATCATCAAAAACACCGTTGAAGTAATTTATGAACATTCCCTTAAGATACAATAACAGAAGGTTGCACCTGATTGATTGATAACTGCTTGTGATGATAGTTCGAAATGACCTCAAAGGAATCCATACCTGATCGTGATCGTCGAGTGATATAGAAGAACTAACAGCAAAAAAAAATAAACAGCAGCATTCGGTACGTTCCTGATAATTGTCTGGCTATTCATTGGACACTATTTATACAATTGGAGTCGCCCGCCAAAAATAATCAATGCAGACCAGTAAAACTTTCGTTAATGCATGTTTTCATGTAAAGTAGTGCAGGAAGATTGTGTATGGGCTGTGGAAATAAAGGCCGTATTGCCTTAGCAGACACCGCGACATGTACAGGAAGAATTTTGATTGTATCCACGAAAATCATGTCCCAACCATGGATCGAACCCGGGACCACAAAGGTTTGAGAACGGCGTCCTAAGCACACGGCCATGCGCTCCTCAAATGGAAATAAGACCAGTGAAATGGACGACAATAATCACAACCGGTCTTCTAGATCATCAGTCCACAGCTCATGACTTGAGTCCGGTTGTGATATATGTCACGTGGTTGTCAACCATGACGTCACATATTAAGTTGGGTGGAGTACATTCTTCATCTTCTTCTTTGAACGGAGCGTCCCTGTTTCCAAATCCTGCTAGCCAACAGGATATAGTTCGGAAAACAGAATGAGATACGTCATTTCCTTCAGTTGTCTTGCAATATCTGCTACCTTTGAACTCAAGCATCTATACTAGACTTTAAGAACTTATCCAAAAATTACGCTTTCGGTTTTTTGAGGGAGGTGGGGGTGGGGTTTCCGATTAAGTTCGACAGTTGCTGACATGGGGAAGGGAGCCTGGAAAAAATCTACAGTTACTGACAGGGGGAAGGGAGCCTGGAATAAATCTACAGTTACTGACAGGGGGAAGGGAGCCTGGAATAAATCTACAGTTACTGACAGGGGGAAGGGAGCCTGGAATAAATCTACAGTTACTGACAGGGGGAAGGGAGCCTGGAATAAATCTACAGTTACTGACAGGGGGAAGGGAGCCTGGAATAAATCTACAGTTACTGACAGGGGGAAGGGAGCCTGGAATAAATCTACAGTTACTGACAGGGGGAAGGGAGCCTGGAATAAATCTACAGTTACTGACATGGGGAAGGGAGCCTGGAATAAATCTACAGTTACTGACAGGGGGAAGGGAGCCTGGAATAAATCTACAGTTACTGACAGGGGGAAGGGAGCCTGGAATAAATCTACAGTTACTGACAGGGGGAAGGGAGCCTGGAATAAATCTACAGTTACTGACAGGGGGAAGGGAGCCTGGAATAAATCTACAGTTACTGACAGGGGGAAGGGAGCCTGGAATAAATCTACAGTTACTGACATGGGGAAGGGAGCCTGGAATAAATCTACAGTTACTGACAGGGGGGAGGGAGCTTGGAATAAATCTACAGTTACTGACAGGGGGAAGGGAGCCTGGAATAAATCTACAGTTACTGACATGGGAAAGGGAGCCTGGAATAAATCTACAGTTACTGACAAAGGATAAAGGAAGTAGACGTTAATATCCACAATTCCTGTGTTTGGATTTGAATTATTATTTTTTGAAAGGGGGAAGGGGGGTGGGATAAATTGTTTTCGGTAAAGCAAGCTTTTGATTCCATAATTCATGACAGTTGTTAACGGGGAGGGGGGGAGCGCGGGTACAAAAGTTGACCCAAAAATATTGATCTAATTTATGGACAAGCGTTTATGACAACGTTTTAGAGCATCACAATTTTGTTCGTCAACTACATGTGTTGATGACCATTTGTTACATTCACTTTTGGTCAAAGGGCATTATCCCATGGACCGCTGGATCAGCTACATCCACTTTTGAAAATCAGTTATACTTGTGCCGTGCTTAAGAGTTCGTAGATGGCTAATAATCCCTATTCGATTCGCAAATGTCCTTGAAAAGTTCGGACATGGAATGACCACTGTAGAAGAAATAATTTGGTCTATCCGTGACTTTCTAGCTGCTTTCCGCTGTTGTATTTCTTTTCTTTTCACAAGATGATACGCCCCTTTTTACTTTAGAACGCCATGTAGATCTATTTTGTGCAGGTTCTTTCCATGTATATTGGTCTATTTCAGTGACTTTTAGTTAGGCCTCTAGCGAATCCTTGTAGCGCTTCTTTAGGCCACCTTGAGATCGTGTACCCTTCTCTAACTCACCATAGAGAAGTATCTTTGGAAGATGATGATCTGGCATACGTACCAGATGACCTTCCCAACGAATCTGTGCCTGCATAAGAATAGTGTCAATAATAATGATACTATATATGTCAAGGACAGTGGTATCTGGAATCTTGTCTTGCCATCTGATGTTCGTAACTTTTCTGAGACAATCTGTGTGAAAGTGATTGAGTTTCCTCACATGACGTCTATGCACAGTCCATTTTCACTAGGGTATAACAGCACTGGAAGTACCACTGTTCTGTAAACTTTCAGCTTAGTCCGTAAGTTAATACCATTTCTATGCCACACATTTGCGTAAACTTTGCCAAAAATTCTGCTTGCCTTGCCAATCTTTGTATACACTTCATCATCACAATGTTCATGTTGTAATAAAATATTACCTAGGTATGTGAATCTATTCACAACTTTCCGTGCTACGCAATTTACCTTTATACAGGGCTCGAGATAAATTTTGCCAGGTGCTGGTTGTAACGTGACGTCTGTTTTCTCTGTTTTAATGGTTTTCAAAGTTGGTACAGGCTTTATAGAATCTGTCTTTAATACTTTGTAGATCAGCATCAGAGTGGGCATTTAGAGCACAGTCATCAGCAAATAGGAGATCCCTGATTGTGTGTGATTTGACTTTGGTTTTTGCTCAGAGCCCCCAAAGGCTGAGCAATGTTCTATCGATGGGATAGATGATATCTACTCCCAAGTCCAGATCTCTGAAATCGTCATTCAATATGGTGCTGTATAGGATAGGTGATAATACACATCCTTGTTTAACGCCATTTGAGACAGGAGATGTTTCAAATAACTCTCCATCATCCTGAACTCTAGCTTGCATTCCATCATGCAATTGCTGCACCATTGTGATACATTTCTGTGGACAGCCACATTTTACCATAATCTTCCACAGTCCCTCTCTACTTACTGTGTCGAATGCGTTTGTTAAGTCCATGAGGCGGGTCATAATACTACTACTATGTAGTGCCCAGTAGGGCTTCAACAGCACTCTGGAACTAAAAAATCTTTAAAAAAATATATGATGAGATTTGCCTGTTTCCCCAGGCGGATGTTGATTTATATTATCCACAATTATCGTTAAAGGTAGGGCCTCATTTTGTAGTCTAGGTTTTGGTTGTGTTGAGTACATGTTTGTTGAAGGTTGTCTTGATGTTTTCTATGCACCGTTTCTCTTGATCTACCTTATATTCGTATATTCTTTTATTATATGCTCTTATAGGAATTTGGTTTCGCTTTATTCGCATAAGAAGAACGAACCATTTTACTTGCTGTCTTTCTATAGTTCAATACATGATATTATGCATACTTTTTTCATAATTTCTTAATCTCGTACTTTATTTAGTTTAGTAACCATTACCGCTTTTCTTAGGCACTTCATTTCACATGTAAAGATTTTTCTTTTCTGGGTGACTGTTAGATCTTGTCTGACATTGGTAGCAGAGTGTTGATTGTCCATAAAAAAATATAGATATTATGAGATTTAATAAATGGAAATAAGAAAGATAGCATGACAAATAAAGGGTGAACAAACAGTGAACTTATCAACACAACATAACAATTATTGAGACTAACGAGTGTTGAATCAGGCATGTTGTAACGGCACCGAATTGTCTTGCAATTTGAGTGAACGGGCTTTTCAGTTCTTGACTATCCTTCACAAGATTTTTGGAGATGAGTTTACTCACGTACCGAAAGGCCCGCTTACTCGAATTGCAAGGAGATTCGTTACCGTTTCTGTTAGTCTCAAGAACTTTTAATTTATCCTCTTATTTCCTACTTGAATTTACTTCCATAACATGAAGCTAAAAATATATATTGATCACTACTCTACGTGCGCAATGTAATGGTAAGTTGTTAAACTGGTCAAATCGTGAATATGAAAGTATTGACGAAACCAATATCAACATTGTCGGCCATCATTATTACTCGGTGTAACAGAAAAATTAAGTCTGTCGAAAATTATCCGCGTTCAGGAGATGAGATTAACAAGCCCACCTTATAAATCGAAGGGGACTCACAGCAGGGCACACTATGGTCAGAACTAACAACTATATTTTTCAGCAATAACCGAAAATGCGGACAACAACGGCACCAGAGAGATCTGAGAAAGTTATACAACGAAGCGGGTCATTTATGAAAGACCAGACCTTGAAATTGCGTGTTCAGGCAACCGTGAATTTCTCTTTTAAGAGTGTGTGATGTTCGGTTGGGTTTACAGCACGCGCCTGTGAGAATGCGTCACGGTGAGGGTGAGTGAGTTGGTTTCATTCATAGTGAGTACACTCCCCCTTCTTTGAGTGTTTAACATAGCAATATTCGATTTCACGCTTCCAAATATAACTGCATTCAACACTTTCCTATGTATATATAGCACATAGCAACGAAGGTTTCAGCGTTAATTTGTTCAACGTATATCTACTCTCTCTCTATATATATATATTTATATATATATATATATATATATAGAGAGAGAGAGAGAAAGAATAGCAGCGAAGATTTAAGCGTTAATTTGTTCAACCTCTGTGTGTGTGTGTGTGTGCGTGCGTGCGTGTGTGTTCGTCCACCACAAGTGATGATGCCATTTTTACATCCACTTTTGAAAATTCAGTTAAAATTATGACCATGCGTAATAGTTCGTTGATGGCTAATGAGCCCTATTCGAGCTGTAAATATTCTTGGACAGTTCAGACATAGAATGACGACTGTAGGCGGATTTTGGTCTATCCGTGACTTTCTAGCTACTCTCAGCTGTTGGGCTGCAGCATTTCTCCTCTTTTCACAAGAAGATGTGCTCTTTTTAATTGTAGAACGCCATGTAGATCTAATGTGTGCAAGTTCTTCCCATGTGTCTTTCTTCGAACAGATCTATTTGTTTTAGAGTCATTGTCTAGGAGTATGCGTACATTCCATGTACCTAGGGTCAGTAGGACTGGTCAACCTATGTATACATAGAGAGAAAGAGAGAGAGAGAGAAAGAGAGAGAGAGAAAGAGAGAGAATAACAGCGAAGGTTTTAATGTTAATTTACTCAAAATGTGTATTTGAACACTTGATACATCATCATAGCAATGTGGGAAAAATAGTTATTTGTAATCTAGTCTCATTCTTAGAAAAGAATGTTTCATCAATAGTGTTGAAATCATGTCACGGTGAGATCTTCCGAGATTGATGAAATGTTACTAGACATAATCACTTATTTATTCTTGTGGTGCATACACAACAACAACACCAATTACTGAATGTAATTGGATGTCTTTAATAATATCTCCCTCATATGGGTCTCTATCTGCCGAAGATGTATATGTCAGACCATTGGTGCAAATAGAACGATGAAAAGGATTTCCATTCTCTTGGTCTACATTCTGCGGAAATCTAGTAGGATCATTGCCCTGCTACAAATGAGACCAAGAGGGAGTTTGAGAATGAACGCTGAAGAAGAAGATATGAATCTCTGAAACTTCGTTTACTGAGACAGGTATCAGTCATATTTTCACACTCTATTCTTCACAAGCTCCACCACCATGGCAAGCAGTGTTACTGGTCATATTTTCACATTCTGTTCTTCACAAGCTCCACCACCATGGCAAGCAGTGTTACTGGTCATATTTTCACATTCTCTTCTTCACAAGCTCCACCACCATGGCAAGCAGTGTTACTGGTCATATTTTCACACTCTGTTCTTCACAAGCTCCACCACCATGGCAAGCAGTGTTACTGGTCATATTTTCACATTCTGTTCTTCACAAGCTCCACCACCATGGCAAGCAGTGTTACTGGTCATATTTTCACACTCTGTTCTTCACAAGCTCCACCACCATGGCAAGCAGTGTTACTGGTCATATTTTCACACTCTGTTCTTCACAAGCTCCACCACCATGGCAAGCAGTGTTACTGGTCATATTTTCACACTCTCTTCTTCACAAGCTCCACCACCATGGCAAGCAGTGTTACTGGTCATATTTTCACACTCTGTTCTTCACAAGCTCCACCACCATGGCAAGCAGTGTTACTGGTCATATTTTCACACTCTGTTCTTCAAAAGCTCCACCACCATGGCAAGCAGTGTTACTGGTCATATTTTCACACTCTGTTCTTCACAAGCTCCACCACCATGGCAAGCAGTGTTACTGGTCATATTTTCACACTCTGTTCTTCACAAGCTCCACCACCATGGCAAGCAGTGTTACTGGTCATATTTTCACACTCTGTTCTTCACAAGCTCCACCACCATGGCAAGCAGTGTTAATGGCCATATTTTCACATTCTGTTCTTCACAAGCTCCACCACCATGGCAAGCAGTGTTACTGGTCATATTTTCACACTCTCTTCTTCACAAGCTCCACCACCATGGCAAGCAGTGTTACTGGTCATATTTTCACACTCTGTTCTTCACAAGCTCCACCACCATGGCAAGCAGTGTTACTGGTCATATTTTCACACTCTGTTCTTCACAAGCTCCACCACCATGGCAAGCAGTGTTACTGGTCATATTTTCACACTCTGTTCTTCACAAGCTCCACCACCATGGCAAGCAGTGTTACTGGTCATATTTTCACACTCTGTTCTTCACAAGCTCCACCACCATGGCAAGCAGTGTTACTGGCCATATTTTCACATTCTGTTCTTCACAAGCTCCACCACCATGGCAAGCAGTGTTACTGGTCATATTTTCACACTCTATTCTTCACAAGCTCCACCAACATGGCAAGCAGTGTTACTGGCCATATTTTCACACTCTATTCTTCACAAGCTCCACCAACATGGCAAGCAGTGTTACTGGCCATATTTTCACATTCTGTTCTTCACAAGCTCCACCACCATGGCAAGCAGTGTTGCTGGTCATATTTTCACACTGTTCTTCACACGCTCCACCACCATGGCAAGCAGTGTTAGTGGTGTTATTTTCACACTCTATTCTTCACAAGCTCCACCACCATGGCAAGCAGTGTTACTGGTCATATTTTCACACTCTGTTCTTCACAAGCTCCACCACCATGGCAAGCAGTGTTACTGGTCATATTTTCACACTCTGTTCTTCACAAGCTCCACCACCATGGCAAGCAGTGTTACTGGTCATATTTTCACACTCTGTTCTTCACAAGCTCCACCACCATGGCAAGCAGTGTTACTGGCCATATTTTCACATTCTGTTCTTCACAAGCTCCACCACCATGGCAAGCAGTGTTACTGGTCATATTTTCACACTCTGTTCTTCACAAGCTCCACCACCATGGCAAGCAGTGTTACTGGTCATATTTTCACACTCTATTCTTCACAAGCTCCACCAACATGGCAAGCAGTGTTACTGGCCATATTTTCACATTCTGTTCTTCACAAGCTCCACCACCATGGCAAGCAGTGTTGCTGGTCATATTTTCACACTGTTCTTCACACGCTCCACCACCATGGCAAGCAGTGTTAGTGGTGTTATTTTCACACTCTATTCTTCACAAGCTCCACCACCATGGCAAGCAGTGTTACCTGGACCGTGGTTAACGGACTGGATAGACTATCAGCTATCCATTCCTGGGCGGGGTCAATGGGATGGGTAGGAAGTCAGCTATCCATTCCTGGACTATGGTCAATGAGATGGATAGTTATTTAGATATCCATTTCTGGAACATGGTCAATAGGATTGGTAGGCGGGCAGCTATTTATTACTCGCCATGACTACATACATTAAAATCGGTTCGAAATGGCAAAAGAAAGGTAGATGGACATAAGATAAATGAGGTTTAGAATACTTGGTTTCACTCGTGTTGCCGGTACCCATAAGAAGAAATAGAATAGTAACTCCTGTGAAACATGTCGTAAGATGAGACTAAGTCATATTGAGAGTGAGAGAGAATAACAGAAAACCCTAGATAAATAGAAATGTCGAGTGAAAATGAACAATAAAGAGGGAAACACGAATGCAGAATGAAAGAAAACATAAAAAAAGCATAACGAAAAGATAGGAAAGGAGACAGCAAAAATATGAATAAAATAAATATGAGAGACTAATTAAGTACGTAGGCAATTGTGAGAGATAAAAAGTCAATTAATGAAAAGAAAGAAAGAGAATTATATTTAAAAAATGATAGATATATAGAAGGACAAGGAACAAGAAAGTGTAAAATTCTGCTTTAAGATATTTAAAAAAAGTGTTGGGTTTGCAGCTAACGAGAAAAGCAAAATTTTTTTTTAGAGTAGCAATGGAAAAAGAAAGCAAAGTATCACGACATATTTACAACAAATTCATTTGTCACATGTGTGATTTATTGCAATATTGCTTTTTTTAAATAATGAAAGAAGTGGGTGTGTCCCAGGTTGCCCTGACATAACATAAAGTGGTGTTTGCCTAATGTAATTTGATTAAATCACTTTATCGATTACACTAGTGCCAAGTTGGTGTGAGACGTGATGCACACCAAACAATGTTAACTCAAATTAAGCTGTTTCACATTTATGAATTATTGTAGGAACTGCCTATAAATTTCGTTAAAAAATAGTTTTCACCAATTTCTGACCTCGCTCCCCACCCTTGCCAACAATTATCACGAATTCAGCTATCGCCATTTTCAAATATGTCCACAACTTTAAGACCATCCTAAAATAGTTTGTTTTTTGCAAAAAAGTATGCGAAAAAGTACTACAGGAATTGTTTCATATATTTAGAATACTGTTTCTTCTCTTTTTCTTTATTGTTCATTCTCAGACTCCCGCTGGATGTCTATTGTAGCAAGACACTGGTCTTACTAGATTTCCAGCAGGATGTAGTTCAGAGAATGGAAATGCGTTGTGTCGCCGTTTTATTTGCGTCAATGGCCAGAAATATCTTACTTCGGCACTGGCAACTAATTCGTTCAATTTTTTTACCCATTTTCTGAACGATGGACGTCTGTAACCGCAAATATTGCAAACCATCCATACGAAAGTATTGCAAGCCAGCCATACGCACGTATTGCAAGCCAGCCATATGCATGTACTGCAATCCAGCCATAAACATGTATTGTAAGCCAGACAACGCAAGTACTGTAAACCAGCAATACACAAGTCATTTGAGTGGCTACGCACACAGAAGGTAACGCAGGTCTGCATCTTGAGTGACTCTATGAGTATGATTAAGAAGGTACAAGTGAGTCTCGTTCGCGAACAGTGGATTGAGGCCTTGAGAAAGGCGAGCTTGAAAGTGGTTACATTTATTTTCGTGCCGGGACATGTGGGCGTTCGAGGCAATGAAAGAGCGGATCAACTGGCATCGTGCGCGATTGTGGCACAGGGCGATGGGGCAATGGATCGCGCTGAAGTTTTGAACTCCTTAAGAGATATAACACGCGAGAGTGAGACTAATGTGGATGATGATTCCCTTTCAATGGCTAGGATTAAAGACCAGGGATTGAAATGCGGTGTTGCTAGAGGTGACAATTTTGGAGGACGCAGAAGAATGATGGTCAACCAGCATAGGACCGGTACTGTCAGCAGAAGTGTGATGGCGGATACACTCAATGAGAGATCGGAGCAACTATGGATGTGTCCAGTTTGCAGTGATGATGATCCGACGACTAACTAACTAACTAACTAATACACAAGTATTGTAAACCAGCCATGCGCAAGTATTATAAACCAGCCATACGCAAGTATTTGATTGATTTTTTTTTAAGGTAAACCCCTACCTTCCTTGAGAGAACATATCTACGGCACTGATACATTTGTATCCATTCTTCAACATTTTAATTGCAAATTAAACTATATCCTGTTTTAAACTTTCATGTAAAATCCCGTTCCATTTTCAATTTTTTACAAGAAAACTATATCTACTTTTCCAGTTCTAATATTTTCTATGTTGAAAAAAAATGTGAGTTGGTCAGAATGGTAAAAGACCGTGTTTTCAATTGTGCAGACAGTCAGTTTGTTATTGTAATCATTTATGCAAATATAATGAGACGAAGCAGAATTATTGATCACAGACAACCCACTTCACTGCGGCAACGTTATTTTTGTTCATTGTTTCTCTTATTGTTTCTTTTTGAATGATATTACTATAGCCACAGCCAACGTTGGTTACAACCTGCGTAATGGGCTCGAGACTGCGTCATTCATATTAACCGATCCCATTTTCTCCGTTCGTTTGAATGGCCGGAGACAAGATGTATACACAAAGTGACGAATTCATGGCAGGGTAAAGTCGGGTCAGCCACGATGAATGACTCAATGTGCAGGCAATAATATCAGAAATTGACGTTATAGCTGTTACAGAAACAATACCAATCCAAAAACAAAAACAACAACATAAACATCATTATGGAAATAATAATTGAATCAAGTGTCATACTCAGTGGCGATGGCGATCATGTTTCATCACAACTGTATGTCCTTTGTATATACTACCACTTCATTCTGACAACACATCAAGAAGCTTCTATATTTGTTTTACTGTCTCCTCACCACTTGATTTTTCTAGTGGGTCAGTGGACGTTTTCTCCACGCTTGATATAAATCTTTACTGCCTTCAATATTTTCTGTAACTTGTCACTTTACTCATTCATCAATACCTCTACATTCCTTTTCTGTGCGGCCCATGATCATTCCTTTTCTGTGCTTCCCATGGTCATTCATTTTGCAAACCACATCTCTAAAAATAAGTATAGAAGACATACAACATGTGAAGGAACTCATAATACCAGTTTCACCTATTAACTCCGAGATACAAAAACTTGTATATAAAATGCAACATCATCTTTCTCATTAAAGAAAGTCAGCCGTTCAATTGCATTTACAAGCAATTTTGTCAAGGAAATATTATTCCATCTTCTAAGCTCCAAAAGGCAAATTTTACCACCAGCAATGTCTCACTACTTCATCAAAAATGTATTAAAATATATATCATACCAGATCTTAGGATAGTTTCCTATGTTGCCATAGTTTCCTATTTTCAAAAATGTATTTAAATATATATCATACCAGATCTTAGGATAGTTTCCTATGTTCCCTTAGTTTCCTATTTTCAAAAATGTATTTAAATATATATCATACCAGATCTTAGGATAGTTTCCTATGTTCCCTTAGTTTCCTATTTTCAAAAATGTATTTAAATATATATCATACCAGATCTTAGGATAGTTTCCTATGTTCCCATAGTTTCCTATTTTCAAAAATGTATTTAAATATATATCATACCAGATCTTAGGATAGTTTCCTATGTTCCCATAGTTTCCTATTTTCAGAAATGTATTTAAATATATATCATACCAGATCTTAGGATAGTTTCCTAT
The DNA here is from genome assembly GCA_034231615.1 of Meghimatium bilineatum. NCBI lineage: Eukaryota > Metazoa > Mollusca > Gastropoda > Stylommatophora > Philomycidae > Meghimatium > Meghimatium bilineatum. Next base: position 11,321,783 of record CM067320.1, read on the forward strand.
GTTCCCATAGTTTCCTATTTTCAAAAATGTATTTAAATATATATCATACCAGATCTTAGGATAGTTTCCAATGTTGCCATAGTTTCCTATGTTCAAAAACAAGCATGTGCAAATAAATGCTAAAACTGCACTATATAAAGCAATCATCATCCCATCACTGTGCTACCAATGTCAAACGTGAATTAACAACAAAAGACAAAAGAAAACATGTTACAAAAGAAATGACCTGTCTAGGTATAACTCTTGGAGTAACAATAAGAGTTAGAATATGAAATGTAAACATCAGAAGACTAACAGACACAATGAAAATCGTGGATTACATCAGAAGACAATAGATTAAGTGGTTTTCACATTCACTCAGACTATAATCAGATAGTGTTTTTCAAAAGGCATTGCTATACAAACACGATGGATACAAAGGCCCGGGACAGACCATACAAAAGATGGATTACAGAAATAAAAGAATCAACGAAAACAAACATAACATAAGTAAGATTTTGCTCCATTTATTCCTTCAAGATAAGTAAGATTGTGCTCTGTTTTATTATCAAAAGACGCCTTCATACGTTATATTTTTGATTATTACCGTGCTTCCCGTTGGTCACTATGTCATGTTGTTCGTTCATCATAGATGATGATGGCCATTTGTTACATCCACTTTTGAAAGTCAGAGTTATGTCCTTGACTGAGTTCGTATACGTTTAATAAGTTTTATTTTGTGCATGTTTCTCCCATGTATCTTGGTACATTTGTGCATGTTTCTCCCATGTATCTTGGTACATTCGTGCATGTTTCTCCCATGTATCTTGGTACATTTGTGCATATTTCTCACATGTATCTTGGTACATTTGTGCATGTTTCTCACATGTATCTTGGTACATTTGAGCATGTTTCTCCCATGTATCTTGGTACATTTGTGCATATTTCTCCCATGTATCATGGTACATTCGTGCATGTTTCTCCCATGTATCTTGGTACATTTGTGCATGTTTCTCCCATGTATCTTGGTACATTCGTGCATGTTTCTCCCATGTATCTTGGTACATTCGTGCATGTTTCTCCCATGTATCTTGGTACATTCGTGCATGTTTCTCCCATGTATCTTGGTACATTCGTGCATGTTTCTCCCATGTATCTTGGTACATTCGTGCATGTTTCTCCCATGTATCTTGGTACATTCGTGCATGTTTCTCCCATGTATCTTGGTACATTCGTGCATGTTTCTCCCATGTATCTTGGTGCATTTGAGAGACTTTGAGTGCGATCTTTAACGAGTTATGGTAGCACATCTTTGGGTCATCTTGAGGACGTATACCATTCGGCAACAAGTTCACGAGTCACTACATATATACACTGCGTCGTGTGCCAACACCGACAATAAAAACCATCAAGATAATGGAAAACATGACGTAAAACGGCTTGTTTTGATTCTGCTCATGGGTCTTCTGATAGGCGAGAGTCACGATTATAATACTTTGTGATGCAGGCGCCCGAAAAGTGAGAAGAAAAAGCAATATCGTTTATATTCCATTCATGTGGTTGGTAAGAGGCTTGTTCATCCCGTATAGGATCATAGTTACTCAGAAGCCGTGTCGAAGTCGAATATTTGATGTCGAAAGTCGCACATATTGCTGCTAAGCTGTAAACCATGACACAAGACATTCTGATGAATGTACTATGTCGTGCTAATCTGCAAGAGTTCGATAACCCACTCAGAAGAAGACGATTGCAGACTTTCATGCAGTTGGATATATGAACACATAGTGGTTCATGTGAACTTATAACTCCCTCCACAACCCTCTTTGAGTAAGTGGCTTCTAAAAGTATTGCATATAACCAAAAGTCGCTTGGTCATTTGGGGATGACATAAAGCTCTAGATAAGATGAGGGTGCTACTTTTTGGGACAGCAGGCTAGGCTGGCAGGCTAGGTTGAGCTATTTCAGTGTAGTATGGAGACTTTCTTGTCATGGAGTTTCATGTTGTTGTTGTTCTTCTTCTTCTGAGTTCGTTCCCAAAATACTGCAGATCAGCAGAATGTAGTCCGGAGAACAAAATGCGCTGTGTTATGGTTTACAGCATTACTGCGATATCAGCGCCTTTCGGCATGGCACATCCGACATCAGCATGGCTTTGAGCCACTGCCCGTATATGGGATATGACAGCCAACTCCATCCCATAACCTCCTCAGTCGCCTTCCATCTTGGAAGATAAAATTCTTGTTATTCTTTGCTCCCCTTTCGGGCCACGGCAACACACAGGCGATCATTTGTTTTCTGAGCTGTGTGTCCAGTATGTATAATACTTTTAGATCAGCCTGCGGGTCAGAAGAAAATAGATTAGCGAGCCGGATTTGGCCGGTGATCCATATTTTGTCCACCGCTGCTCTATGTTCTCTTAGTGCACTTAGTAAATAAGAGCTTCATTGCTATTAATGCTCAACTATCAAAACAAAAATAACAACCTACATTCTTTCCACATTTTCTTTGACTGTTCAGATCAGACTGTCATTTTGGTTATTACGTTATTGTATGATCACACCCTCATAAAGTGGTGCTCGTAGACATTTCACACCCTCATAAAGCGGTGCTCTTAGAAACTTCACACCCTCATAAAGCGGCGCTCTTAGACATTTCACACCATCATAAAGCGGTGCTCTTAGAAATTTCACACCCTCATAAAGCGGCGCTCTTAGACACTTCATACCCTCATAAAGCGGTGCTCTTAGACATTTCACACCCTCATAAAGCGGCGCTCTTAGACACTTCATACCCTCATAAAGCGGCGCTCTTAGACATTTCACACCCTCATAAAGCGGCGCTCTTATACATTTTCTTAGATATGCAGTTCTAGATTATGAGCACGGAGCATTAAAGTATATTTACAGGCACGACGTTGGTGGGCGCAGCATCATAGAAACCTATCACAAGGGCCAGAGTTGTGCCCCGATGTCCACGTCTGTTTCAGCGGCATTAGACTCGAAACACCATCGAGTCGGATGGCTGCTGGAACAGAGGGCGGAGCATTTATGGGAATGCCCCACATGCTGTGAGGCCAGTGTCTAATCAAGAATCAAGGAGCATTAAAGTATACATGAAACAATATAAAGACCTTCGGCCACGCAGCAGCACAACTTAGAGGGAACGTTTCAAACAAGTGTTCACCAATACGCCTCAATGTCGTGGAAAAGAGAATTTTTTTCCCATGATTGTAACATGTCTATATATAACTCCCTCTGTCAATATCAGTGTGGAAGTATTGTTATCTGTGTCTAGGTTTAGATTCAATTGTAACGTTCCTGATCTAACAGTCAACAAATACGAAACACACAGGGCATTATACCAAAGTGAAATAGGAGTTCACTTGCAAATTGAAACCAAACACAGATTCAAAGCGTTAGCTATTTTCATGCCAACGAACTTAATCGATAAGAAGTCGAAAGTTTGTTCACGATATCCGCTCTTACCTGGTCGGTTACAGGAACTTCAAACGAGTTACAAACGTTCAACGAAAGATATACCCCGTGTTGTTCAGTTCAGAGATTTGCAAAGTTTAATTTCTAAGTTGTGGGTGTGTGTGTGATATCTTTATCAATGTTGTATTGTTGTCGTGAATGCTTCGCCCAGTGGTAGTAGTTTTCTCTAGTTACACCTGTTTGTGGTTCTCTATACTCAGTTTGGTTGGATGGTATAGATGACTTACAGTCAGTTTCTTTGTCTCATTTCTCGTTCACTTGTCAATGCCGTCGGTATTCATGCCTGCCCACAGTCTTAAATCCTATGAAAAATATAAATAAGAAACATATAGAAGTTATACAAAATCAGAAGACAGTGAACAGGGATTTGAATCAGGTGCGATCAGCTGGTGCTTATTGAAAGGACCTTGTTCAAATTCCGTCAACTACCGATTTTTTTTTAATGATTCAAAGAGGAAATTATGAGTTTGAATACAAGTTCTACACACATCTGTTACAAATCTATTTTATTAAAGAACATGACTTTAATGCATTTGTATTAGATAAAATAAATTCGAAATGAGGATATGAGGATAGTGCTCGGATCTAATAAATATACCACCATCACGGTTATGAGACTCTTGTTAGACTTTACCTGTATTTAAGGTACTATATCAAGTGACGCGGGTAAGGGAATACCTTTATTTAGCCAAAAAGGAATACATCCCCTTACACCAACATCTAGATGAGACAAATGGACAAGGAGTCGAAAGTCTTGGACGGAAGAAACGGAGGACATGTTTCTCAGTGTGTGAATTGTAATAAGTATTCATAGGCAATGAATTGGTGGAGATAGTGATAACTATCTCTCATTACAAATACACATTGGAAAAGTGTGTAGGTAACGATCTGGTATCAGGGCAGACGTTACGGTACAAAATTGTCCAGATGCATTCACAGTCGCCAGACACAATCATATATACCTCTTACAGCTGACGGGATTTGAACCAGGTCCTTTCTAGCGGCACCGAATCGCATTGAAACTCCAGTAAACAGGTTTTCCGTAATTGACCAACTATATACTCCCAAAAAAGATGTGATCTCGTCAAGACGCTCATTGAGAACGCATTAAGAAGTCACATTGAGAACTCAGTGAGAAGTCACCGAGAACGCACCAATCCGTTTACGCTTGCATTTACAGCCGCCAGACACAATCATTTATACAGATACATTCACAACCACCATACACAACCATTTATACTGATACATTCACAGCCGCCAGACACAATCATACACACTGTACATATAATAACAGAAATGGAAATGATTGTGAGTGAGGGAGGAGGCTGGGAGTGTGTTCTGTGGAAAGTAACGAAGATCATATAATCGACACCTGACTGGGATTTTGAGTCAAGTCAACAGATATAACAACACAATAACCAACAATGATAATAGATAATACCAAGATAGAGTGTGTGGATAAATTGGAATACTTAGGAGCATCTATTAACGGCTCATGAGACTGCATGGCAGAAGTGAGGAAGAGATTGGCAATGACATATTGTAAAATAACACGTTTGAAAAACATATGAAACAAACAACAGAATAGAAACGAAACTGCTAATGCTAAGAACTTTTATTTTTCCGGTTGCAACATATGGCTGTGAAAAATGTACCCTAAGCAAAAAAAAAAAAAAAAAAAAAAACCGCAGAAAATTCTGCAGAAAGACTCATTAGAATATCATGGAAGAAAAACAATAGAAACACAGATATTATAAACACATTGAAGATGCCAGAGTTTTGGTTACTAAACACAATAGAAAAAAGAAAACTACACCTGTTTGGTCATATGAATAGACACAACTGTTTAGAAAGACAATGGAGGGAAGAGCACCTGGACGGAGGAGAAAGGCAGACCAAGAAGACGATGGACTGACGACATTAAAGATAATATGAATACGTTGTTCGAAAATGCAAGCCGCATCAGCTCGACAGAGAGGGGTTCAGGGGAGAATACGTCACATGACATACTATTAAGTGACTACCAGACACCCCTCATTACTAAAACCTATATATTGTCGTAATATAGACATATATGTGACAATGATTCAAACATTTTACAGTCGTTATATACGTATATCTGTGGCAATGGTTCAAACATTTTACGATCGTGATATAGACATATCTGTGACAATGATTCAAACATTTTACGGTCGTAATATAGGCATATCTGTGGCAACGATTCAATAATTTTACGGTCGTGATATAGACATATCTGTGGCAATGATTCAATGGTAATCTCTAAGCAAAAAATATCCCCGTAACAATTTTAAGTTGGTATAACACTTTGTTATACTATAACATTTCTGGAACTTAACATGTTTTCTGTTAGTTCCAACATTCTTAGCCAACAATATTCAGCCCAAAATAACTGAGTTAAACATTTTCTCCCATTAACCTGGACTTAAGTTGTTACATTGTTTACTTGATTATCCAAACAGAAAATGAATCCTGTAACAAGGGCCTGATAAGTCGAGTACCAGTGTGGATATCTACTATATCCACTCTAGTAATACTTATCCACATTAGAGTCAATGTATGGATAGACCTGGCTTTTAGAAAACGCGATAGATAAGAATTGTCAACATAACCGATTGCAGTCTTAGTGGTTTTTATCCCGAGATTTGTATTATTGGAGATTGCTTTATCAAAATGTTTTCACGTCTGATCTGGAGTTTGCAAGTAACTACATCTTCGTATTTTACAACTAATCACTTCACAGCAAATTTTGACTTCACAGTAAATCTTAACTTCACAGCAAATTTTGACTTCACAGTAAATCTTAACTTCACAGTAAATCTTAACTTCTGCAGTGGAAATTGTTGGATGCGGACATGCTAGTGGATACAATTGTTGGATGATGACATGACGGTAAATATTGCACGAGAAAAATGGTGGTGGGTGCAATTGTTGATGTGAAAATGGTGGTGGGTGCAATTGTTGATGTGAAAATGGTGGTGGGTGCAATTGTTGATGTGAAAATGGTGGTGGGTGCAATTGTTGGATGAGAACATGGTGCTGGATACAATTGTTGGTAGAGAACACGGTGGTGGATGCAATTGTTGGATGAGAGAATAATGGTATCTGTAATTGTTGCATGAAAGCATGATGGTAGATGCAACTGTTGGATGAGAATATGATGGTAAGTGCAATTGTTTGATGAGAGAATGATGGTAGGTGCAATTGTTGGATGAGAGAATGATGGTAGGTGCAATTTTTTGATGAGAGAATGATGGTAGCTGCAATTGGTGAATGAGAGCATGATGGTAGGTGCAATTGTTGGATGAGAGAATGATGGTGGGTGCAATTGTTGGATGAGAGAATGATGGTAGGTGCAATTGTTGGATGAGCGCATGATGGTAGCTGCAAGTGTTGTATGAGAACATGATGGTAGCTGCAATTGTTGTATGAGAACATGATGGTAGCTGCGATTGTTGGATGAGGATATGACAGTGGATGTTGAACGAGAACATGGTAGTCGATTGTATGCGACTGTTGGATCAGGACATGGTGGTTGGTGGATGTGACCGCTAAACGAAAACATGGTGGTGGCTGTGGCTATTAACGAGGGCAAGGTGGTGGGTGCAACGTTTGGACGAGGACATGGTGTTGGGTGCAACTGTTATTAAGATATTTAATGAATATAGAATGACCAAGTAAGATACTAGAGACTAAGGATTACAAGGTTAGATGAGTTAGATGAGTAAATAACTGCATCTTCTGCAGTTATTGGCGAGTAAGATATACAAGCAACGAGCTATGCTAACTATCAACATATACACTCTTCTCCATCAGTTGAAGGAGAACTAACTACATTGAGGAAATGCTGCGTGTATAGCTTTCGGCTCAGAACATTACTAGTTATCTTTTTTTAAATGTAGTTTATTTTTCGAATTTGTTCTTGTGATTATGTATCATGACTCTTGTGTCATGACGATGGTGCTGTTATATTTCCAGAAGGATGTAGTCACGAGAACGGTTACACGTTGTGTCTGTTCTATTAGCACAAATAGCGCGATACTTTCTACTTCGGTGGCTTTTTTATGTTGTATTTTCACATACAATTTGATGGTATCGGGGCCAAAAAGGTGAGCAAAATAACAATAGTACTGTAATTTTTCATTGCTTGTTTAATTGGTACCTAAAGAGTTTGTCTACTCAACTCCACGATCACCGTTGTGATAGGACCTGCTGTACCCAAGCTTGGAGTGCAGAGAAGGAATCAACAAGTTATCCACAGCGCGCATCATGATTGCAGGGAAGTCACGGCAGACCTCCCTCAAGAGTAGGAGCCTGCTCATCGGGTGGTATTGCAGGTAAGTCACGGCAGACTTCCACGGTTGTATTGCAGCCTACCGTCACATTTAGGAAAACAGTCATATAGGATTGAACAACAGCCCTGAAACAGTTATCTGGGATTGAACAACGGCCTTGAAACAGTTATCTGGGATTGAACAACGGCCTTGAAACAGTTATCTGGGATTGAACAACGGCCTTGAAACAGTTATCTGGGATTGAACAACGGCCTTGAAACAGTTATCTGGGATTGAACAACACCTATTCTATACTGCTTTAAAAGACAAGAATAATAGACTCTCATATTATCTCGTGGTATAAAAGACAATAATAAATAACAGACTCTGGTATTCTATTCTGGTATAAAAAGACAAGAGTAACAGACTATCATATTCTCTCGTGGTATAGAATAAAGAATAACAGGCTTGTATTCTCGTGTCATATCCGTAGAAGGGGGGTGATTCTACAGTACTTTTAGCACTATAAATCCTAACCTACCCCTGCCCCCCCCCATTCCACACTCCCTACTTTAAAAATATTATATACAGTTTCGTACTAAGAAAAAAGTCAGTTTTTTATGTTAAAACTTCCCTTAATATTTCCTAAATCTCTATTGAATAGTTTTTAAATAAAACAATGACCATCAAAGGGACAGGGGGCAGGAGGGTGGTTTCAGCATGCACCCACCCATTTTCTTTACGGTCTTGCTTTCCTGACTATTTGAGAAAATCTTTATTGAAGGGAACATAGACGGTGGAAGAAACAGGGCAGGACCAGTTGGGGCATTGAACGGACAACATTGGGGACTGGACAGGACAGGATGTTTCCTCACTAGTCCGCATCATTGAAGATATAAATCGCTGGACGACTAAGTGTGCTGAAACATCGAATGTAGTGCCTCTACGACCCTGACGGGTTACGGGATTATAGGATAGGCGTGCTCAGTACGACATTGTACTAGAGATGCAACTATTAATTACAGATGTCAGTTCGTATATTATGCTACTCATCATCATCATCATCAGGTGCCATGCCGGCTGGCATACGCGATCATGGCTCTCCACAACTCTCTTGTCTCCAGTATTATGTATCAACAACGCTGTTGTTTCCCTGCCGTGCCAGGTTGTCAAACGTTCTAGTATTTTCACATGTTTTCGCCCTCTGTATCTGTTGCCTTCAATCTTGACTGTTGTGACTAAGTTCTCCAAACCTCCGTCTCATGAAGTGGTCAAAAAATTAGGATTGTCTCTTTCTTATATTATTGATTAAGCTCCGTTTCGCATTTGACTCTTTCAACACCTTCTCATTAATTTTCTTGCAGTCCGTGGTATTATGAACATTCTTCTATAGAACCACTTCTCAACTTCTTCTAATTTCCCACTTTCCAGTTTCTTTATTCTCCAAGACTAGCATCCATATGTTAGCTTAGTAGTTGTATAGCACTGCATAACTCTCTTTCTCAACTCTAATGACAAGGATTTATTACACAATATATTTTATATATTATGCTATTATATATATATAATTCGCACTCTTAGAGATTGTAACATTTGTCTGTAGTTTCCTTATATAGCCCACCTGTCGGTACCCACCGGTACCAGATGTTGCATAGGATGCAGTACGGCTATAGTAACCATGGTGATTAGTGTTATCGCTACGCTCGGAACTGCTGTCAATATTTGCTCAAATCTTTCAGGTCTGTTCCAGCTAGTGTGATAACCGCTTGTGGGTGAAGATATTTAGAGTTGGGCTAATGTACTTCCTGATAGTGTCCAGGTAAAATATCAGTAGAGTCCAGTTCTCCTCAATAAATCACAGAGGTCGTCGCGACCGATTTCTTAACATTATAAATTGACGTCAATAAAGTGGTCCAGTTTATAGGTCACAAATAAAGACGTCACAACATCCATGTACTTTTTGCTAAGATTCCCGGCAGGTTTTCTCTCTAATTGTAGAATCATGTGGAGTCATTGAGACCTATCCTTCTTCGTCTTCCTCTTTCTCTAGTTGAAGTCAGACACTGTATGGATTTCTTTAATGAACAGTACTGTGGTCATCAGACCAAAGACTGGGCTGTAGATTTTGTCTGGTAGAGAAATTTCAGATGACCATATTTCTCTTTTTGTGAAGTGGTACAGTTTGTAGTTGTGTAGAATATGTTCTGTGCCTTTTGAGAACTGTCCACAAACAGGGGCACATGCCTTTTGAGAACTGTCCACACACAGGGGCACATGCTTTGTGAGAACTGTCTACACACAGGGGCACATGCCTTCTGAGAACTGTCCACACACAGGGGCACATGTCTTTTGAGAACTGTCCACACATAGGGGCACGTCTTCTGAGAACTGTCCACACACAGGGGCACATGTCTTTTGAGAACTGTCCACACACAGGGGCACATGTCTTTTGAGAACTATCCACACACAGGGGAACATGTCTTTTTTCACCAAATTCAAACTTTCCTTACATGTGGTGTTTGAGTGTGTTGTATCCTGTTCTTAGTCTAAAAGAAATGATTGCTTATTCCGTTGTCATCTTCATGCTGTTTACAGTTTAACATGTCTACACAAACATTTTTAATTGTGATGTGAAGAAAATTTATCTAGTCGTGTTGTGTGATACTGTTTATTGCTGTTTCGCTTCTTGGTCTGGTATCTCCAACTTCACCACCAGTGATAGCTTGGACGGGACTGTTGTGAAGTTTGATGTCAGTGATGGCCCGGCCAATCTTAGTTTTCAGCATCTGTTGACTGGACTAAGCCCTCATCTCCACTTCAAGAAGTTGGCCTCGATGAAGGGTTCCTTTTTCTAAGCATGTATAGCATCGTCTCTTTGGCTGAACGTTATCAGTTCAAGTCCATGGAGATTTTCATGATGGATTTCATTACGGGAAATAATAGTTAATCTTGTATTTGTTGTTGTAGGCAGTTACTTGCAGTGTTTGAAAAGGGAAGAGGGGTTACCTAAAAATACGGCATTCGTTGCTTTTTCGTGTCTCAGATCTTTATGCTGAAAATGTGATGATCTTTCGGTGAAATTATGTGAAAACCGCATCATTTGGGTTTTAGGCCAGCCGTTTGTACAAGTTCCTAGCACTAAAGTCATGTTCCGATTTCCTAAGGGGGGGGGGTGAGGGAGGAAAGGTGAGTGGGGTTGAACACGTCAAGCTGCCTTATCTATAATCTACTTTATTGTTGAGTTGAAATAAAGGTCAATTAAAGTCATTTCAGTCATGTGTTAATTTTTCTTCTAGAATGTCTAATTTGTATTTTCCCGTGATTTTTATTGGCTATTGTCGAAAATTATACCCAAAGCGACCATGAAAATGAAGTCCGTTCACGAGTAACATATGTTACAATAAGACAGAGATGGTCGTTATTTTTGGACACTTTATGAAACAAAAAAGTCTGGAGGACATAGTTATAACAGGCAATATAAAAGGCAATATAGATCGAGGATGACAGCGTACGGAATTATTAGATAGGCTGACATTGTGCTATGGCAAACACTCAACGATGATTCACATATACTAAAAATAGAGAGTTGTTGGAAACGACAATCACCTTTAACCGTCGGTATGGAACATGACGATGATGAATGAGTCAGAAAAACGGAATGCGTTGCGTCGTTGTTTATATCAGTGCGCAGCAACTGGTGTGCAATGGTGCACTCTCTGTTGATTCCTGGTTTGCTAAGGCTTGAAGAAATATTTTGCTGGTGTCAAACTAATTCATCATTATTTTTTAAATTATTATTTTATAATAATGAAATACGTAAAATAAATGCATTAAATTTATTATATCATACGGAAATACAAGTAAATACACTGAAATCTCTTTATAGCGCATCCTGTTATAACAAATTTCCACATTTAACACCACTTTTCAAAATCGGGAAATAAATTTATTATTTGTTGTCTCTACAGTATAAATAGGGCCGTAGATTCTGCTGACGATGGATGTTGGTGCAAATTAAACGACAATACAACACATTTATATTCTCTAGACTACATCATGTAGAATATCTAGTAGCACGGTAGTCTATTCTACAAGAGAGATCAAGTGGGAGTTTGAGACTGAACACCGGAGAAGACGAAGATAATGGTCGTAGATAGATGTACAGCGAGGAGTTTTTTTTTTACCGAAAATAACACAAAAGTTCTCTCGCATGTTTTCGTGTGAAATTCGAAAATTTAAAATTAAATTCTGAAATGAAATGTGTGAGACGTATGATTGGAGTTAGCTTGAGAGACAAAATCAGGAATGAAGCACTAAGGAAACAGTTAGGGATCAAGTCAACAATAAAATACATACAGAAACAACAAGTTAAATGGTACGACCACATAACCAGACAGAAAGAGCAAAGTATTATCCAAAAAACACTTAACAAACGATGCGAAAACAGTCGACCTATTGGACGCCCTCCAATAAAAGGTGGATAGATAGTGTATTAGAGACACTCGGAAATATAACAGCAGAAGAGGCAAATAGAAAGGCAAAAGACCGTACACTCCCTCTCCCCTCAACACCGAAAGTTACATGAGGACAGAAAGAAGAACAAGAAGAAAAAGAAAATTAAATTTACAACTTTTTTGTGAAAATCGTCAAAGAGATGTCATGCCCAACTTTTGGCTAAATTTCTAATACTAAAATTTATGTTCTGATTTCTTTGTGATGGTGTTATTGTGAACACCCAGTCTCCGTCTCTCACCATTATCTGCGGATTTGAGCATATAGCATAATTATACCAACACATACATATTTCTGTTATTACATACATAATTCTTGTATTACATACGTTTCTATCATTACATACATAATTATTCTATTACATACATATTTCTGTTATTACATACATATTTCTGCTATTACATACATATTTCTGTTATTACATACATATTTCTGTTATTACATACATATTTCTGTTATTACATACATGTTCCGGATATTGCTTACATAATTCTGCTATTACATATTTCTATTATTACATACACAATCTATTATTACATACACAATTCAGTTATTACATACACATTTCTGTTATTACATACACATTTATGTTATTACATACACTTTTCTGTTATTACTTACACAATTCTGTTATTACATACACAATTCTGTTATTACATACACATTTTTGTTAGTACATACATATTTCTGTTATTACATACATATTCCGTCGTTCCGGACCAAGTTATTATAACGAGATTTGACTGTATATAGTATAGTTTGTTATATTCTTCTTCTTCTGCGTTCGTTCTCAAACTCCTGCAGATTAGCAGGATGTAGTCCGGAGAAAGGAATACGTTGTGTCATGGTTTACAGCATTGCTGCGATGTATGCGCCTTTCGGCCTGACACATCCGACTTCAGCATGGCTTTGTGTCACTGACCCTATATGGGATGGGACAGCCAACTCCATCACATAACCTCCTTAGTCGCCTTTTACGACATGCGTGGAAGGTAAACAGTGTTGCTATTCTTAGCTCCCCTTTCGGGTCCCGACAACACACAGGCGTTTGTTATATTATATATGTATATTTATCAAATAAAATATAATTCAAACTGAGTGTTACAATTTTTATATATTACCGAGGCCGTGTATACGTCGTTTGTAAGGGGTGTTAAACCCCTAAATTCCCTCTTATGGGGTCAGAACATGACATTTATAAATTGATAACAAACTAATAAGAAGATACTAATGACCCCCCCCCCCCACCAAGAAAGAAAAGGTTAACAAAATTCAACGAATACGAAGAAAAAACACTCTAACAGAATATCCCCCTTCCCGGTCTCCTTACCTAAGACATATCTATGGCCATCTTGCCTTCCGTTTCGAGATTTGGCAAACACGTGAATAAGCCTTTGTTAATGGACAGATCCTACCGGCCGCTAAACAGCAACCGGTTTGTAACCATTTACGTTATGCTTGGTAAGACAGGCAGGGTTTATCTTATAATTCGATTTCTGTTATTAGTAACGAAATCCAAACGGAAGGAGCTTAAGTAAATACAACTCCAAGAGACTTATTAGGAGTTTGTGCTGGCTGACTAATAACACAAACCAGGGATAGTGGATGTTGAAGAAAAGCGGCACCACAAATCGCATGCCGCGGGCGGCTCGACTTAGTTACGTAAATGATTTCCAAATCGCCCCCTGACAGCGCCATAATGTAATCCATAGGGGACTTCTGTTCCGGTCGATAAGTATAAACTCCTTCCGGCGCGGCTTAATGGCGTCTACTGTTGATTTCGCGGAGATTTGAATACCGCGTGATTTATTTTTCACTATCGGTCTTTCCTCACAATAATTAAAGAAACAACTCTCGCTTTGTAACAAGTAGACAATAAATCATTTATCTCAACAGCAATTAAAAGAGAAACAGTTTTCGATTTATGTTGTGAAAAAACATGACAATTAAACGTCAATTTAGCTACTCTATTCTAGTTGATAGTCATCTAGCAACTTTCTCTAGTTGTTAGTAGCAATCTATCTACTTATTTCTAGTTGTTGCTAGTAATTTATCTACTTATTTCTAGTTGTTGGTAGTAATCTATCTACTTATTTCTAGTTGTTAGTAGCAATCTATCTACTTATTTCTAGTTGTTGCTAGTAATTTATCTACTTATTTCTAGTTGTTGGTAGTAATCTATCTACTTATTTCTAGTTGTTAGTAGCAATCTATCTACTTATTTCTAGTTGTTAGTAGCAATCTATCTACTTATTTCTAGTTGTTAGTAGCAATCTATCTACTTATTTCTAATTGTTAGTAGCAATCTATCTACTTATTTCTAGTTGTTGCTAGTAATTTATCTACTTATTTCTAGTTGTTGGTAGTAATCTATCTACTTATTTCTAGTTGTTAGTAGCAATCTATCTACTTATTTCTAGTTGTTGCTAGTAATTTATCTACTTATTTCTAGTTGTTGGTAGTAATCTATCTACTTATTTCTAGTTGTTAGTAGCAATCTATCTACTTATTTCTAGTTGTTAGTAGCAATCTATCTACTTATTTCTAGTTGTTAGTAGCAATCTATCTACTTATTTCTAATTGTTAGTAGCAATCTATCTACTTATTTCTAGTTGTTGCTAGTAATTTATCTACTTATTTCTAGTTGTTGGTAGTAATCTATCTACTTATTTCTAGTTGTTAGTAGCAATCTATCTACTTATTTCTAGTTGTTAGTAGCAATCTATCTACTTATTTCTAGTTGTTAGTAGCAATCTATCTACTTATTTCTAGTTGTTAGTAGCAATCTATCTACTTATTTCTAGTTGTTAGTAGCAATCTATCTACTTATTTCTAGTTGTTGCTAGTAATTTATCTACTTATTTCTAGTTGTTGGTAGTAATCTATCTACTTATTTGTAGTAATCTATCTACTTATTTCTAGTTGTTAGTAGTAATTTATCTACTTATTTCTAGTTGTTAGTAGCAATCTATCTACTTATTTCTAGTTGTTAGTAGTAATCTATCTACTTATTTCTAGTTGTTGGTAGAAGTCTAGCAGCTTGGTAGCAAACAAGCAACTTATTTTTTAGTTGTTGGTAGCAATCTAACTACTTATTTATTAGTTGTTGATAGTAATTTATCTACTTATTTATAGTTTTTGGTACCAATCTATCTACTTATTTCTAGGTGTTGGTAGCAATCTATCTACTTGTTTCTAGATTCTGGTGGCAGTCTATCTATTTATTTCTAGTAATTGATGGCAATCTATTTATTTCTGATTATTAGTAGCAATCAAACTACTTATCTGTAGAATTTGGTAGCAATCTAGCTACGTATTTCTAGTTGTTAGTAGCAATATATTTACTTTTTTATAGTTATTGGTAGCAATCTAGATACGTATTTCTAGTTATTTGAAGCAATATAGCAACCTATTTCTAGTTGTTGGTAGCATTTTCTACTCATACTATAGTCAGGGCCGTAGATAAGAAGATTTTATATAAAATATAAGGTAATTCTCCCGTTTTCGTCTGTCATGCATTCTTTTGATGAGGAAAATTAAAAATAATTTGTGAAGAATCTCCAACGGAACAGTTTTACCCATCTTTTAGTTCAATATTATAGTACTAAAAGTCTCATTCTCAGTTACTAATGGTGGGGGGGGGGGACTTACTACTACAGATCGCCCTCTCATCTTTGTTATTTACGGGCTTGGATGTTTATATATATATATTTGTGTGTGTGTGTATATATATCGTAAAATTGATAAGCAGTTTCACACTTTACGAAACAGACTAACGGAAACGAAAATAATATATATATAACAATATACACAATAAACTAATTTAAAGTTTGGTCCACAGACTACAGCACACATTTTTCATGCATGTCAACTCTACCAAGAAAGAGAGGTAACAAATATGGTTGAAAGTTGACAGAGACAGTACACTTTCGATCATGAGGAATTCAATATACTTTCCGTTGCTAAAATAGAAATCACGAATGTATCTCGATGTTACATTTGACCTAGACCTAAATAGTATATCAACCAAATAAATGACTAAAGTACAAATTGAAATGACTAAAGTACAAATTGAAATGACTAAAGTACAAATTGAAATGACTAAAGTACTAATTGAAATGACTAAAGTACTAATTAAAATGACTAAAGTACTAATTGAAATGACTAAAGTACTAATTGAAATGACTAAAGTACTAATTGAAATGACTAAAGTACTAATTGAAATGACTAAAGTACTAATTAAATGACTAAAGTACTAATTGAAATGACTAAAGAACTAATTGAAATAACTAAAGTACTAATTGAAATGACTAAAGTACTAGTTAAAATGCTACAGGAAGATACTTAGAATATCATGGAAGGATAAAATCAGAAACTCAGATATTATAAACACACTGAATATTCCAGAGTGTTGGTTACTAAACACAATAACAAAAAGAAAACTACGCCTGTTTGGTCATATAAAGAGACATAACTGTTTAGAAAGACAAATAATGGAGGGAAGAGTACCGTGGAAGAGAAGAAGGGCCAGACCAAGAAGACGATGGACTGACGACATTAAAGATAACATGAATACATCGCTAGAAAATGCAAGCCACATCGCCCAAGACAGAGAGAGGTTCAGAGAGTTCATTGGGAAGACAACGTTCTAGAAGGAATACGTCACATGACACTAATTGAAAGAAATTTTAAATATAATAAACGCTGAATCTGTATGCCCATCTTTTGAGTTAGGAAGGTTACCATGGGATACTGCAGTCTAAAGTAACACGGTGGCAAGAAATAACCTACACAGATCTGTAATCAATAATTAGGAGTTCAACACCAATGTCGATTTTATCAAATCTTCAAGTAATAATAGGGAGTCCAACACCAATGTCGATTTATCAAATCTACAAGCAATAATAGGGAGTCCAACACCAATGTCGATTTTATCAGATCTACAAGTAATAAAAGGGAGTCCAACACCAATGTCGATTTTATCAGATCTACAAGCAATAATAGGGAGTCCAACACCAATGTCGATGTTATCAAATCTACAAGCAATAATAGGGAGTCCACCACCAATGTTGACTTTATCCACGGACATCTTGGTATATATTTTTAGGTATATATATCTAATCAATTAGGAAGGAACAAACTAACTATATATGTTCCTCAAAAAATGTTCCTCAAATATAATTGTTTTTCCCTTAGTCGTCGACCTTCAACCTATTTTCCGATTTTGGTGTTCATCGTAATAATATGTCTTTAGCAAAAATATCTAGTTTATCTTTTTTATATTTAAACGACATTTCCCTCTTGATCTTCCTCTTTCTTTGCATCAATTTCTCTCTCTATTTCTCTAGTCGTGTCTGTATATATTTCTTTAGTGAACCAAGAATACACTCAACGAGGCGTGGAATGACGAGAGGAGAGTCTCACACAAACGTGATACCTTCTGCTTTAAGACACTTTAAATACACACTCTGCGTCGACCTGGCTGACATCTGACCAGTAATTTATAGAAGTATTATACGAGAACACAAGATTACAATAATAATGGATCTAAAATATTACTTATACGGTACCACTTGTCTCATTATTTTTCAGAATAGCATACTTAACACATACGACATTCAGCAGACACTGCGCTCTTATCCGGCAAGGACATTGTCAATATTGCATATTTTCGAGGGTCTATCAGTAGTTCTCAACCTGTGGGTCGCGACCCCTTTGGGAGTCGAACGGCCCTTTCACGGGAGTCGCTTTAGACCATCGGAATCAAATATTATGAAATAGTAACGAAGATAATTGTATGGTTGTGGGTTACCACAACATAGGGAACTGTACTAAAGGGTCGCGGCATTAGGAAGGTTGAGAACCATTGGACTCATCTCTAAAATGTGTTTATGGGAAACAAAAACGGAACAGTGATTCTGAAATCAGGAGTAAAACAAGCGATAAAAATAATAAAATGTGGAACTGCTGCAGGCGCTGGCAGTATAAAAGCAGATATAATAAAAACTAGATGAATTTTATGTGGATAATATCACAGAACATAGCAATGGCATATATGAAACAAGACCACATACATAACGATCTAAAATCATCAGTATTCATTACACTACACACGAAGCCCACGGCTATGGATTGTACAGAATACAGAACAATGTGATGAGCCACACAAATCAAAGCATTAGTGAAGGGAATACACTAAATAATTACAAACAAGATAGACATTGAAGTCGGTGAAGAACAATTTATTTTTAGCAGAAAAAATGAACCATAGTAGCTATACTTAGTATTAGATAATTGATAGATAAATACATAGGAGTCAAAAAGAAGTATCTATATTTGCTTCAAAGACTACTGCAAGATAGTCGACAGAGTCCAATAGGAAAAATGTACCAAATGCCTCAAGATCATAAGATTAGATGGGAAAGACATAATATTGACTAGAAATATCTAATGGGATGAAAGTGCAAAATATATGGTGTGAAAACAATTACTTAGAAAACATTAAAATAAAAAGAGAAGTAAGTCAAGGATGAATTCTATCACCCTGCCTATATAACAACTATACAGATAATATATTTAAATATATAGAAGGAATGCCATGGCGCAAGATCTGTGGAAAAATAATAAGCAGCCAGCGATATACATTTGACAGTGTACTCATGGCAAGAAAGTAAATAGGAACAACAAAGAATTATTGATGAAACCGTTTGTGGTCGTATGTGGCTATGCCGATAGCAATACACAGTATAAAATACATAACAGCACGCTTGACCGTGGTTAGTTTTGATGCTGGTAATGAGCGTGTTAGTACGAGAACCATTTCTCTCGTACGGCTGGCGTAGTACTAGCAATATGGCTACAGATGTCCACCGTTCAGGGGACGTGGTAAAAATAATGAATGTATTAGTTACACCCTGTCGAAGTCAGATGTATCGGGTCACTGTCGGAAAAAAGGTGGCACAACACATTTCCGTTCTCTATACTACATTATACTGGCAATCTAGTAGAAACATCCTGCTATAAGAGCCATTCTGTGGGAGTTTATGAACGAGGGCATTAAAAATATCAATTCGAAATATCAAGTGGAGAGAATGTGGACTCGATATAAACATAACAAAAAAATAAATAAGAAAAAATATGAGAATCTGTAAAATCGCGGAGGAACCGACGTTAAATATCAAAATACGTGTTGAGACACTGTTAGAAGTAGACCAGGCGTTATCAATCTGGTGCACTTGTACGGACATGAGCTGCTCGAGCCATGCCAGTTTAAGAATGCTCCAGAGCATTAGCGATCATAAGTTCCCCTTAACAATTCAAACTTTGTTGTACAAACAGAAACAGTGTCACTTCCCACATTTATGAAGAAAGGAATTGGGGGAGGGGGGTATCTATTTATTTCTTATTACACGATATGGTGTTTCGCACACTCAGTAATTACATATGGGCGGTGCTCGCACACTCAGTAATCACATGTGGGTGGTGCTCGCACACTCAGTAATTACATGTGGGCGGTGCTCGCACACTCAGTAATTACATGTGGGCGGTGCTCGCACACTCAGTAATTACACGTGGGTTGTGCTCGCACACTCCGTATTACATGTGGGTGGTCCTCGCACAGGCAGTAATTACACGTGGGTGGTGCTCGCACACTCAGTGTTACATGTGGGTGATCCTCGCACACTCAGTATTACTTCTCCGTCTGAAAAGTATTGGCCACTTCTGTCTTGTGCGTTTTGTTCTTTTATCGGGGATTTCTGATACTTTTTCCCCCATGCTTTCTTTAAGTCTGCGGTGGCCCGCTGAGGACCATATTCTTCAGGTTGATAACCGTTCATAACATCGCAGGCAACCTAAAATGTATTATGCATCTCTTGCAATGGGCACATGAGAGAACGTGATGTACAGTAAACAGGAAAGTGATCACTCCATTGAGTCATATTGGGGTATGCTGTGTTAGACTTGTATTGTTCATTGAGTCATATTGGGGTATGCTGTGTTAGACTTGTATTGTTCATTGAGTCATATTGGGGTATGCTGTGTTAGACTTGTATTGTCCATTGAGTCATATTGGGGTATGCTGTGTTAGACTTGTATTGTTCATTTACCAACGGCGTATTTTGGGATGATGTTGTCTTCATCATGTCCGTCGCTTTTACGAATACTGCCGTGGCAATATAGTGGTCAAAGATTATCGATACTGCTGATTGTCAGATGATTGTCAGACATCGTAAGATGCGACTAAGGAGATTTTGAATGTGGAGGTGGCTGCAACATTCCAACGAGGATCTAAGGGCGCTCTAATAAGCGATGCTGAAGTCGATGTGACAGACAGAAATGCGTAAATATCGTAGCAATATTGTTAACCATGATAGAACGCAATTCATCCCCATTGTACATCCTCTGAATATGATGGGAGTCTATGGATACATAGTCCAGTCGTCCCAAGTGCTCTCGATGGATACATAGTGCAGTTGTCCCAAGTGTGCTCGATGGATACATAGTGCAGTCATCCGAAGTGCGCTAATTGGATACATAGTGCAGTCGTCCCAAGTGCACTCGATGGATACATAGTGCATTCGTCCCAAGTGCGCTCGATGGATACACAGTGGAGTCGTCCCTAGTGCATCCGATGGATACACAGCAAGATCGTCCCAAGTGCGTCCGATGGATAAATAGCGGAATCGTCCCAAGTGCGTCCAATGTACACACAGAGCAGTCGTCCCAAGTGCATCCTATGGATACACAACGGAGTCGTAGAAGTGTGTCCGATGGATACGCAGTGGAGAAATGAAAACAAGTAGTGACATGACCTCTGTTAAATGGTTACGAATAGTCATCCCAAATTTCATAAGAATCTAAAAATAATTGATAGAGATAAGACGTTTTGATTTGTGATAACGTCAACAAAATCAATATTTAGAAATAAAAGATAATATAATTTTTGCATAATTTTACTTTTAAAAAACAACTGCTAATATCTAACAGGAGTCCTCCATAAATGTGCACCTATTAAAATAAATTCATTGTAAGAGCGTGGGTTGCGTCTGTTTGCAAGTTATTGTTCCTGCAATATTATTTTCTTGGCAGATGGGAAACTATTATTGTTATTGTTAACTGGCTTAAAGAAATTTTCTCAACTGAATCACGTAAATAAGTGTAATGGTTACCCAGAAATTTGTATTTTACTGGTCTACTAGAGATTTTGCAATTTCCTATGTTTAAAAAAATTAAACAGTCACTAGTTTTATATTTATAACTTCAGAAGTAATACTTATACGTATAAAAAACACATCTCAAAGTCATATGAAGCCAAGATATGAAGAAATGTTCAAACTGAAACAAGCATGAGTCAGATTGCTTTGACACGCATATAAACCGGATTGGAGTGATCTACCCTAAACGTACAGTTATTTCTTACTGCTAGGAGGACTGTTATATACTTTATTCACATTTTAGACAATTATATAAAAAAGCTGATTTAGGGTCATAGTAATCAAGTGTAAACAATGGCTTCTAAGGAAAACTACATCAGGGGTGACAGGTAAAAATGCACATAATTAGAAAATGATGACATTTATATGTTAAATTAATAGTTAGATTTGAAGTTTAATGCATGCAGTTTCTAAATATTCCTTTTCCTAAAATATGCCAAATTTGATAATTGTATATCACTATTTGAAGGATATTCTACCTTCAACGTGGCACAAATAAGGCTTGGAGCTTGTGATAAATGTCCCAGTGTCGGGTAACAACCCTAAATAGGAAATTGTTAGCTGTGGTAACACATGGAAAATATCATAATCTATAAAAATAGGTATAGGTGTTACCAAAATAAGTCATAAAACAACGTAACAACGAGACGCAGTGTTTTTAACCAGCAAACCATATGAACAATAAGCGTTCATACCATAAGACATTTCCTGGGGGTGGAAGAGAGACTGAGTACATACGAGTTTACCCAAAGTGCAATGACATCAGCTGATAACCAATAACCAATAGATATTGGTGGGTGGTGAATGTAATTCACGGACTAAATACATTTAAACTCACCCTCCCCTTCTCTTTTTAGGAAGGAAGAATATCGAGTACCAACAAAACAATAAATAAAGCGAGCAATCTTCCATTCCCATTTCTGCATTTCCCAATAGCTGATTAAAATCACAGACAAAAACGTGTATTTCCCAATAGCTGATTAAAATCACACACACAGACGTGTATTTCCCAATAGCTGATTAAAATCACACACACAGACGTGTATTTCCCAATAGCTGATTAAAATCACACACACAGACGTGTATTTCCCAATAGCTTATTAAAATCACACACACAAACGTGTTTTTCCCAATAGCTGATTAAAATCTCTCACACACGTGTAATCCCCATAAGGTATATAAAATCACACACAAATTTGTCATTCTCAAGAGCTGATTAAAATCACACACAATCGAGAAAATTATATTTTAGTTATCGTTTTGTAAACCCCTGTCCCTCCACATATCCCCCCCCACCATTACTGAAAACTAATCTACGTCCCTGAATGAACGCACGAATTCATCATTAAATTTTAACTGTTGAAATGCCTGACCTTAGAAACGCAAGAGATAATAATGTGTCTCCAGATTGCATAGCATGTTAGGCTCTTGTAAAAAGCGTTGGCGCCATATATTCTGGAATCAAAGGAGAGACGTAAAAATTGTAGACGCCATTTTTTTCGGAAGCCAAAGGAGAGACGTTAAAAAAATGGCAAGCCGGTGTCGGATGACGTCTCGCTTTTTATGACGATTTCATGCCTGGTGCATAAAAGTGAGTGACGTCTGGTGACTGTGTGTTGAATTTTTAAAAATTATATTATGGAATGTTGAGATTAAAAGAACAAAAATTCAGAAAAAAAGTCAGTACGTCAGTAGGTGAATCTGCCCTGTTTACCTGGGCCCTGAAGGGAGTAAATTATTGGCAACATTACCTGCCAAGCATGTCGTAAGAGGCGACTGAATAGGTTATGCGGGTGAGTTTTCTGCCTTTTTTCCAATAGGGTCAATCTGAGTGGAACAGTGTGTGAGTGAGTTGTTCCGTTTGTGAGTGAGTGTGAGAGAGTGTGAGTGAGTGGATCCATGTATGAGTGAGTGTGCTAGTGAGCGGATCCGTGTGTGTATGAGTATGTGAGTGAATGAGTGTGTGAGTAGGTGAATCAATGTGTTATGTGTGATTCAGTGTTTGAGTGTGTGGTTTAGTGTGTGAGTGCGTAGATAAGTATGTCAGTGAGCGCTAGGGTGAGTGGATCACTATGTGAGTGTGTGAGTGAGTAGATATTCTGTGAGAGAGTGAATCATATGTGAGTGTGTGAATCATTGTGTGAGTGGATCAGTGCGCGAGTGTGTGAATCAGTGTGTGAGTGTGTGAATCTGTGAATCAGTGTGTGAATCTGTGTGTGAGTGAATGAAACAGTGTATGGGTGTGTGAATCAATGTGTGAGTGTGTGAATCAGTGTCAGCGTGTGTGAATATGTTGAATCAGTGTGTGATTGAATGTATCAGTATGTGAGTAAGTTGATAAGTATGTGAGTGTATCAGTGTGTGAGTGTGTGAATCATATGTAAGTGTGAATCATATGTGAGTGTGTGAATCATATGTGGGTCTGTGAATCATATGTGAGTGTGTGAATCATATGCGAGTGTGTGATTCATTGTATGAATGAGTGTGTGAGAAGAGAACCAGTGTGTGAGTGTGTGACTCATTGTGTGAATGAGTGTGTGAGTATGAGATCCAGTGTGTGAGTATGTGAATTCGTGTGTTCATAAGTGTGTGGTTGAGTGGATAAGTGTGTGAGTCTGTGATTAACTGTGTGAGTAAGTGTGTTAGTGAGTGGATCAGTATATGAGTGTGTGAATAAGTGTGTGATTGAGCGAATCAATGTCTGAATGAGCGAATCAGTATGTGAATGAGTGAATCAGTGTGTAAGTGTGTGAATTAGTATGTGAGTGAGCGAATCAGTGTGTGAAGGAGCGAATCAGTGTGTGAGTGTGTGAATTAGTGTGTGAGTTGGTGAATCAGTGTGTGACTGAGCGAATCAGTGAATGAATGAGCGAATCAGTGTGTGAGTGAGAGAATATGTGTGTGAGTGTATGAATTAGTGTATGAGTTTTCGAATCAGTGTGCGAGTGAGCGAATCTGTGTGTGAGTGAGCGAATCAGTGTGTAAGTGAGCGAATAAGTGTGTGAGTGTGTGATTAGTGTGAATCAGTGTGTGAGTTAGCGAATCAGTTTGTGAGTGAGTGAGTCAGTGTGAGTTAATCAGTGTGTAAGTGAGCGAATAAGTGTGTTAGTGTTTGAATTACTGTGTGAGTGAGCGAATCAGTATGTGGTTTGTTCAGTATGTGAGTGGACCAATGTGTGAGTGAATGTGTGAGTAAGTGTATCAGTGCATGAGTGAGTGTGTAAATGACTCAGAGAGTTATTGAATCAATGAAAGAGTGACTGAACCTTGAAATCAGTGTGTAAGTGCATGCATCCGTGTTTTAGTGATTGAATCAGTGTGTAGTGAGTGGATCAATGTAGGTGTGTGATTCAGAGTGTGAATGAGCGAGTCAGTGTGTGAGTCTAGGAATATTTATATGAGTAAGTATTGAGTAAGTGGATCAGTGTGTGAGTGAATTAGTGTGTGAATCGCCCGTGTGTTGCCGGGGCCCGAAAGGGGAGCAAAGAATAACAACACTGTTTACCTTCCAAGCATGTCGTAAAAGGCAACTAAGGAGGTTATGGGATGGAGTTGGCTGTCCCATCCCATATAGGGTCAGTGACCCAAAGCCACGCTGAAGTCGGATGTGTTAGGCCGAAAGGCGCAGATATCACAGCAATGCTGTAAACCATGACACAACGCATTCCGTTCTCCGGACTACATCCTGCTAATCTGCAGTAGTGTGAGAACGAACGCAGAAGAAGAAGAAGTGTGTGAATTAGTGAATGAATCAGTGAGTGCAGTATTTTCTGTTATTGAATTATTACCTAAATGAATCAAAGAGTGAGTGACTTAATGTGTGACCGATACACTTATTCTCTTATTGAATAAGAGAATCCATTAGTGAGTGAATGGTTCAATGTGTGAGTGAATTAATTTCATCTTCTTTCGTTCTCCTGGAACATACCAATATCTGAAGCCGCATTTTTTCTAATAAACCTGACTGTGTTCTGTAACTTGCACAGAGGCCCGTAAAGTTGATCTTTCATAGTTAGGTCGCTGGGCCAGTTGAGCAGAATAAGTTGTAGCTACAAATTTATTGTTGCAATTCTACCTTACACAATCTGACTCAGAGCTTCTTTGACATTATCTTAGATAGCTTAGATTAGTCACCTCAAACAATAGTGTTGCATCTTACGACATACATGTCAGGCCAATGTCATACATATTATAATGAATATTCTGGCAACGATTAATATATACATATATATTATAATTATGTAAAAGTAACACCAATACAGCTTAGCATATACTTGATGGCTTTAAATGAAAATATAATTGTGTGTACTTCAAAAATTCAAAAGACACAGATACTGTACGCCAATCACTTGTAGAACAGACATATTGGCCAGAGGAAATAACACAGGAATCAAAGCTCTATGGGGCACTGTATGAACTACAAAAGACAAATTAGTCGCTTCTTAGGTCGTGACTAGCAGAAAAAAGCGTCACTATTCTGTGCTCCTCCTTTGGGTCCCTTCACGTCACGGGTTGTGATATACAATTTTCCTTCTAAGCTAATATTCAGAAACGTTATATGTGTTGCTGGGATTCAAAAGGGAAGTAAACAATAACATTACTGTTACCAGGCACCACTGTCGCAAGAGTTGATTTACGACGGGGTGAGAAAGGGGGGGGGGTATTTCGTTACTGTCTCGTCCTATATGTCAAAGTGATTCAAATCACTGTGAAGTATGAAGTATAAGTCATAAATACACAAATATTACATCATAGCTGTAAATTATGATATGCCACATTCCTTTCTCTAAACTATATGGTGCTACGCGGTAGGAGCTTTATACCGTATACATAAAGTAAGAGTGAAGTGTGTAGGGGTGTGAGATGTTAGTGAACTCATATTTCAGTGGCTCTGCTATATGAGGGCGGTAGCCATCTCCTCTTCCACGCAGTCTTTACTTCATTAATAACCACTGCGCTACGCGGCCCCCATTCTAGACCGTATACATACGATCCAGTAGCGCCAGGGATCTCTCCGTGACAGCTAGTGTTTGAGGATCTCTCCGTGACAGCTAACGTTTGGGTATCTCTCCGTGACAGCTAGCGTTTGGGGATCTCTCCGTGACAGCTTGGAGATCTCGTTTACTGCTTCCTATGCGTGTCTGCTCAATTCCTGCATATTAGCAAGATCTAGTGTGGGGAAATGATTGCGCTGTGTCATGATGTATACATTAGCTGCGATATCTGCAACTTTTGACCCGTCACATTAGGTTTAAGCATTGCTTCAGGGTCACTTTTTCCTACATAGGTTGGATTGAGAAAGCCAACTTCAATCCAAACCCCTTATTAGTCCCATCTTGCGACATGCTTGGCGGCATTGGCAGGTAGCAGGAATTCTATACATTACTCTCAGTTCAGATAAAGGCAACACATAGACGAGGCGTTTACTTTGTTTAGAAATTTTGAAGATTCTTCTTCTTCTTCATCGTTCATTCTCAAACTCCCGCTGGATCTCTCTTGTAGCAGGTCAACGGTCCTACTAGATTTCCAGCAGATTGTAGTCCAAAGATTGGAAATACGCTGCGTAGCCCTTTTCTCTGTGTCAATGGCCTGACACATTCATCTTCAGCGGGATTGAGGGTTCGATGTACCTGGTTATTTTCTTTATACACCTGAAGTTACGAGTTTGATGTTCTGGGCAGCATTCAACATACTACTCTATTGATAGGGTAGAGTACATATGGAAAAATCCAAATACAGTAAAGTCAATCATCTACTCCTATTCTTAGCTGGATACTTTGAATTAAAGTAACAATGCGGCGGGACAATGATACCATAATTATATTTGACGCAAACTATATCAGCATTCAGAACATAATTCATTACTCAGATTAAGAATATGTCAGAGCAAGCGGTATAAACGTTCATGGCTTCTGTCAAAATGTAACAGAGCATGTGAAGTGTGTTTGTAATTGGGTACCTGGGTAGGATAGAGAAATTTTTATGGTAGTATATCTATTATCTATTTTTTCAGGTGGGTATACCACACCTGCTGTTATGTGTAGATAGTACATCAATTAACGGTTTAAAATACGGTTTTGTCTTAGTTATATTTTATTCATATATGTGAAGTGTACCCGTGATGTCTATACATTTGAAGTGCACCAGTGATGTTGTCCATATATGTGCAGTGTACCAGTGATGTTGTCCATATATGTGCAGTGTACCAGTGATGTTGTCCATATATGTACAGTGTACCAGTGATGTTGTCCATATATGTGCAGTGTACCAGTGATGCTGTCCATATATGTGCAGTGTACCAGTGATGTTGTCCATATATGTACAGTGTACTCGTGATGTTGTTTATATATGTCAAGTGTACACGTGATGTTGTCCATATATGTGCAGTGTACCAGTGATGTTGTCCATATATATTTAGTGTACCCATGATGTATCCTTGTATGTGCAGTGTACATGTGGTGGTGTCCGTATATGTAAGTGTACCAGTGATGTTGTCTATATTCTTTGAATTTCCTCTATATCCATATTTTCTGCTATGTGCACATGATGGTATTTGGTTTATTATACGTTCTCAGTAGATGTCCACATAGATATCAGAAAATTATTTGCAATGGTCCTACGCAGAACATCACATATGAAAAATATATAGCAAGGGCAAAACAGAAAAACACAGTTACAAGTTTTAAGATATGATTTTGTTTCCACTTGCAACATATGGTTGTGAGAGGTTGGTAGTGACATCACAAATAGAAAGAAAATATCAACATTTAAAAGGAAATTCTATAGAAAAGTGTTAAGAATACTAAGGACAGAAAGATGACAAGTATATACGTCCGTAATAACTTAAACATATCAGAAAATTGGCTCGTCAAAACTATCAAGAAACGCAAGCTAACATAAATTATAACAAACATATAACAGAAACATATAACAGAAACATATAACAGAAACATGTAACAGAAACATATAACAGAAACATATAACAGAAACGAAGTAGAAGAAAGAAGGGCGACGTTCTAGTGAGAGAAGAAGAGGCAGACCAAGACTATGATAGATAGATACAGGACCTGTAAGACCATCTGAATATGAGATTGGAGGAAACTTGACAGCTTGCACAAAACCGAGAGGTTTCCAAAGGTGCGGCAGTGAGGACGATTTTCTGCATTGGTCACGTCGCATAGTTAGATAGACATTCAAGTTTACTGAATTGTTATTTCTTGATAATTTTGTATCATGGAACCGTGTCTATCATATTTCTAATGCCTTCATTTCGTATCATGGAGCCGTGTCTATCATATTTCTAATGCCTTCATTTCGTATCATGGCGCCGTGTCTATCATATTTCTAATGCCTTCATTTCGTATCATGGCGCCGTGTCTATCATATTTCTAATGCCTTCATTTCGTATCATGGAGCCGTGTCTATCATATTTCTAATGCCTTCATTTCGTATCATGGAGCCGTGTCTATCATATTTCTAATGCCTTCATTTCGTATCATGGAGCCGTGTCTATCATATTTCTAATGCCTTCATTTCGTATCATGGCGCCGTGTCTATCATATTTCTAATGCCTTCATTTCGTATCATGGAGCCGTGTCTATCATATTTCTAATGCCTTCATTTCGTATCATGGAGCCGTGTCTATCATATTTCTAATGCCTTCATTTCGTATCATGGAGCCGTGTCTATCATATTTCTAATGCCTTCATTTCGTATCATGGCGCCGTGTCTATCATATTTCTAATGCCTTCATTTCGTATCATGGCGCCGTGTCTATCATATTTCTAATGCCTTCATTTCGTATCATGGAGCCGTGTCTATCATATTTCTAATGCCTTCATTTCGTATCATGGAGCCGTGTCTATCATATTTCTAATGCCTTCATTTCGTATCATGGAGCCGTGTCTATCATATTTCTAATGCCTTCATTTCGTATCATGGCGCCGTGTCTATCATATTTCTAATGCCTTCATTTCGTATCATGGAGCCGTGTCTATCATATTTCTAATGCCTTCATTTCGTATCATGGAGCCGTGTCTATCATATTTCTAATGCCTTCATTTCGTATCATGGCGCCGTGTCTATCATATTTCTAATGCCTTCATTTCGTATCATGGAGCCGTGTCTATCATATTTTTAATGCCTTCATTTCGTATCATGGAGCCGTGTCTATCATATTTCTAATGCCTTCATTTCGTATCATGGAGTTGTGACTTTCATATTTCTACTGTCTTCATTTCGTATCCTGTTCCAATGGGTTTCAGCCTTATTTAGCCCACAATCCTCATTTGGAACAATTTTCTTCCTTGATCCCCTGATATCGTACAAGGTTATTGACTAGGGATGGTGTGGTCAATGCCACGCATGTCGCCTTAATAACCAGCAAACCTGACAATCATTTCCTAAGGCTAGGTTCACCTAGGAGTTACTGGTAATGTAATAACAAACATTTCCAGATGAAGAAAAAAATTGAATCTCGACCATCGAACTAGGAAGCTCCATCATTAACTACAGAACTGCTGCGGAATATATCGAAGCAGGTTGCGGGTCTTTCTTTGTTGGCATTTACCTGTATAGATCACTAACCAATTTCAGAAGACCTGCACATTTTTAAGAATGACATTGTACTGGCAAGAATAGAATTACTCATCAGCATTTGGATATCGATAACAACAACAAGAGCCTGCACCGTCATGCAAATATTGTGGAAGAACATAGAGTTTTTCTTTGGTTTATATAAATATATATGTATATGATGCGTCTCCTTTGCAAGCGAAGATGAGAATGGCATGAAAAACAATAAACATAAGATACACAAACATAATGAAGAAACAAAACATTGGTGATTGTCTATTTTGGTTTACGTTTGTGAGCTTCTAGATGCCCGAGGAATCTGGTTCGTCTCTGGAAAGATCTATTGCAGTGCGTGCATGAGTGCAGATGGCCCAGAGTAAGAGAATTTTTAGAACTTTACTTCCGTTTCTGTCTCTTGTAGATTGTCAGCGGTTCTCTTTATTTTTGAAATTTAGTGATGCCAGTAGTGATCTGTGTGCCTGGCTGAGAGGTCAAAACTTGTAGTCTCACAGAAGCTAGGATCAAAGCTACAGTGTTTAGGGAGTTCTGTAAGTAATCATTGAAGCAAATTTTCTACTGTCCGCTCGAACGTTTACCATCGCACAGCTCCCCATAAAACAATCTCTTTTGCAGGTGCTCCTTTCGGGCTCCGGTAACACATGAATAATTACTGTTGATGAATGCGTTTATTATTTCATAATATTTGCATGATCTCAAAACTGGTAACTTATTTAATATTGAAAGCAACTTCAGTACTATAGACTGGAGATTACTACAGAGCTGAGAATTTGATGTTATGGCTACCTAGGCATGTTCAGGCTCCGACAGTACGTAGACTAAATTCAGTTCCCCTGAGATGTCCCTGGGGATTGCTTTTGAAGTTGGCAACCGGAGCGACCATTTCTCTCGTCCATGCCATAGAGTTGAGATACTTAGATGTTTATACATTTAAAAAAAATCCACGAAAGACCAAATCTGGAAACTAGTCAGAAAAATGGCTGGAACATTTGAAGGTATATCCCCATAACTACAGTTTCAAAAAATAAAAAAAATTAAAGTTGACGTGGTCATGTTTCAGTAATAGCAGACCTATCAGGACCATCTTACAGGGAACGGCGCCTGCAATGAGAAAGATGGCCCGGGAACAGGAGAAATGGGATGATAATATCAGAGATAGGACTGGGCTGTCTCTCACGGAACTAGAGATCGACGTGCATCACCGGCAAAGATGGCGACTGACAGTCCGGCGTTCTGTAAAATTGGTGTCCGAAAGAATGTGTCAGCTTAGGAACTGATAACATTAAAATATATGTATATTTTTGTTCTCCGATCGTTCTCAAACTCCTGCAGTCTACCAGGATGTAGTCGAGAGATCGTTGTTTCATTGTGTACAATTTTACTGGGATAACTGCTCCTTTCCGCATAACACATCCGACATCAGCATAGTTTCTGGATCAATGTCACAGTGGGATCTCTCTGTGATCTTTCTTTTCGCGTTATACCCATTTTTTGCCTTGCAGCGTCAGGGATAGAAAAGTTATCTTTGTTGGATTTCTTTCTTTTCGCGTTATACCCTTTTTTGTCTTGCAGCGTCAGGGATAAGAAGAGTTCTCTGGAAATGGATTTTTTTTGTGTTCTTCATTTATATTTATTTTCGTTGACTCTTTATTTTTTGGCATCCATCGTTTGTATGATCTGCTCCGGGCCTTGTATTCATTGTTTCTGTAAAGTAATGCCTTTTGAGGAACACTATCTAATTGTAGCCTGGAAGCACGTGAAAATAAATTAATCTGTTCTTATGTAATCCAGGATTGACATTGTGTTTGTTAGTCTTATGATGTTTTCATTTCTGATTCCGTCTCTTATTGTTACTCCTAGAATTCTACGTAAATAAATCATTTCTGTTATGACAAGTTTTCTTTTGGCTTTTGATGTTAGTGTTTACGTTTGACATTGGTAGCATAGTATGATTATAATGTATAAATGATATGAGTATAAATGGTATGATTATCATTTTATATAGTGCAGTTTTGGTGTTCATGTTCATATTTTTGTTGTTGTTATTTTAAAATAGAAGACGCCTGTCATAATATCTGGTATGTTATGTTACTTCTATGTTGGAATTCTTTATTATTTTTCCCATTTGATGATATGATGTTACCAAGATAGTGAATTTCTTTCACCTGTTTAAGTTGTTGATCATCGATGAAAATATTTGTTTTTCTTTTTGTTTCCGCGATTGATATTACCTGGATTTGTGTGTGTTTACTTTCATGTTAAAGTTCCCACATATATCCCACTCTCTAGTTGCATCTTACCACATACATGGCAGTGTGAAGAATTGTTATTCTTTGTTCCTCTTTCTTGGATTTTGTTGTCTAGTGATCTCTAATTATCATCAACTATTGATATTTGCAAGTAGTGTAGGATACTTCTTGGTGTAGTAACAAAACATATTCGTTTCACTTTCAACTCACTTGATTATACGTAGACGTAACGACAACAAGGATATTCTTGGCTCACATCACAAAGAACGGAAATAGGTACACGTGTTACCAATGATGTGGTCAATAAAACAACGAGTCACAGCGACAGACAACGCTTCGACTAACAACCTTCATCAGAGCGAAAGACAACAAAAGACATAAACAATATACTTAACGTAAGAAAGTACATATGAGGATGATAGGAGGGCTATTTCAGTTCATTTTCACATTTGCCGTAAGGTATTCCCTATACATGGCTATACATGGAATGAGAATTGTATTCAAAGAGACAAGCAATATCTCCGAGACCTCTACGCCAACACACCCTGAAGCTCTTTAAGCACACAGTGACACAGGACACGCGCTAGTGGGAAACGTTGTACATGTTAATCGATATAGTGGTATCGAAGCTAAAATTGTCCAGCATGAGACCAACTGATTGAAGTGATGTCCAAGCTCGAGAACGCACAGAAACCACATGTCCCACCAGAATATACCACATTCAAAATAGGAGTCATGACTCGATATTGGATACGCAAACCCAAAAATGTATCTCTGGGTATGAAAGAAAGCTTTCAATACAGTTCCCCATAACACACATGACAAACATTGAACAAATGTCGGTGAGCACTGTGTTCAGGACTAGTGTCCACAGCAGTGTTGAGACTCGGATTGTGGACGCTGTGGGCAACGTACACGGGAAGCAAGTCTCTGTCTTCAGACATTACAACCTAGCCCAACTCGACTGTCGCCATTGCCCAACACAGCTCATACACAAAGAAGTGGGTTCATTACCCAAAGGCCCTTTGTGAATCCCCTTTTCAGCGATAGACATACTCTACCTACTTCTTTGGGTAATATACACAAATGGCGAAGAGTCAAAATATGCGCCTGGCGATGGATTTAAAGGCCATCAAAAGCGAACGTGGCGAGTGCATGAGAAATGCACAGGTCAAATCCAGACCCCGACGTGTTTGACAAAGCAGCACCTCGATTAGGAAGGTGTATCAACCCTGAGTCTCATTCGATTGTCGCCGTTACCCAACACGGCTTATAAAGAAAAAAATTAAGTCTGGGACCTAGGGACGCAATGGCTGGTAATGGAATGGTCTTCCTACACAAGGAACAGCTCACTGGCTACAAAACGAGTCGTCGGAGAAAAAAACCCCAACAATTGGTGACAAAAGCAAAGTATCTGCTCGCCTTGTAATATATACCCCTTCTGAGTAGATGGCTCCTCCAATAGGCACCGCAAAGCCGAAATCTTAATTGTCCCGGGTATGAAATAAAGCTTGGAGAAACCACTCCAATTGTATATAAGACGCAAGAGTTAATCACTCGTAATTCCTGAAGTTCCAAAACAAACAAACAAACATCTTAAATTTTCCCATCTACTCACCAGGTGTCTTTAACAATCATGGAATGCATACACCACGCAATGGTGATACAGTTTTAGAAGGTTTCCTATTTCTCAAGTTCCGGTTTCATATGCTCACCTTGAACGCATTTTCGCTTAAGCTAAAAAAATTTGCCTTGGCGCCATAGAATAATAGTTTCTACAATATACTATATATATCGGTAAGATAACATCAACAGGAACTACAAGCACTATTACCATGGTAGTATAAGAAAGTTAAAACAAAGTGCTCAGTCTAAACAAGGAGAAAACAGAAGTAATGCTTATCTCAAATATACATACTTCATCAAGATGCAGAATTAATACAAATGATGCACAATTAAATTAAGTGGATAAACTCAAGTATCTTGGCACCACTTTAATATCAGGTGGCTGATGGTAAATTGAGATAAAAAGCGGGATAGCATTAATTCAAATCAGTATTTCGAAAAACAATGAGAAACATTCAATGCAACCGAATGCTATTAATACATATGTCAATTCGAATTCTAGGATGTTATTTTAAGCCAATTCTTGTTTATGAATGTAAAGCATGGAAGGTAAACAAAACAACTCATACGTTATATTTGAGAAGAATGATGGCAATTTTATGAGCAGCCAAGAAAACTAATGTAGAAGTTCTCAGAGATGCTGAAGTAAACAGACACGTTAAAATTACAATTAGACGCAAACAGTCAAGATTTATGGGAATGTAAGTCAAGGAACATATTAGCAAACCCAACTTATCAAGCTAGGTGGTTTTAATGCCGACTGTTGACATTGTACTGGTGATATGATTAGATGTATGAGTAGTGTCTCAAAATTCAACAATATTTGAATATTAATGTCCTATACAATAAACGCTTAAATTATTAGCTATGGATCAGGTTGAATAGCGTAGGTGACCACAACTCTCACATATCTTTCCTGTTTTGTTAAAAGTTTTGAAAAGGCTTAAAAAGCGTAGACTATAGCCCTGATTGTATTCGGATTACCCTATATGTACCCCATCACTCTAAAAGAAA
The DNA here is from genome assembly GCA_034231615.1 of Meghimatium bilineatum. Classification (NCBI taxonomy): domain Eukaryota; kingdom Metazoa; phylum Mollusca; class Gastropoda; order Stylommatophora; family Philomycidae; genus Meghimatium; species Meghimatium bilineatum. The sequence continues at coordinate 11,356,756 of CM067320.1, forward strand.
ACGGCCCGCACTTTGCCAAGAATACACCTCATAGTGCGTAATTACGCAGCCTCAAGCGATAATCCCAAAGGTCTAAGAAACAATCAACTTTGTAAACACAACCAGCACAAGAGATATCTTCAGCATGTACCTTTTCAGCATAACTCGTCAGAATAGGTCTCTTCAGCATATAAATCTATATTACAGCATATATCTCTTCAGCATATATCACTTCAGCATATAAATCTATGTTACAGCATATATCTCTTCAGCATATAAATCTATATTACAGCATATATCACTTCAGCATATAAATCTATATTACAGCATATATCTTATCAGCATATAAATCTATATTACAGCATATATCACTTCAGCATATAAATCTATATTACAGCATATATCTTATCAGCATATAAATCTATATTACAGAATATATCACTTCAGCATATAAATCTATATTACAGCATATATCTTATCAGCATATAAATCTATATTACAGCATATATCTCTTCAGAATATATCTTTTCAGCATATATCACTTCAGCATAGATTTATTCAACACATCTCTTTATAATATCTCCTAAGTATACATCTCTTCAGAATATACATCTTCAGCATGTATCTCTCCAGCATAGATTTAACCATATATCTATCTTTTCAGAATATATATCTTCAGCACAGATATCTTCAGCATAGATCACCTCAGCATAGATGTTTTCAGTATTTATCTCTTCAACATATATATCTTCAGCATATATATTTCTCTCTTCAGCACATATCAAGAAGGTAATCATTCCAAAACGTTTAAGCAAAATCAACGTCCATGATGGTTGACTTTTAGCACCATATTAAAAAGATTTTTTTTCTAACATGTGAAGACACACGATAGTATAGAAAGAGTGTTGTTGGAGTGAGTGTCAGAAGGTAGTTGAGGAAAAGGTCGACCAAGACGTCGATGTATAAGAGATATTAAGGATTGCATGCTCATGTCGCTAGTGTAGACGAGACAACTTGCAAGAGATCGCGGGGATTTTAAGAGATTCATAAGGAAGTCTACATTCTAGAAAGAATATGTCATATGACACACATCATTTATCTCTTCAGCACATCTCTTCAACATAAATCTCTTCAGCACATATCTCTTCTGCATATATCGCTTCTGCATATATCTCTTCTGCATAAATCTCTTCAGCACTAATCTCTTCAACATAAATCTCTTCAGCACATATCTCTTCAACATGAATCTCTTCAACATAAATCTCTTCAACATAAATCTCTTCAACATAAATCTCTTCAACATAAATCTCTTCAGCACATGTCACTTCAGCATAAATTTCTTCAGCATACATATGTCCGTCAGACAATGACCAGAATGGTGCTTTTCTGGAAAGATATGTCACTCAGAGAACAGTATATTAAGTATAGATATCTCATTCAAAAATTGCCCACTACTACAATTCATATTAAACATAGATGTCTCACTCAAAACGTTCCCACTACTACAGTGTATATTAAGTATAGATCTCTCACCCATATAGTGCCCACTACAGTGTATATTAAGTATAGATCTCTCACCCAAATAGTGCCCACTACAGTGTATATTAAGTGTAGATCTCTCACCCAAATAGTGTCCAATAAAGTGTATATTAAGTGTAGATCGGTCACTCAGAAAGTTTCCACAACATTGCATATTCAACAAAGAATTTTTCACTGTCACTACCGCATGCTTAATTTTAGGAGTGCTGGGAATGTACTTGTCGCTTTGCGATAAGGCTGAATACCATTGCTATCGCTACGACATGTACATAGTAGGTTGTTTAATTTCCCAACCTCCGAAAACAAATGTATTCTTTACTGGAAGTCGAACCCAGGACCTCACGCTGTGAATCCAGAGCTCTTATAGTTCATGCACCATACACGCAGCTGTTTAGACTGAAAATTTCTTCCACTAGACTTTTATTTGCATATAAATTAACTAAGAAGAAGATGTGGAGCAATGATACGATCCCTCAAGACTTTAAGGATGACTTCATCATTCGTCTGACCAAACGAAATGGAAATCAGCAAGTCTGTGACAACTATAGAGGCGTATCCCTACTTTATATCGCAGACAAGATTTTAACTGAAGTTCTGTTAAATAGCTTGCACTAACGCACCGAAGCAGGTGTCCTTTCTGCTAGTCAGTGCCGATTCATACAAGGAAAAGAAACAGTTCACATAATGTTTACTGCCAGACGACATCAATAAATGTGTAGCGAGCAGAATATAGGTGTATACATCACATTCGTGGACCAGACCACATACATAGATACGTCAACCGCGAAATCTTACCAAGATCATGTCTTAGTTCGGATGTCCAGATAGGTTTATTCTTATGGTTCGGAAGCTTCATGTACACATGAAAGCAAGTGGGAAAGATGACAGCGAGCACTCAAAATGATTATCAGTAAAAATCATTTTTATACAAGGATGCAGGTAAGTGTTGACTTGGAGGACGAGTGTCTTCTATAGTGAGCTGTATGTAGGTAAGTGTTGACTTGCAGGACGAGTGTCTTCTGTAGTGAACGGTATGCAGGTAAGTGTTGACTTGGAGGACGAGTGTCTTCTATAGTGAGCTGTATGTAGGTAAGTGTTGACTTGCAGGACGCGTGTCTTCTGTAGTGAGCTGTATGTAGGTAAGTGTTCAAGTGGAGACTAGAATAAACGTTTCAATGAATACATAACTATATCTCTCAATCACTACGCATTGAACCCACGTTCTTGGGAAAACACAGTTCGTATTCGTCAAGCCTGACATGGTCAGATCAGTGATAGAATTAAGAACTTTGAGCAGAGTAGAAAACTGCAGGCCATTCGAAAGAGACAAATACGAACGAAGAGATCAAATGGTCTTCAATCATCTCAAGAACTAGTACACCCCTGTTCACAATGCAACATATATTTCATAGCCCGTATTCGGCTAATCAGCCATGTGGTAACACAAACAAATACAACATAAACTTAAGCTTTTTAAATGTCTTGGCGAGAGCAAGAATTTGCAGTCTATATTACACAGCTACAAATACCACATCCCTTCAGCTCACTAACAGGAAACATGCTGCAATAGACATGTTTTTAAACACTTTCTTAACAATTACTTACATTACAATTAATTTATCCAACTTCGCAATAGATAAATATATATAAGATTTTATCAGATTATCGAGACCTCAAAATATCAGGGATTACTACAATTCTCCCCAAAGTCAGATATCTATCTAATTAAGCATGACTTAGAAATATCAAGGATTTACTACGAATGCTCAGCGGAAGTCAGATGTGTTGGGTAATTAGCGCACAAAAAAACAACAACCGGCGACACGCTGCATGCTCGTTGTCCGGACTAAATTTCTAATAAAAATTTAGTATGACTATTGTCCTGCTATAGCACAGCGGGAGTTTGAGACCACCGCAGGACAAAAATAATTAAATCTGCGGCTGAAAGGTTCGTTCATTAGTGTTGCTTAAAAATGATTTAAATGCCGTAGAAGATTGACTTCACTGTACTCGGTTTCCCATGTGTACTCCGTCCCTCTCATCGAAGCGGCACGCTGCCTGCCGAGAGTACCACTCATAGCAAGTAACTGCGTAGCTTCAAGTGATAATCCACTGGGATCTCTGAAAAAATTCCACCTTATAAACAAGACGACACAAGCCGGATTCGAACCGTGACCTCTTGACTTGAACACAAGTCGAACAACTTAACCACTACGCCAAGGAGATCCCCATAGTGTTGCTATGTTTGACAAATCTCTCTATTTGAGGGTTGCCAGGGATGAAAGAAATGTGTATTGATATATACAAATCGAAAGAAAAAAAAAACACTATAACCCCGTGACAATAAAAAGAAGGCGTAAATTATAGAAGGTTAACAGCGCAACAAAATGAAAATGAATGATCGCCAAAGCAAGAGCACATAGGATTGAAAGAGAGAGAGAGAAAGATAGAAAATAGAAGAAGCAAAAGAAGAAAAGTAGGACTCTATAGGAGGCGGTTTAGAATCAAATACATGCATGTATACAAGGAGATAAAATAGTAATGTGAGATGAGGAATACAACCGAGACATTCAGCGAAAAATAATTCCAGACAATAAAAAATCTGACGCGAACATAAAACATACATGTATTAAGTCATAGCCAATGAAATTTAATCCAATGTAGGACTGAATGCAACGAGGCTGATTACGAATTGTGATTAAAAAACTAAAACGTCGGGTGGGGGGTAGGGAGAAGTTATATGCAAGTGTAGTAACAGATGTGAGGAGTTGACTGGCAGATGAGAAAGTTGTTTTTGTCGAAACGTCGTCTCTGTTTTACATATAAACATTTGCAAAATTTTAAAATTCTGTTATCAATCTACGTATGTTAGTTACCGTAGAAGGAAAAACGCAATATTCCATATCATATAACAGCAAACCTATTGTGTGGCAATAAATCACTGCACGTTATTTATTATTCTGCATGACATAGTTTTCATTCTGAGACTTTATTATTAATTTAGTGAAAATAATGTGCAGTAAATTGGAGGTTATATTTTCATTGCCTAGAGTTTGTTTTCTAATGGGATAATTTTTTCAGATAAGATTTCTGTGTCCAGTCTTCTATGGAGTAACACAGATTTGAAGGATATCCTTCGCGATTTGACAAATATTTTAACAAATACTATATAGGTTAACATAAAAAGTGAAAACGTGAGTACCGAAATAAAACGGTTTAAATCAAAATTTCGTTACACAATTATAATTACAAAAATTCAGCATATTCATTATCATTAGATCGCAACGGCTTCTGGGTCGATCAAGCCTTAATTGGGTACCGAATTAATCCAGAAAGTAAAGACTGCGAGGGAGAAGAGATGGCTACCACCCTCATATAGTAGATACACTGAAATGTGAGATCGCTAACACTCACACACCTTCAGCGTTAATAAATGATATGATTTAACTTGTTTACTTAACTTGTAACGTCTTTTTTGGTGCTATTGGTGTTGCTTCGATCCATAAGAGTGACAAGAGATTAACTCTTACTTCCTTTGTGCAAAGAGATGATTTCTCTAGATATTCATTGCGAACCCAGAAGACTATAATTCTAATAGGTGTAAGTCTCTTACACATTAGGGGGGGGGGGAGTTGGATTTGGGGGTTACTAGAAGTTACATGACATTTCTACCTCAAAGCAACATGTAGACTTGGAGTCTTGCTTTCCCTTGAAAAAGAATACATTAATGTTAGATGTGTCTAAAACAACAAAGCTCTGGGCCGTGGTCTCTGGGATGGGTGGAGCAGACAGGTTCCTCGCAGACAAGAATTCCTCGCTATCCAAATTGTATCACTAATTAATCAGAGCTAACACGTTGAATCTCCGACTCTTGTGTTATAACGACATTGAAATGGTTCAGCATTAAATACGCTAACCAAAGCTTGCTATAGAAAGCTATGGGGGAAGAGTCGTGATGGACTATGTCAGCCGGCATGACACATAACGATGATGACTATCCCCTATCACATTTCGTTAATGGGCTCGTGTCTGCTAGACACGACGTACATCTCTATCATACTCTCATCTTCCATCCCAGATACTCTTATCTCATCTGTTATACTCTTATCTCATCTGTTATACTCTTAAATACAGACTTACAGGAAACAGGGCAACATATGTAATTATTTACCTGTTCTTATGTTGTAATAGGTCGTTTTAGTACTCAGATTTAAGGCAGATAATTCAGTATTATCGCTACATCAGACCACAGAACCGACCTTAAGTTGGTCTAGAACTGTCAAAGTCCCATAACTCACTCACTTCTCTGGTTTGTGAGAGCGAGGAAAGCTATTTCGATTTCAGTGTTATGTTTACTGAAGGTAAATCATTGATAAATGATAAATAATTATTTTCTTCGTATGAAGTCTAGACAGTATTATGGCATGACCATTACAGTAGAAGACCTACTGGATATTTAGAAATCGAGCCTTTGTAATGACTCACTTGACTTTTTTAATGATTTTCATTGGTAACTATGAAGATACTTTGTGTCACAGCCAATGAAAATCAAGGGAACAATCAAGAGCCTTTAAGAGATTCTGGTCACTTTTGTGAGAAAAAAGTAGGAGGTGTTCACAGAATGCTTCACTGTTGGAGATACAACTAAAGAAGACGACGATACTGGTTAAGGTCACCAGGAACAATGTAACAGTAACAAGCTCTGCACTTGGTGTGACAGAAACAAACTTGTTACCGAAAACATATAGTTGACTGTCCTGGACAGACTAGTGTGACAGAAAGAAGATCTGCAGCGTCACAATCATTTGCGACGGAAGACAATGCCTTTTAGGACTTACTGGAATACTGGTGCTGTGACCAGGTCTAAATCTGTGTAATACTGCTGGACATCAATCAGTTAACCAAAGCACTCCTTTACAAGAATATGAGGTTTATTTACACAAGTTGATATACATCAATTAATAGCATCATACTCATGAGAGAGGCAAATAAACACTAGTCACAAGTCCAAATCTAGTCTTATTGGAGTCCGTCCACACCTCTGCGTATCAATCCTAAATTGTCTGCAACTGGGCAATAATATAATAATCGCCGATTACAAATTACGCTAGCACATCCAGGAATTGTTTCACTCGGGTTATAAGCTAAGTATTAGAGATTATACACCGACTGACTATCTGGATCTGACTCTTCGTCTCTCCTGGGAGACCGAAGACTGACTGTCTCAGCTGCGAGACTAAACTAGGACTATATCTCCTGGGAGACAAGTACTGACTGTCCGAGACAAGTCTGACCGTGCAGAGCCTGACTCCGGAGACTACTCGGAGACCACTGCGGGGACTACTGCGGGACTACTGCTTCACCCTCTTTTTGTGTCCTCCGGTGAGGTCCTCAATTCCGCCCTTATTCTTACTTCCCACCTATCATCTTCTTTTCTCGGGCCGCACTGCTGCTGTTTCTGACTCAGCCTCTACAGTCGCGCCGACATGCAGACACTATGGGAATGTCCTCTAGATTATCACCTGTCAAACTCCTGTATGCGTTTATTATACCATGCGTAACGTTAGATGTTCCTCTGGTAAGAGATTATGCCCCTAGCGTTACGTAACTTAATCGTCTTGCCGATTCTATTGTCTGGTTGTTGTGCGTAGCAACAATTTCAGTCGGATTCAGTAATTTGTAGACACTCGTCTATTCCTTGTTCAAACATCGCATTGTACTTCTTGAGGTATGGTATAGCAGCGTACAATAGTTTTTTCTGCTTCTGTAGTTTCGTCATGTCTGCCTTCCATGTCTAGAGTGCGTAAGATGCAGACTTGTGATAAATAATATTGCCTTTACCTAAAGCGTACTAGCGTATGTCAGATCTCTCTGTCTGACATGTGTGCAAACAACTCGTCTGCAATTTCCAGTATTAGTACAAACAAACCGTCTGCCCTCCAGTATAGTACAAACAAACCGTCTGCCACCCCCGATACTATTACAACAACACAACTATAGGGTGTGCAAGACGAGAATTGACCTTGTTCAGAGAGGAGATCTTATTAGTTTCCTTAAGGATGTCTTGGCTGGAGAAGCTACACATTCGAAGAAGGCAGACCTGAGGACCGTGTTGGAGATATGGATATAGGCGACAGCAGAAGTCCATCATCTCAAAAGATTTGTCGTAAGAGTTCCACAACTACGCAGACTGCAAATGCAAAGAAATTCTATAACATTTTATAGAATGTCAGAGAATCGCGACAGGCACAAGGAGATTTGAAGAGATGCAGAGTATAATGCCATTGGCGTAGGCATGCGGTTGTGTCTGTGGGTCTCACCAATGGATCACTTGACAAACCAACCATGCAACAGAAAACGTTAGTAGATGACATGCCTATGTATTGAGATTATCGTCTTATAGAAGCTTCATGGCACGTCATCTACACAATTCCGTAGTCGTAACCTTCGATAACAGTTACCATTTTCTTCCGACAGACCGATGTTGTGCTTGAACTAGCTACGGGCGCTGCGTGGGTGGGCGGAACAACAAAGAAACCTGTCGCGAGGGCCAGAGTTGTGCCCTGATGTCGACGTCTGTTTAAGCGGCATTAGACTCGAAACACCATCGAGTCGGATGGCTGCTGGAAAGGAGGGCGGATCACTTATTGGGAATGCCCCATGTGCTGTGAAGCCAATTTCTAATCAAGAATCAAGAAGAAGAATGCTACACACGTCAATCAGTCTGTAATGTTCCCACAAAATATTATAACTTGCAAGATTGATAGTCTGCTGAGATATAGCAAGATTTCTGTCTAGTATTATGCTATGTTGTTACACAATTTATCTAATCACAATATTATTTTTAGCAGCAAAATGATGTAGTAGAGACTGGTAGATGCGTCTCTTATTTCGCTCCGTCTCTTTCTTTTTTCTGTTCTCTATCCATCTATTTCTCTTTCATTTATTTATTTATCCAATATGTCCGTACATCCATCTAACGAACCCATTCACCTAAGTGTGTATCTACATACCTACCGATGAAACTACTTAAATATTAATCCACCCACCTATCCTGCAATATACCTGCCCTTCTACCTACATACCTACCCATCCACCCACTCACCCACCCAATCACCCAAACCCATTCACCCACCCACCCATCCATTCATTCATTCATCCATCCATATATCCATCCAACCATTCATTCACCAACACCCGTCTGTCTGCATATCAGCATGTCCGTCTGTCTATCTATTCATCTATTCATCTATGCATCTATATGTATATCTGTCTATATGACTGTCTCTCCTGCCATCCGTTCGTCTGACTGCATGTCTATTTCCTCTTTCTTCTACCAAACAGATACATATTTAAGGAACATATCAGTAATTCAGTTAACTTCAGTCTCATGAGTTTCATGTCCTTATCGTTATACTGAAATTGATGGAGTTACAGATCAACCTGTGTAAATCAGTGAAGTAGCCTTGTGTACCTCATTAAATATGGTTTGCCCTGAGATGGTGTTGTTTAACTCTTCAATAAATTTACAACCAGAAGCACGTGTTCTTTCATATGACAAGCCCAGTAAATCACACTGGAGTAGTCCTTTACTACACATTATTAAGGAGTTGGCAGCGGAAACACTGTTACCGCAGACGTTTTAGAAATAACCCCAGTCCTGTTGAAAATACCCAGATATGGATAACCACAGACTATATAACACATCTACATAAGGCCAGATGTCTTCAGTAAGGAAGCGTATTTGACAAAAAAAATTACCGTTTAATATCTTTTTTCCTAATATCATCATTTTTTTCTACGGTGCCTTCTGACGATATTTTACCTATCAACCTGATGTATCTGCAGCCATATACCCTATATCTAAGGCTGTGATTCCCCCCCCCCCTTTCTGTAACCGCGACACAATTTAAAGGTAAGCTTTGAAAATGCCACTAAATTCTGATACTATAATTTGCTACAGAAGCAGCAGGGAAGGTTGTAATGGAAATGAGAGATAGTTGTGTTCTAGAATTGTGAGAAATCATCTGACTCAAGACCGGTCTCTAGTAAAGACCTGTGTACATAATATAAACATCCCTGAAACGCAGATTTGTAAAAAAGAATTTCGTGCTTTTCGTTTGACGGATGGTTTTGGCATTCGACTCCAAGTATATCAATATTGACTAACGAAAAACACGGCAATACAAAAAACGTAATGGATAAAGGGTAGTTTTGTTGTTTATTTGTACAGAGGTCTTTACTGCGGACGAACTGGTCTAACGTATCTGAAACAGTGGTATCTTGTTACATGAGTGTTTGTTGAGTGGACAAAGTTAATGGTGCGATATTATTGTTACATGAGGCAATAAAGTGTTTAGCGAATAGATAGATAGATAGATAGATAGATATATAGATATATAGATAGATAGATAGATAGATAGATAGATAGATAGATAGATAGATAGATAGATAGATAGATAGATAGATAGATAGATAGATAGATAGATAGATAGATATACGACCTGTGTTGCCGAGGCCTGAAAGGGGAGCAAAGAATAACAACACTGTTTACCTTCCACGCATGTCGTAAAAGGCGATTAAGGAGGTTATGGGATGGAGTTGGTTGTCTCATCCCATATTGGGTCAGTGACCCAAAGCCATGCTGAAGTCGGATGTGTGAGACCGAATGGCGAGGATATCGCAGCAATGCTGTAAAAAATGACACAATGCATTCCGTTCTCCGGACTACATCCTGCTAATCTACAGGAGTTTGAGAACGAACGCAGAAGAAGAAGAAGAAGATAGATAGATATATAGATAGATAGATGGATGGATTTTGGTGGATGGATGGATTGGATGGATAGATAGATAGATATATAGATAGATAAATAGATAAATAGATTCGGCCATGCGTCACACCATCTAAGGAATGAAGTTGAATTCCAGAAATATAAGGGCACAAAGGGAAGTAAAAGAGTCATAATTGCTGAATGGAATAGATCGAGAAAAGGAACAAGCAACTCCTAGAAAATTGTGTGAGTACTATAAGAGAAGTCTGGGCACAACAAATAGAAGGATCGATTTCTAGTATCGCTTAAATATTAAAAGATAATATTTTCTGCCAGTGACACCCATAATCCTGATCCCCTCCTTTAGCTTCTTAATCCCTGTACCATCCCGCCACAGTGCCGCGCATTTTCACATTAAAGTGAAATATCTTTCCTTTCGCAGCAAAAGCTTGCTACTTCTGTGAATTTGTAGGAAAAGGTTCATCTTCATGTAAAACCGGGTGGATACCCTCTCACTGTGGAATACCAGGAAATGAAAAAGCAGACCAACTGGCTAAGGAAGGTGCTGCCGAAGACCAACCAGATATACCAATCACCTACCATCAGAAAAAACAGATGATAAAGTCAATAAGAAAGCCACAAACACCAACACAAGATGACTATCACATTATGAACAGATCAGAACAAGTTATAATTCTACGTCTCAGAACAGGACACAACCGACTCCGCAGTCACATGTATACAAAGTTCAAGATTGGCAACACGGCCATGTGTACATGTGGACAGGCAGCACAAAGTGCCAAACATATACTTCAAGAGTGTTCTGAGCATGAAACGCTGAGGCAGACATATTGGCCAGAGGAAACAACACTGGAATCAAAGCTCTATGGGACACTGTATGAACTACAAAAGACAGTGAGTTTTATTAAGGAGACAGCATTACAGATATAGACATGTTTCAAGTGAACGAAAGAAGAAGAAGAATGTAAAACCGGGATGGCTAACTTTTCGCATTCAATGCGCCAATTTATTTCACTAGCTTACATGCTCCATTTAGTTCACAAGTTCAAATGCGCCACTTTTTTCACACTCTAGTTCAAATGCGCACATTTTTTCACACTCTAGTTGAAATGCGACAATTTTATTAAACTCTAGTTCACATACGCCAAATTTAACAAACTAGTTCAAATGAAAAACACCGGCACAACCAAAATCTTCGTATATATTATGAGACCATATATCAAATGGTTTGCACACATCACCAGACTACCATCAGACATCATACTACAGCAAGTTATGCTACAAAGATACAGTATAGACAGACCTAAAGGTCGACCACGAAAACGATGGGCCACCGAAATAAAAGAGGCGACAAATTCCACAATATACTCAGCACACAAGAGGACCGTCTCCACAACACTATTCTACCCCTGCCGTTGAAAGGCAACAAAGGGTTTTATCGAATAGATAGATAGTTCAAATGTTAAATTTTTTTCTTCACATTCTAGTTCCAATGCACCAATCTACAAATAAACAAAATTTGATTCTATTAAAAATATTTTCATCAAGGCAAATTTTTTAAATGATTTATAATAGGGCGGTAAGAAGAAGATAATAGGGCGGAAGTATCACCTTCATTACACGTCCTGGAGATAATCAGATGTTAATTAATATAGCAATTCCATCTTCATCAACACAAGGAAGTGAGTTTCCTTTCAACTTGGCCCCACATTTGATCAACGTATTTCTCTGAATTATGTGATCACTAGATAAACAATTTTGAAACTAAAAAAATAATTGATTGTGATAATTGATGATTAGAGTTTGAGAGAAAACTTCTATTTCTATGAATAATTCAACATTGTTTGGATTCATCAGAATTAATTGAAATAGTTAATATGTTTTATTGAATACATATGTTGAATATTCAATACCTTATCGGTGCTCGTGTGTAAACGGGGATTAAAAGGGAAGAAAGAAAGAATATTAACACTTTCCTCTTCCATGCTTGCGTAAGAGGTGATTAATAAAGTTGAACGTAATCGTCGTGGTTATAGAGCTTGCAGAAGAACGTAATCTCCGTGGTTATAGAGCTTGTTGAAGAGCGTAATCTCCGTGGTTATAGAGCTTGTTGAAGAGCGTAATCTCCGTGGTTATAGAGCTTGTTGAAGAACGTAATCTCCATGGTTATAGAGCTTGCTGAAGAGCGTAATCTCCGTGGTTATGGAGCTTGTTCAAGAACGTAATCTCCGTGGTTATAGAGCTTGTTCAAGAACGTAATCTCCGTGGTTATAGAACTTGCTGAAGAACGTAATCTCCGTGGTTATAGAGCTTGTTCAAGAACGTAATCTCCGTGGTTATAGAGCTTGTTGAAGAGCGTAATCTCCGTGGATATAGAGCTTGTTGAAGAACGTAATCTCCATGGTTATAGAGCTTGTTGAAGAGCGTAATCTCCGTGGTTATAGAGCTTGTTCAAGAACGTAATCTCCGTGGATATAGAGCTTGTTCAAGAACGTAATCTCCGTGGATATAGAGCTTGTTGAACAACGTAATCTCCATGGTTATAGAGCTTGTTGAAGAACGTAATCTCCGTGGTTATAGAACTTGTTGAAGAGCGTAATCTCCATGGTTATAGAGCTTGTTGAAGAACGTAATCTCCATGGTTATAGAGCTTGTTGAAGAACGTAATCTCCGTGGTTATAGAGCTTGTTGAAGAACGTAATCTCCGTGGTTATAGAGCTTGTTGAAGAGCGTAATCTCCATGGTTATAGAGCTTGTTGAAGAGCGTAATCTCCGTGGTTATAGAGCTTGTTAAAGAACGTAATCTCCCTGGTTATAGAACTTGCTGAAGAACGTACGCATGAACTGCTAGAAGACAGTTATCCTTTATTTTCTGTAAGATGCTTTGAGATTAAAAGAAAACAACGAGAAAGTTCGCATTTATATATTAGACTGTTTCGCACGTTACATTTCACACTACAGACAAAGGGACTATCTGATCTAAGATCTCTGATACACGTCCCCATTAAAATAGATTTTCTTAGAAAAACCAACGTGCTGTTTAAAATAAATTAAGACTTATTTATCTAATATTTATATTCAAGTTGTGTTTATTTCTTGCTATAGGTCCCATTGACGACAACTCCAAAGTCATTTCATTTTATATTGTTTATGTTATATTTTACATTGTTTTATTATTAGTAATTTATACTATATGTTCTTGCACACCTGCCACTGCTTATCATTAGTTATAGTAAGATCCACTTTTGTTAGTGTGAACCTCGACATTTTTGTTACTGTGAACCTCAACATTTTGTTACTGTGACCTTCGGCATTTTTGCTACTGTGAACCTCGACATGTTTGTTACTGTGAACATCGACATTTTTGTTAATGTGAATATCGACATTTTTGTTACTGTGAACCTCGATATTTTTGTTACTATGAACCTCGATATTTTTGTTACTGTGAACCTCGACATTTTTGTTACTGTGAACCTCGATAGTTTTGTTACTCCGAACCTCGACATTGTTATTACTGTGACCCTCGACATTTTTATTACTGTGACCTGTGACATTTTTGTTACTGTTATCTTAGATTTGTTTTGTCAGATGGTCTCTGACTTTTTAGTTATTAGACGAAAAAACACATGTATTGTTGGACCCAGAAAGGGCAGTAAACTGTAGCAGCAATTTTTCCTGCCACGCATGTCACAGGAGGCTACTAAGGACGTTTTGTGGTGGATTTTATTGTAATATTCCATACAAGGCCGAATTGGTACGGAATGGATGCTGAATTCGGATGTGTTAGGCCGAGAGGTGTAAATATCGTAGCCAAGCTGTAAAGAATAGCACATCATTGAATCTTGCTGCTCATAGAAAATGAAGAGTGCTCGGGAGACACGACAGATGACACGTATTTTCAAGAACAAAAATGTAAACATAAACACTAAAGTTGCATTATATAAAGCTATTATTATCCCATCACTATGCTACCAGTGTCAAACCTGGACAATGACAGCACAAGACAAAAAAAAAATAGTGACAGCAGAAATGACATGTCTGCGAAGAATAATAAGAGTGTCATTAAGAGATAGAATTAGAAACGATAACATCAGACAGATAACCAAAACAATACCAGTATTGGAACACATCAAAAGACAACAGATCAAGTGGTTTTCACACGCATCCAGACTACCGATAGACAGAATGCCACAAATGGCCATGACACATAGACATAACGGTTATAAAGCCAGAGGCAGACCATGTAAAAGATGGATCACAGAAATCAAAGAAGCCACAGGAACAAGCTTACAAACAGCACACAAGAAGACCATCTCCAGATAACTCTTCCACCCCTGACGTCGCAAGGCAAACAAGGGCTACAGCGTATAGATAGATAGAAAATGAATCTTATTCCGGACTAAACCATGCTCGTCTGCAAGAGTTTGAGAACAAATGCAAAGAAGAAGATGAAGAAAATAAATGATGACTGCAGGGTATAGGAAAATGGAGTGATAAATGTGTACTTCCTCGCAGTTCTAGCAGTATTATTATCCAAACATCCCGGATTGTGAAGCCATATATATCTTTTGCATGCTATATATTTATATGTATATATATATATATATATATATATATATCACAAAAAGGATATCCATTGCACCTGAATGCTGTCCAAAAAAAGACTTCTCTGTTGCTATGCCAAAGAACAAATTAGTCCAGGTAGCGTCACGTAACGATAATCTTGAAAGTGGCTAATCATCATTAAACTGCGGCGCACTTGCCTCCTGGTGCAGGGACAGAGATCGTCTCCGTCGCTTTCGTTTTTCTGTTCTCGTCGAAAAATGTGGTTGATTTTTTCTTTCTGGTTCTACACCACTGTTCATTTGAAAGTAGATGACATTCATGCATGATTACACCTATCGAGTACCGTTCAAGAGTCAGCGAGTGAGTCGTTGAGTGAGTCAGTGCGTGAGTCAGTACAACACGTGTGCTATCTTCATCTAGCTCTGCGTTGTTCTAAAACTCCTACCGGCTAGTTAGATGTAGTACGGAGTTAAGAATGTGTGTGTAGATTTTTCACATTATAGCTGGAGTCTCAGCGTCCAGAGCTGCAGATACGGGAAGAGGCATTTGAGGGCTTTAAACCCCCACCCCCAATATACCCATACACACAATGTTTCAATTTACAACATTTTTGGCATAATTGAAATTTAAAAAAAATTATTGCATAAAAATCATGTATCATTTGGAAAGTTTCAAACATACATCGAAAAATACCTGCTTTAAAGGGAAATAATATCTTTCTTTCATTACCATAGTTTCCTGTTAAGACGTGTAAAAGGTTTTTTGACTGTGGAAATAAGGGTCCTTTTTTCATACATGTTGTCGCGTCGTGTACATGAGTTTCTGTCATGTGACGTATTCTTTCCAGAACGTTGTCTTCCCAATGAACTCCCTGCACCCTTCTCTGCATTGATCGCGGCTTGCAACTTCCAACGACTCATTCATATTATCTTTAATGTCGTTCGTCCATCGTCTTCCTGGTCTACCTTTACTCCTCTCCCAGGTGCTCTGCCCTCCATTATTTGTCTTTCTAAACAGTTGTGTCTCTTTACAGGACTACTTAATTTAAATTGCACATCCGAAAGATAAAAGTACTTGTCCCAATCGCGGATAGATCCCGGGACCTCATTCTAGCCATACTGCCACACGCTTCACCTCCACTATTAAAATTGTGAATACAAAAATGTTCAAGATGTGTTGTCAACTGGTTTATTGTAAATGAAATACCTAAACCGTGTCATATCTATGGTTACATTGATATCATATATACAGGATGTAGCTATCAATCCAGCAATTTTTAGCTGTAATGATTTTCTTGGCAGTATTTACGTTTAGTAGTTTGCCATTACTTTATAAACGTTCAGGATGCACAATTGCCTGAAGTGAATTTATGCGGTACCTTTGCCGTCACAAACCCACTCTCTACCATGCAACCACACAGCCGGACAATATATAGTGATGTGCCGTAGAATTCTATAGATGACTTAACCAGATCGAAGAATGTACCACAGATTTGTGATATCGATACTGTAGTGCTAATGTGAAACGAAAGTGCTAATGTTACGAACTTTTATTTTTCCGGTTGCCACATACGGCTGTGAAACATGGACTCTAAGTAAAACAGCGGCAAAGAGGATCAACGCCTTCGAGCTGAAATGCTACAGGAAGATACTTAGAATATCATGGAAGGATAAAATCAGAAACTCAGATATTATAAACACACTGAATATTCCAGATTGTTGGTTACTAAACACAATAACAAAAAGAAAACTACGCCTGTTTGGTCATATAAAGAGACATAACTGTTTAGAAAGAAGAATAATGGAGGGAAGAGTACCTGGGTAGAGGAGAAGGGGCAGACCAAGAAGACGATGGACTGACGACATTAAAGATAACATGAATACATCGTTAGAAAATGCAAGCCACATCGCCCAAGACAGAGAGAGGTTCGGAGAGTTCATTGGGTATGACAACGTTCTGGAAGGAATACGTCACATGATACCACGTAGGTCAAAGTAGTAGGTAATGTTGTGCATTTATCTTAAGGTCTGGTGGAAAGACACTGACAGGGCTGTAGATATGTCTTCGGTGAGAATTGGAGGAAACAGACCACAAGTTTGTGCCTAAGAACAGACCACTGGCGAATCCTTGGGCCAACTCTACCGACTGAGGATATCACACGCAGATGAATGCCTATGTGGATCCGAAATCGAAATCTCCGAACCCACATCAGGCAACAACGTAGGCAGTAGAAGATCTTTGTACAGGACTTCATTCGTTAAGTTTTTGATTATTGTCGTGATTTTAGTTTGTCACTATTCATATACTTACAGTTGCATGCCAAAAATAGACAAAGCCCACCAAAGAAATGGACGGATATAATGAAAATCGGCCTTTCATGTCATTTTCCCAGGTCAAGTTTACATTTTCTGTACATAGGAAATCTTTATATTCTGGAGACTGGTCATACGTCAGGACTGTCAACATTACAAAGAGAACAGATTGTGAGTCTGATCAGAGGATTCTTCTTCTTCTGCGTTCGTTCTCAAACTCATGCAGATTAGCAGGATGTAGACCGGATAACGGAATGCGTTGTGTAATGGTTTACAGCATTGCTGCGTTGTCTGCGCATTTCGGCCTGACACATTCGACTTCAGCATGGCTTTGGGTCACTGACCATATATGGGATGGGACAGTCAACTCCATCCCATAATATCCTTAGTCGCCTTTCACGACATGCGTGGAAGGTAAACAGTGTTGCTATTCTTTGCTCCCCTTTCGTGCCCCGGCAACACACGGGCGAGAGGATTCTTATTTGAAGCAAAAAAATGTGGCAGCAGCTCTAACCTGGAGAAGACACTGGATTTCGCCTTAGATACCGGCTTGAAAATCTAGCATCACCACAGATGATAATGGAACGCAGAAGAAGAAAAATCTTCTCACCTTTTCACTTTTATAATATTTTCTCATAATTTCATTTTATTTTCCGGCTCTGTGGCGTCGCATCTGTTACGGCCAAGATCGTTGTTCTTCTACATCTGCAGGGTTCATTCTCAAACTCCCGCTGGATCTCTCTTGTAGCAGGACCATGGTCGTATTAGATTTCCAGCAGGATGTAGCCCAGAGAATGAAAATGCGTTGTGACATAGTTTTATTTGCGCAAATCGCCCGGCACATCCATCTTCAGCGTAGAGATACTTGCTTCAAATCCCGCCGAAGGCATTTCTGCTTCCAAACCGTTTATAAAGCAATGACATACTACTGAGCGTCGTTATATTGTTTATAAAACCACTACAGCTAAAAAATGCTAAGCTGATGGTTACACCTTGAATAAGATATGCTAGCAGTTATTTTTCTTATTTAAAAAAAAACGTTCTTCATTGAGACAATGTAATATATCTTAGAAGTCATTAAATCATACATCTCCCGGTTTATTTTTCAAAGAAGTATTAACAATGTGGACGGAAGTTTCTATCAAATACATTTCAACAAAATTATATTTCAAAAAAATTATCTTCTCTAGCAGGAGCAAATTGTGGTAACAAAAATAACCAACGGTATCCTTTTCTTAACTCCAGAATTCCATCTGTGTCGTCCAAAAATTAAACGTCTTAAACAATATGGTAATTAGTTCCAATCTGATTACGGAGGTTAGGTTATGCAAGAACTTGGCAATCTAGTAAGAAGGTGCAGGGCTGGGATACATTCTGACAGTTTGGGTGGTCTCAGAAGGAGATGAGAACGTACGCGAATAAGGATACGCATGGATGTCTGTTTAGCTTAGCGCAAGAATGTTTTCATCCTTTCTTCTAATTGTAGTTTTATTGTTATTTTCCCCATTGAAGTAGGTACAGTAAAACTTTCATGAAGGAAAAACAAAAGGGACTGGGGCATTCTTTCACAAAAGTCAGGTTTTCTCGAAATGAATCAATGTCGCTATGAAAATGTAAGCAGAAACATGCATGTAACTGAGATATAATGTAAGCAGAAACGTGCATGTAATTGAGATAAAATGTAAGCAGAAACATGCGTATAACTGAGATAAAATGTAAGGAGAAACATGCATGTAACTGAGATAAATGTAAGCAGAAACATGCATGTAACTGAGATAAATGTAAGGAGAAACATGCATGTAACTGAGATAAATGTAAGGAGAAACATGCATGTAACTGAGATAAATGTAAGGAGAAAAATGCATGTAACTAAGATAAAATGTAAGGAGAAACATGAGTGTAACTGAGATAAAATGTAAGGAAAAACATACACGTAACTGAGGTAAAATGTAAGGAAAAACATACACGTAACTGAGATACAATTTAAGGAAAAACATACACGTAACTAAGATAAAATATACGGAGAAACATGAGTGTAACTGAGATAAAATTTAAGGAAAAACATGCATGTGAGATAAAAAGTAATAATATAAAATAAAATCAAGGACTCGTGATGACTGGATTACCAGAACCGCGACTTCCACTATTATTTATGATTGTAAAACTCTGATATAACCAACTTGCACTCATGTCCAAGGTTGAAAGAAGCGTACCGCACTGCACAATGTACTTTTTTAGCTAACCAACCGTACTCATGTACTTACTTGCAATATAATTGAGCACATGCAAAAATTATACTGCACACATTATACTGAACACATGCAAAAATTAGACTGAACACATGCACACATTGCACTGAACACATTCAAGCAGTACGGGTTATTTTATATCTTGATTTGATGCTAGGTAGGTCTAGGAGAAACCTCATGGCCACAATAGGTGCATCTCTTGTGCATCCTAGGACAGCTCTCATGGCCTCATTTTGAATACTACAAGGTCAGGAGACAGGATTGAATTGATTAGAGTAGTCATGGATACCCTACGAGAAGAAGAGGAGGAAGTCAAACGTGACAATGTACATATTCCGAGAATGGTAGAAATGGGAGTGACGAGGTAATGAGAGAAAGTGCTCCATCTCCGGAAAGATCAGAAGAACGCGTAATCAGCAACTGACTGGGACACTGAACTTACACACTTTTAGATGGCTGACAGAACGGCAAGCAGAGCATATATGCGAATGGCCCCAGTGATGTGACGCTTGTTCCTAATCAAGAATCAAGCAGTACTGTGCGCCAATCTATACACTTGTACTTTGTTTGGGGGGGGGGGGGTTCCGCCCACCTTTTGGCAAAACTTTATGTACTAAGTGTCATGCTCTGATACGATAAAAGAGAACGGGCAAGAGGGGAGGTGTGTGAACAACCTCACGACAGCCTCTCATCTACAGGCTTGCTTGATAACACATTGAACACTCTTGACTGATTGACTTGACACAAAGACTAGATCTCGAGTAATCATATTAAGCATATCGGAATCATTTCATTGTAGCGCAAATTATTGTAGTCCTTATCAGTTTTTGACACTAACTTGATAAGTCATCACTATCTATTTTCCATTCTCCCAACACAAATTTTAGTCGTCTCGTCTTGTTTTCCTTCCGTCTTGTATTTTTCTACTTTTTGACTTTTAACTAAAATTCTCAACTAAGAAATCTTTATGTGTCTGTTTTGGCTTACAGGCGTTTTGGTTTTTAGGTTTTGGTTTGTTGGTTATGGTTTGCTGGTTTTGGTTTGCTGGTTATCGTTTATGTTGAAGGATTATCCATATACAATATAACTGCTCTGCGGAAGAGCAGCATCATATGTCATACTGTCAGATTATGCAACCATTGTATAAGCAGTACTATGTATTAGCTCCACTGCTGGCCCATGCCATGCCATTATGTCAAACTATATCATGTATTTTCTCTCTTTTATGACAATTGTCTTTTTTCCCTCTATATGCATGTTAGTACGTTATATCCAGCCATACCCTTCTTGTCTGGCTACTAAAGTGTGTAGACTTTTACGCAATATAGCGCTTTGGTATCAATACCCGTTAGTCTTACTGGCAGTTATATAGTTGCTCTTACATGTTTTGTTGTTTGGTCATTTTGCTGGTTGTTTGTGTACTGTCTGTTTTGTTTTACTGATAATTGGTTGAGTTCTATCAATTTTCTGTTGTGTTCTTGCTAAAGGCGTATGCACAGAAACGTCTATTTTTCGGTTATGTTTTCATGTGTGTTTCCGGTGATTAGCAAAACTTAATCAATCAGTTTTCTAGATTTCCCTGTCTGATCTATTTCCATAAAGAATAAACTTGAGGAATTATTTGATCTTTTCCAATGTTACTATGGGCATGCATTTCTGAACATTGGATATTTTGTGAACCGTGACACAACGCAATCCGTTCTCTGGACTACTTCCTGCTGATCTGCAGGAGTTTGAGAACGAACGCAGAAGAAGAAGAAGCTACCCAGCCAAGTTTCACGGAGTTCATGAAAATTTAATATGTTTTCTTTTTCAGCCAAAAATAATCACAGGATTGGAAAATATTTCTCCTGAAAACACATTTCCGTTGAATATAGTTATTTTTATCAAAAAGTTCTTTATTACGGCAAAACTGTACAGTATTTTCTAATAGAATATCCTTAATTTTAATGTAATATTACTTCATTACTTAAACACATTTGGTTTTTATCAGAAGTGCAATGATTTTTACATATTTCAATATAAAGTTTTTCTTACTTTTTAAAAATAAAATTGCTCAAAATTGATGGAGGATTGACTTTATTCCACTCACCGTCAAAGTTAAGGATGTGCCAGTCCATTTGTGCAAACAAAATAGTGACACACCAATCTTTATATCTGGAAAACAACGAGTTGGAAATCTACTAGCATCTGTTACAAGACAGGTCCATCAGGGGATTAAGAAGAAATCTGTTAGAATCTGATATAAGAGAGGTCCATCAGGGGATTTAGAAGAAATCTGTTAGGATCTGATATAAGAGAGGTCCATCAGGGGATTTAGAAGAAATCTGTTAGGATCTGATACAAGAGAGGCCCATCAGGGGATTTAGAAGAAATCTGTTAGGATCTGATATAAGAGAGGTCCAGCAGGTGTTTTTGAATAAAACTACTAGGATCTGATACAAGAGAGGTCCAGTCATAGATCAGACCTTATATTTGTGTTAAACAATCGAGTCATAGATCAGACCTTATATTTGTGTTAAACAATCGAGTCATAGATCAGACCTTATATTTGTGTTAAACAACTGAGTCATAGATCAGACCTTATATTTGTGTTATACAACCGAGTCATAGATCAGACCTTATATTTGTGTTATACAACCGAGTCATAGATCAGACCTTATCTTGTATT
This sequence comes from Meghimatium bilineatum, assembly GCA_034231615.1. NCBI lineage: Eukaryota > Metazoa > Mollusca > Gastropoda > Stylommatophora > Philomycidae > Meghimatium > Meghimatium bilineatum. Next base: position 11,378,864 of record CM067320.1, read on the forward strand.
AAACAATCGAGAGTCATAAATAAAAACTTGAACGTCTTTTATTTTAAACATTTCAGACTCAACGTAGACCTTTCCTTGTGTATTATGAAATAAAAGGAGAATGGGCGCCAACGCGTAGGTAATACCCTCATTGTGCTTGGGTTATATCAAATGTACACTGTCCCTCTCAACGAGCACGTACTACGTACCTTGAAACGATAATTCTCAGGGATCCCATAACAAAATCCACTTTATAAATAAGACGACGAGAGCCAGTTTCGAACCTACGACCTCTTCAATACAAAGCAAATAACTGATCCACTATTCCACTAAAACAATCCAACAAAACAACACAGATAATGATGTCTAATTACTTTCTGGATTGAGAGAATCAAAAAGAAACTTAGTCTAACTATACATATTTATATACATATTTATATACATATTTATATACATATTTATATACATATTTATTGTGACAACTTAGTCAATTAGTCTAACTATACATATATATATATATATATATATATATACATATTTATATACATATTTATTGTGACAACTTAGTCAATTAGTCTAACTATACATATATATATATATATATATATATATACATATTTATATACATATTTATATACATATTTATTGTGACAACTTAGTCAATTAGTCTAACTATACATATTTATATAAACATTCATTGTGACAACGGTAGAAATGCAAGATAATTATCTTTGGTAGAGATAAGTTGTTACCAATCAGTGTAATAGCATACGAGTTTACCTATAAATATTCATTTTCATTGCCGCAGAAACGATATTGCAGAGGCAGGAGGATGTAAATTAAAATGTGTTTCCTTCAGAAAATATCACTTAAATTGGCTTGGAAAGAAATTTTGGCAAATACAACTTAATTTGTTAAAAGTACACTGGCAAGCCTGCGGTAATAAGGGTACACGCGTTGTTCATGTGTTTTAAAATATAATGTACTTACCTAAGGAGGATGTTTGAAAGTAGATACCTACTCAGTTGACGGAGTGGCTGAACGTGAATCTATTTTTCAATGTCTTCTCAAACTTGTCGCTAATGAAATCTCCATTCCGTTGCGCTTAAAACCGTTCACTCTGTGCTCAAGAGGTAACTGGTTCGAATTCTGCAAGCGACGTCTTGTTTACAAATTCAATTTTGTTGGAGATATTTGAAGATTATCGCTTGGAGCTACGGAGTTACGTGCAATGAGTGGTTCTCTCGGCACGAAGCTAGCAGCTTCCCTGTAAGGGGAAAAATACACACATGGCACACGGAGTAAATGAAGTCAATCCTCTATATATGTTTCAGCACTTCGCACGTAATAATGGCCTCATTTAACAACATTTTTAAAGTCCTCGTGCCTGTTTCCTGGTGGTTGCTTTGATTACTTAATGAAATCACCACAAACATAATGGCTAAATCTAGAAACTAGGTAGAGTGGTCAACGCGCGAGTGACTTAGACCATGACTTGGCTCAAGTCACGACCTGTGGACTGATGACCTTTAAAGACCGGTTGTGATTATTGCCCTGAGTTTCATTGGTCGACCTTGTTTTTTTTAACATGCAATTCCAATTATATAAATAGCGTCCAATGAATAGCCAGACAACAATCAAAAACGTACCGAATGAAGGCCTGTTTACTTTTTGCAGTTAGGTCTTTAGTAATGTCGATGTCTTTAGAAAGGTCGATGTCTTTAGTAATGTCGATGTTCTTAGTAATGTCGATGTCTTTAGAAAGGTCGATGTCTTTAGAAAGGTCGATGTCTTTAGTAATGTCGATGTCTTTAGAAATGTCGATGTCTTTAGTAATGTCGATGTCTTTAGTAATATCGATGTCTTTAGTAATGCTTAGACTCTAGACTGCATAGTGTCCCCCTCTATTGTATAATTATAAACCTCCCACATTTAAACAAATCTGTTTGTATATATAATTTAGTAAATTAATAAATACAGACATATAGAGCATATGTATTTTGATTTAATGAACCTAAATGAAGTGACTTCTGAAGACAACGATAAGAAAGAAGCTACAGTATTTTGGACACTTAAAGAAACATGATGGCAACAGCAGGGAGATTCTTGGAGGCAGAGTGCCAGGAAATAGAAGAAGAGGAAGACCAAGACGACAATGGACCAGCACATCGAAGACTCTATGAACTTGTCTCTGGTCAAGGAGTTCTGCATGTCCGTGACAGAGAGTCTTTCAGATTATCCAAGACGAAGACAACGTTCTGGAAAGAATAGTAATTTTATATATTTAAATATTTATAAAAATATATACATATTATATGTATATATTTTTATAAATATATATATATATATATATATATATATACAAATATGTATATATGTTAAAACAATAACCATCATCATCGCACGACACGACACATACCATTATATCTTTATCAAACAATATATAACATTATACATAGCAGACATTTACTCTGTGCTATAAAAAACCGAACTAAAATTGCTATAACTGGGCATACCAATATTCGTTTTCTGTTAACAAACATCAAATAATAGATCACTAAAGTGAAAAGAGAAAGAGAACCTCTAATGAGAATAAATGGCGCTTCCGTGGTCTTGTGTTTGTTCTTTGCTCATGGGGAAATAGACGACGCACGTGTTTGCAGGGGTAAAACGTGTGGGCACGTGCAGAAGTGCTTGTGTCAATACATTAGTGGGTGGTCAGTGTCAACCTATCTTATCTGAAACTGTCCTATAGTTTTGTTCTCCAACTCGAAATGTAAAGCTATTTTTTTTTAAAAATGTAGTTATCGTAATGTATCAAATGAGTTCTCATAAGGGACCTCTGCATTGACCAGTTTCTAAATGAAGTACTCATATATATATATATATATATATATATAATCAGTTAAGTGCGGTCAATGGTCTAGAAAGACGAAGCCAGTCCCCAAGTCATCTTGGTTAAGTAATTGTGAGTTTAATTTTCACGGCATATAAAGTCATAAAAATGGTGTATAAGCAGCAAAACGTACTGAAATGTTTAAATATAACAATATTCTTTCAATTAACGTCCAGGATGTCTGGCTTCTTAACACCATATTAAAGAAAAAGCTAGTTTTTTTCGGTCGTATTAAGAGACACGACGGCATGGAGAGAGTGTTACTGGAGGGGATGATAGAAGGCAACAGGGGCAAAGGCCGACCAAGACGCCGTTGGATAAAGACATTCAAGAATGCCTGCGCATGTCACTGAAAGATGCGGGGCAACTTGCTCAAGACCGCGGAGAATTCAAGAGATCCATAGGAAAGACTACGTTCTGGAAAGAATATGTCACTTGATGAAGAATATTGTTTCATTGTGCCTAATAATAACATCACACGGGCATCGGTTGTGTTCGTGGTTTAGTAAATTAATTAGAGACTATACTCTGTTCACTCTAAGAATGAAGTAGGTCAGTGTTTCTGATTGGTTGCTGGATGCCGAACGCATACATCGAATGATAAGTGCGCAATAATATAGTTCATTAGATCCTTACACCGTTTAAATCTATTAATGCTAAGTGAAACGTATCTATCACAATAGTAATGTATTTTTTAAAATAAATGTTCATATAATATATCTTTAACATCCCATGATAAATTACTATACGCGCTGTTATATCGTTGCGCAGGAACAAGGAGATCAGGGACAACCATTATAGTTCCTTACACAATGTATAAAGTTCTGAATAATTAATTATGTTATTGTTTTTAAATGTGATCTGCTGTATACAAATCACCTGTTGTCGGTGATATATGGGTGTGTTTTGCCCTACTTCAATCTTAGAATGAACAGAGGGGATAATTGGTCTCTTATAAGGTACTAGGCTACTCTTACTCGTAGTAAGCTACTCTTACTAAGTTTTGGATCATTATGTAAATATACTTGAGATTTGATTCATATATGCAGTCGTGTTGTAATTATTTGTTATGGTTATTAATTTTACTTTGTTTCCTGTGGAACATTTGGCTGATACTTTTGCTATCCAGTGATCTATGTGCTGTGTTGTGTTGTTCAAGTGTATCACCGAAATTCCAATTGATTTGACGTCTTCCTCCACTGTTTTTCTCCAGATGTTCCTCAGTTTTCCAATCCTCCTCTATCCTTCTTCACTCTTCTATATACAAACTCTCAAAAGCATCAATTATGTCTTCTAAATTTTTATTTAATGTCCATGTTTCTGAGCCATACATTAGTATAGAATAGATGTAGCATTTTATAATTCTCATTTCCAACTATTTTGTAATTTGTTTAGTTGTTACCATTTTCTTCATGTCATTGAAGGTACTTTTAAGCATTCCTATCGTTCTTATAACTTTTGCTTCACATCTGTCATGTGATTATTAAAGTTATGTAATTGTTCAAATTAATGAAAGAGATCTTATAATATAATTTTTTTTAAATATTCTACTGTCAATATATTTTGATAAACCGTTACATATCGAATAGTATTAGGTTTTTCAAGCAGAATATGTACCACAAAGTAAAACAAGTCAATGTAAAGATCAGCGAACAGTTTCCAAGCTATAGACTAATTGTGATCTGAGACAATTATTAATTTTAATTTGTAGCCTTCAGTATTGAAGAAACACAACAATAATAAATGTTAGAAAAAAACCCAGACATTTCTGAGATAAAAAATGATTTGTACACGCTGTTACACATTCATTATTATTTATATACACTAGTTCACTGCAACACACAGAATCAATATGTATATCAGAGCCGTTGAGACGATGTCGCTTAGGGGATGGGATTGATAAAAAAAACAGTTTTATCCGCCTTCGATTAGCTTTGTTTGATAATATAATTGTTCTGCCACTAGTTTTATCTTAAATTGGTGCAGGTAAAAAAGGAAGGGGGTGGTTCTACTTTATCATTTTTTACTTTCTGTAGTGCTTGGGGAGGAGGGCTATATTTTACTTGCTGTAGTGCTGGGGGCTTCTTTAATATATTTTACTTGCTGTGTTGCTGGGGGCTTCTTTAATATATTTTACTTGCTGTATTGGTGGGTGCTTCTTAACCATATTTTACTTGTTGCAGTGCTGGGGGCTTCTTTACCATATTTTAATTGCTGTAGTGATGAGGTTTCTTTACCATATTTTATTTCCTTATCATGTTTTACTTTCTGTAGTGCTTGGGGCTTCCTTATCATGTTGTACTTGCTGTAGTACTTGGGGCTTCCTTATCATGTTGTACTTGCTGTAGTACTTGGGGCTTCCTTATCATGTTGTACTTGCTGTAATGTTTTGGGCTTCCTTATCATGTTTTACCATATTTTACTTGCTGTAGTGATTGGGGCTTCCTTATTGGACGTTAATTGTTCGTAACACCTTCTCGTTTTCCTTGCTGTCCATGGTATTCACAAAACTCTTCTATAGCACTTTAATTCAAATGATGTTATTTTCCTGGCTACTGTTTCATTTAGTGTACATGCTTCACATCCATATGTCGCCACAGGGCATACACAAGTTCGTAGTAAACACACCTTGGTTCTTATGTTAGTACCCTGCCATAGTTTGTTTAGCTGTTTTAATTTTGCCAGCTCCATTGCAGTTCTTCTCTTGATTTCAACTTCACAGTCCCCCGTATTGTTTATATTAGTTCCTAAATAATCAAAATGTGTCACTTCTTCCAAATTGCAGTTCTCAATATTGATTTTTGGTCTTGATTTAGATTTTTTCAGTTGCCATTATTTTTGTCTTTGTCATATTTAAGAACAAATTGTGCTGTTCGCTAAACTTCAACATGTACGGTATGTCCAAATATAAATATTATTTATACATTTTAATCCGAGACGGCAACACGAATTTGGACAAAGAAGGCGTCAGTAGAGGATGTCAGCGTTTAAAAAAACAACATGTCTGGGATAATGTAGGACAAATGAAGTAGAAACATAATATGCTGGGAAATGGGTTCTAGAATCAATTGAATGTGACACTTTTGATTAGTCTAGTCTTATCTTGGCCAGGGGTTCTAAAACTTTTACTGTAAAAGCCTGTAAGAGTTGATTTTAGCTAGCTTTTATTTAATGTTCTTAATTTAACCATAATCGTACGTGGTTGTTCATAATTTACGTTAACATTTAGGAAGAAGATTAAACAAATGCCAATGAGGTCGTGGTGGCTGGATTATCAGCACTGAGACCACTACTATTTTTTTTATCGTTGTAAAGATCTGATTTCATAGTTTTGTATATATGGAAAAATCAGATTGGGGGGGGGGGGTGGGGGAGTTATCAGAAGATAACATTTAGTAATAAGATGCAAGTGAGTAATTAAAGTGAATAACCACCTCCCCTCCAATTGTCCACGTAATGGTTTTCCAAAAACAATGTAATACAAAATATCAAGAAAATACAAGAATATCCACCATTACTGAATACGTTTCTACATCTCTGTATCTATATTCCGAGCTATATTGTAGATAAGATATGTTTGACTATGTTTATATTCTAAGCCATTGTAGATAAGATATGTTTTACTGTGTTTATATTCCGAGCTATTGTAGATAAGATATGTTTATATTCTAAGCTATTGTAGACAAGATATGTTTTACTGTTTTTATATTCTAAGATATTGTAGAAAAGATAAGTTTATATTATAAGCTATTGTAGAAAAGATATGTTTATATTCTAAGCTATTGTAGAAAAGATATGTTTATATTCTAAGCTATTGTAGAAAAGATATGTTTATATTCTAAGCTATTGTAGAAAAGATATGTTTATATTCTAAGCTATTGTAGAAAAGATATGTTTATATTCTAAGCTATTGTAGACAAGATATATTTACTGTGTTTATATTCTATGATATTGTAGATAAGATATGTTTTACTGTGTTTATATTCTATGCTATTGTAGATAAGATATGTTTCACTGTGTTTATATTCTATGCTATTGTAGATAAGATATGTTTCACTATGTTTATATTCTATGCTTTTGTGGGTAAGATATGTGTCAGTGAGTTTATATTCTAAGCCATTGCAACCAAGAAAGGGTTGAATTTGCTTATAATCTGGAATATGTCAACAAAAATGTAAACACTCGAATCAGCAGTCTTCACCAGAACTGATGTTTGTGAAACTCAATGACCGACGACGCCAGACGACAATGTACCTGATTATGGTACCTAAATCTTGTATTCTTATCAAAGTCATGAAGTGCACGTGCGTTTCCAGGCCAAACAAGGTAAGAAAAATAATAATATGATTGTGGCATTTCATTGTTATCATAAGGGGGTGGCACTAGAGATTTTGAGAGTGACGTTTGCTGTCTCATTATATGGACGGTCAATAAGATTCAATTTGCCATTGTGAAGTCTGATGTGTCGGGCAGAAAGGCGTGGACATCTCAAGGAAATCATGACACAACACATTACGGGCAACATATTGATTAATCTACAGGTGTTTGTGAGAAATAGCACAGGTAAGGAAGCTCTGTAGGGAGACTTTACCTTGTGTCTTTTTCTGCAGTGAGACTTTACATTTTGTGTCTTTTTCTGTAGGAAGACTTCACCTTCTAGTGTCTTCTTATTCAGCATTAATTTTAATATTTATATCTTTATTTATTTTTAATTCTTGCAAATTAGCAGGATCATCGCCACAGTAAGGTCTCTAGATCCGTTGGCGTAAATACAAAAGCGATAAAAAGCTCTTTCATTTTCTGCTGGAAATCTTGTACGACCATTATCCTGCTATGAGAGAGATCTTGCGGGAGTTTGAGAACAAAGACAAAAAAGGCAGATGACAGTCCAACAGAATGCGCGGTGTCATAGTTTACATGTTTGCGCCGTTTCGATTGACACATTAGCTCAGCTGACACGGTAACTCAATAGTTAGTGAACTGGCTTTCTGGTGGGGTGATAAATGGTTCATTTTCAAGTTCAACTGGAAATACTTTTAAGTCACGGACTGCTCATAGAAACACCCAGCATAAGAGAAAATGGTAACATATATTCAAAGAAGTAAACGCGATAGGCTTGATGGTTAACACACCATCCACCATAGATTATGCGTTGCTAAAGAAATAAAAAGAGAACTAACACCAAGTCTCCCAATAAACCTCAAGGGTGTGAAGAAGATAAAACTTGACTTAAGTTCCTCTAGATTGACTTATGTATGATTTTACAAGGATGAATGAACCGTTATTGGCCAGCCGAAAGAGAATACATCTTGGAAATGGAAACAGCAAGATGCAAGGAAGACCAAGAAAAAGGTGGATTGAAGGAGTTACCAACATTCTGATACGGCACAGTATTACTGCATATCAAGCAACCAAACGCTTGATTTCCTTTATTTCCTTTAATATGCTTAAGTCGGATGTGCCAGGCGACATGCGTAAATATCGCAGCAATGCTGTAAACCATGACAAAACGCATTCCGTTCTCCGCACTATATCCTGCTAATCTGCAAGAGTTTGATTATGAACGCAAAGGAAGGAAGGAAAATGTCCTTTAACAATTCATTCTTCATACGGAATGCTATTAGAACCTCTTTGTTGGTTTTCTTTTCTTTCCATGATGTTCTCCATATTTCTCTATATATTCACATCCCAAATGCATCAATTCTGTCTTCTAATTGTATGTTTATTGTCCATGTTTCTAAACCATATATTAATACAGAATAGATGTAACATTTTATAATTATCAGTTATAGCTTTTTTGTAATTTGTTTAGATGTTAATATTTTCCCTAATGACATTGAAGTGGAACGCCATGGTCGTGTATTTAGAACGCCGTCTCAGACCCTTGCGAGGGTCTTGGGAATCCAGGATGGTTCAATCAACGGTTGGGACAGGGTTCTTTCTTTCGAAGGTACAATCAAAACCTTTCCTGTACATGTAAGGGCGCCTGCTATGGTAAAGCGGTCTCTATTTCCACAGCCTTTCTATGGAAAGACTTTCTGAACAGGTTCACAGGAAAACATGCAGTAACGAAAGTTTATTGAAAGTACTTTTAGCGATTTCTATTCTCCTTTTAACTTCTGTTTCACATCACCCATCACCATTTCTGCTTATGTGTCCTAGATATTGATAATGTTCTACTTGTTGTAGTTTCTCTCCACGTATTTTTATGTTTAGTATATGTTCTTCTAATTATCATGTTTTTTTAATGTTTGAATGTTTCTAGTCCATATTCTTTACTTGATTTATTGAGTTCATCTATTAGTCTTTGTAGTTACTGTTCACTTTCTGTGTCAAAGACAGTATCATCTGCATATCTTAGTTTGTTTATTATTTTCCCACTGATCTTGAGTACTGGCATTCCTTCTATATATTTAAAAATATTCTCTGTGTAGATATTAATTAGGTTCGGTGATAAAATACAAACTTGTAAAACATCCTGTTGGTGTAACAGCCATGTAATCTCGCTTGAACAGTATTATCTAGGAGTTTTCAATGAACCATTTACCGTATGAGAAAGGTTTAAGCTATCCCACATAATGAACTACCTCAACAAAAGTTCTTTTCGATCCGATTTCCTGATCAGAAAGCTAGATAGGACTGTCGGGTTCGCGACACGATCAGGAGAATGGGTTTATTTAAGCCAGAACATGTTTAATTGTCAGTGATTTCATTGTAGATAACTCACACGTGATTAGGTTCTCAGACGGGCCTGCCATTTATTAACTGGAAAGAAGGACAACTCAATCTCTTACAGAATACTTATTTTAATCATAGCTATTCAAGGCGTCCCGTAGGTGTTCAGTTCTAATTATCATGGATAAAGTGCAACCGTCCATGTGTTTCGGGGGCACGAAAGATGAGCAAAGAATAGCGATACTGCTTACCTACCATTCATGTCGTTAGACGAGTCTAAGAAGATTATCGTGCGGAATTGGCTGTCCCATTTCATAAAATTTACTCAAAAATCATGCTGAAGTCGGATTTGTCACGTCAAAAGCGCAGATATTAAAGCAGAACTGTAAAATATACGCACAATCCGTTTCCCGAACTACATCATGTTAATCTGCAGGAATTTGAGAACGAATATAGAAGAAGAAAGTGCAACCATGTGAATATATACACTTCAGCACTGGCAATAAATTCCCCCACACATGTTAATAATTGACTTCTACTCACTCAGCACTGGCAATAAATTCCCCCTCACATGTTATAATTGACTTCTACTCACTTAAGTCCTCTATAATGACGATTATCATTTCAGCTTGTTACACATACCCGCTCATGTCTCCCTTTTAGCTCTGTGTGATCATGGCCCACTGTCGCCTCGATTCTTACTCGTCGTGAGTTATCATGGGTTCTTGATAAAGGTCTTTTCGTTTAATCATCGACTTTTGTGTCTTATCCTGTACGTTTCCAGTGATTAGGACAACTTCATTACCCTGTAGAAGTTACCATGTCCAACTTTTACCTTTCTCAATACTCTTGATTCTTGATTAGAAACTAGCTTCACGGCATGCGGGATATTCCCATAAGTGCCTCGCCCTCCGTTCCGGTCATGTGTTGATTGTGTGACCTTCGGAACTTTCAAAAAATTTCCTTTTTGCTCTCCTCACCTCCGAATACTCCCATTTCTAACATTCTCTGTATGTTTACGTTCTCAATCTCATTGACATCATCTTCATCTCGAAATGAATTTATTACTGCCTTCATTAAATCTGCTTTATCTCTTCTCAGCAATGTGCCGTCTATCACATCATTGCCTGCCAATAAGTCGGCTCTCTCGTTTCCTCTGACCTCAGCATGATCAGTGCAGTATATCTATGTAATGCTCTGGACATTGAGTTTTACAATAAATCCTACCATTCTTTTCTCAGCATGAAATGTTCTATCTTGTGCAGCATGCTTTGTGAGTCTGTATTACCGCGTGTGGTGATGTATCCGTTATCAACCAATTAAGAGCTGCTGTAACTCCCTCTATCTCCATCCTCATGCTCGATGTGACAGTAGAATATGCTGAAGATTTCTCAACCAACTTCACGTCGTTTCTGTAGGCAACAAAACCCCCAACCGCTTTTATTTTTATTTCTGTATTTCTGTTTTTCTCAATACTCCGTGATGCTTTAGCCATTCCGAAAACCCTCCCATCAATTTCAGTAAATATAGTACCCATGTTAAGCTGGAGAAAAATAGGGTATCGACTGCACTTTAGTTTCAAGCGCTATACAATGGCGCTTTACATCAGGACTCTACTACCTCTTCTACTTTGGATTAGTGTATTGCAACCAGACCTAATATGACGAGCCAGAAAAACCTGCTGCATTTTGGAGTGAAACGTGTCACGTTTATCCTTTCATTGTAACGTTTTTGGTATATTTGACAAAATAACCACTACACCTTACATAAATCTAAATCGATATAAAGCTATACCGTCGACACTAAGAAGACCGCTGTACTCATATTAATTAGATTTCATTCGTTACGTTTTTTAATGTTTTGTTTTTCATTGGTCACTATTTATATATGTGGAGTCGCATGCCAAAAATAGCGAAGACCGACCGATGAAATGGACAGGAAATACTAAAAATTGACCTTTCAGGTCATGTTTACATTTTCTATACACGGATCTTTACACCTGAGTTGGCCATGACTAAACTGGCACAATTACCCATAAAGCAACACTGACAGATGTAGCGTCTCATAATTTTCCAGTAATCTGGACACTTTTCCTTATTTTCACTAATAACACGACCAATAGTCTCAATGTGGCGAAAGCATTGTTTGCTGATGACCATGTCATTTGGACTACTGGTAAATATCACATTCTGGCAACAACAAAAAATCAAATTAAGCCTTCTCACAATCTGTAACCTTCGCACGGAAATATTCACTGCTAAAACATCTTCCATATCACGAGAGATCACGAGAGATCAAAATTATAGGGAACATTGCACACCACACAAGGTGTGTCAGTAGTACCATTGACTGGTCGCAGACACACATAAATAAAGCCACCAAAAATATAACAGAGCAGTGAGATTAGTAGATTAATCTTCTCTGATAGTTTTCTATTTCACTGATCAGATCTACTTAATCCCCAGATTATTTTAAATAAGGTGACCCAGAAGTTGATAGACAAAAGGGATTTATGACAGAACGAAACAATGGACACAAGACAGATGACCATCTAAGGCTGAACCAAGTTAGATGACAACAGGGGTACAATAGTTCGTGCATCCTAAGGGAACAAAACCGGGCCGACGGGGACAACTATCAGTGATGATTGAATGGGGGTTTAAGTCGAAGACATTTTTAACTTGATGAGTATACTCGATTTACTTAAGACCAACAGAGCTGACATGGTGTAGTCACCTAGAACAAGCAAGGATTAATCTGAATTTCAGCACCCGGGGACCAAAGTTACAGGCACGTGGTTAACTAGACAGATGTGTCGCGCAGTTTCGGGAAATACGAGAGATTTCCGATGACAGATGTAGATAACAAGAGTGAAATATTGTTATTCAAAGTAAACCTTCTGGTATTTCCAGCAGGTAAATCCAGGTATCCAAAAATATCCCCGCCAGTGGCATTTGAGCATCCGGACCGTTCAGAAAGCAATGGTAAACTATTTGACGTATTTATATTGCCTAGAAAACTACAGCCAACAGTGCTGGGTTGATGGCTACGTCCTGAATAGGATATGCTACCAAAATCCAGGAATAGGGTAATAATGTTTTGCAAATCACTAAAGTCACACATAATAACACACAGCCATCGACGTTTCAACCAAAGGTCTTATCAAGATAAAAATTAAAACAAAATTAAAACATACAACAGAAAACGGATAGTAAGAATTATGGAGGTTCACATCGGCATGTGCAATGTAGATTGACCAGAAAAAGTGAAACGACACCGGACAAGGAATATGCAAAAATGGCTACATACATGTGACACATACATGAAACACACAGAAACTATGGAACAACTAGAATCATCCATGAAACAGGCGCTCATTGATGATGTAGGATTTAACGGTGCCATATTGACAAATTTAGCGGTTCTCAAGCGCGACAGGTCTGGTCGTCAGAAAAGCACGATTAAATGGCCGTAACCTGAATGTCCTGATTACGATGGCCCGTGTCAAAGAAGTGGACGTCTACAGGATAACCCAAATGGTTCTCTTTATGCTGGACAAAACAGATTTCATAAACTATTTCTGTATTATTTGGTGGACGTGATATTTGGCCAGCGTAGTCGCCTGTTTCGTTCAGAGTAAATGTAAACGATCGGCGGTTCTCTTCCCTCACTAAGCATTTGTATAGATTCTAATATATATTAGTCCTACATTTTTAACTGCTCAAGTAAGAAAAATTATTAGCAACACTATGACATGCCATACATGTAATAAGAAGCAACTTAACTGGGATTTTGTATTGGGAAAGGGGGAAGAGTAAAGTAGGCTTCCCCATTCGAAACGCTTAATTGAGAAAATAATAAGATAGCAAACGATATTTAAACCTGATCCGTTCAGCTGACAATCATTCGCGTCGTAGCTTGACTCACTGCGATTACAGGTTTCGCATTTAAAAAAAATATAGGTACGCTTTTAGACAAGACATGTGTATTCTCTAGTCACTATGAATATCGCACAGTTTGTGAAGTTAGATGGCAGGACAAAGTCATTGCTATATTAGAACGAATTGCACTACTAAGGTATTTTATATGCTCAATCTGCGTAAGACTCAAGATGGTTAGGGCACATTGTTTTACCAAAATGAACATGAACGTTAAAAAAAGACAAAAATACAAACGACGTTTCGACTATAAAGACAAAGTAGAAACTGATAGCGAATAGTTCAACGACTGCAAGTAGCAGAAACACAACACACGATGACACAAGGGTAACTATGATTCCTTGTACATACCTTAGAAAGCACACATTTTGTCCTTGTGAGTTACATCCACCAGCCTCACAGATATATCCAGTTAATATTTCGCAATACCACAACAACAATACTATTTTCTGCAAAGACGGAAAGGTGCCAGGACAATGTCATGCTGAAATTATACATATACAGTCGAACGACGCAGATATCACAGCCAAGATGTTATACACAACGACAACGAATTCCCTTCTGCAGTATACGTCCAGGTAACTAGTAAGAGTGTGAGGACAAACGGATCACTTTATATTATGTTTACTATAACTTTAACCCTCTCGTACGTCATTCCAATGGTCTTGTCCATCACTTGTACTAACTTACACACATATACTCATCCATGCACTAACATACACACATATTCTCATCCATGCACTAACATACACACATATACTCATTCTTGCACTAACATACACACATATACTGACTCATCAAGAAACAGATGAAATGTTGATGATCAGATTTTCTTAATATGATATGGATATGGAATCATTAATTAAAAATTGAACTGTTTGAATATAGCAATCATTAAAACTAAATATCGAACTGTTTCAATATAGCAATCATCAAAACTAAATATCGAACTGTTTCAATATAGCAATCACCAAAACTAAATATCGAACAGTTTCAATATAGCAATCATCAAAACTAAATATCGAACTGTTTCAATATAGCAATCATCAAAACTAAATATCGAACTGTTTCAATATAGCAATCATCAAAACTAAATATCGAACTGTTTCAATATAGCAATCACCAAAACTAAATATCGAACAGTTTCAATATAGCAATCATCAAAACTAAATATCGAACTGTTTCAATATAGCAATCATCAAAACTAAATATCGAACTGTTTCAATATAGCAATCATCAAAACTAAATATCGAACTGTTTCAATATAGCAAACATCAAAACTAAATATCGAACTGTTTCAATATAGCAATCATCAAAACTAAATATCGAACTGTTTCAATATAGCAATCATCAAAACTAAATATCGAACTGTTTCAATATAGCAATCATCAAAACTAAATATCGAACTGTTTCAATATAGCAATCATCAAAACTAAACCGTAATTGTTCTACATCGATCTTGATAATGACAATTAAACTCGGTTTAACAAAGTCAAATTATTTAAACTTTTTTGTATTTCATAAACAAAATTTCAATGTGTATCTCCATAAATTGAATTCTATAAACTATTTTTAATCTGTTTGATGCACAACAATTTTTACTTGTGTTTGTCCAGGTGCTTTAATTATTTCACATTTATATTTTTCACTATTAATTTTTTCACGTGCATATTTCTCTTTACTAATTATTCCATATTTATAGTTATAATTATTACTTATTTATATTCAAATTATTTCTTATAATATACTATCCATTGTTTTTATTAATTTATTAATAATGAAAAGTATTCGTATTAACTCTTAATATCCGAAAGTATTTTCATACCTTCATGTTACATATTTAGAAGTCACTATAAAATAGAGGATTGATCGGTATATCGGTTTAGCGGGTGGGTCTAAGTAGCTGTTGTTACAGGAAATAAAGAGTAAATTACACATGTCGGTTGCAATATTTGATCAATGATACAACATATAACATAATAAATAATGTCTATAAAAACCTTCTATCCAAAGCAGCATTATCAAATAAAACAAGGGAGGCTTGGTATTAGCACTCACTTTAATGTGAAATTTTATATATGATTATAACATAAATATACATAGTAAAAAGAATATCGCTTAAGCCTGAATTCACTCACTGTATATGTTATACATATATCACATACATACACACACATATATATATAAGGTGTCTATATAGTTGTTGTGCACTGAATGTGAATTGAAATATGTGTTCAATATGACGCCATTGAAAGTTGTGTACTTTCATGATCCAGGATACTGCATGATTCAGATGAGTGCAAATAGCTGCAGGATTAACTTTTATTCATTGACAAAGAAATCTACTAAATTATAAAAACATCAAAAATGAAGACATTAGGAACAGAGTAGGTATAATATCATGCATTGAATATATCGAAAAAAAAGAAAGTAAAATGAATAAATCACCTTATGAGAATGATCCGATACCAAATAACAATAAGAGCATATAGAAAAAGAGTGTGTGGATACAGAGCTAAAGGTAGACATAGCTAATGGTGGATAGATAACATCAAGATAACCTTGAAAAACAAAACATAATTGAACTCAACGAAGGCGACACATCTGGCCTTGAAACGAAACCTAAACCTCTCACCTCTGCGCTAAACAGGAAGTGTGTATAGAATCAAAAATCAACCAGGGGAAAGGCACAGACAATAGATGGACTAAGAAAATAACATTTTTGAGATACGGGCAACTAACTACTATGTGATTGACATGAATTATTTAATTTTCCGTAACTGTTGTAGCGACAATGACGTCATACATATAGAGCTAAATACACGACATGTTATGTAGTGTCATAGTCAATGTAATTGAGTGCACAGTGACTTTATAGACACCCTGTATTAACAGTTATATTTATTCTGAGAAACAATTGTTCCTAGGAGTTGTAAACAAGTTCATGGATTCTCCGAAACTTTGAAAAGGTGAGAATGAAAACTGCATTATGAAAGAGAAGTAAATTAGAGAAACTGGTGGTTGTTGAATACAAGAATATTGACATGGTCATGATACAGACATTGACATGTTACAGACATTGACATGATACAGACATTGACATGATAGAGACATTGACATGATACAGACATTGACATGATTCAGACATTTACATGATAACATTTACATGATAACATTTACATGATACAGACATTAACATGATACAGACTAGGACATGATACAGACTTTATCTATGACCTTAAATAACAGAGATAACAGTTCCTTATGAAGAAAACGTTTTTAGAGAATTGACTCTTTATTATGAAGAAAACGTTTTTTTAGAGAATTGACTCTTTCTTATGAAGAAAACGTTTTTAGAGAATTGACTCTTTCTTATGAAGAAAACGTTTTCAGAGAATTGACTCTTTCTTATGCAGAATACGCTTTCAGAGAATTCACTCTTTCTTATGCAGAATACGCTTTCGGAGAATTGACTCTTTCTTATGCAGAATACGCTTTCAGAGAATTGACTCTTGCTTATGCAGAATACGCTTTTGGAGAATTGACTCTTTCTTATGCAGAATACGCTTTCAGAGAATTGACTCTTTCTTATGAAGAATACGCTTTCGGAGAATTGACTCTTTCTTATGCAGAATACGCTTTCAGAGAATTGACTCTTTCTTATGCAAAATACGTTTACAGAGAATTAACTCTTTCTTATGCAGAATACGTTTCGGAGAATTAGCTCACTCTGCCCGAGACTTATGCCAGAATTGAACGTATCTGTGTGTTCTCCAGTTAATACACGAAGTGGATGCGCTCATGGCGTGCAGAAAGATGACAAACAGACTCTACTTATATAGTCATGTTGGTGGACATTCCAAACGTTCATGGCTAGCGAATATGAAGTCCAACACAATCTTCAGGTAACGGATGTGGCGGGTTGAAAGGCGCAAATATCGCGGATGTGTTTCCTGCCTGAATCATTATCAACAAGCTGAAACAGCTCACAATAAGAACAGCTTTCTAATTGCTTAGTCTATAATAGAGCAGAAAAAAAATAGATATACGCTTTGAGCTATGTCAATAAGTGTACATACACTCAATCTATGCACAGTATATGGAGATGATATTGATTTAGTCGGCACACATCTTGTTAAGAAAGTCACACGGGTAACTTCATATCACGAAAGTTTCTTATTTATGCTGGGAAACTAAACGAAATTATTAAATAAGTCTTCTAATCGGATCAAATCAATCCCGAAGATATGTAGTGGGGTATTTCGAAGGGTTCAAGCACCCTCATTATGAAGCTGGGACATGACATCATCACTAGAAAGTGGGCTAGAAAGGAGAATCCACTAAAATAATTTTACAAAGAAATCTGTTTTTGTTAATTCAAAGATCGAAAACATATCTACTTCCCTAGGTTTAATATTACTTTAAATGGAATGACAGCATATTCTAAAACCAAGCAGTTTCACAGGTGACAAAAGGTAATGTCAACTAAGAACAACCAGAGACCTGACAACACTTGTTGGACTTATGCTAGCATCAGAAGTGTCACTCGTGGTACGCAAAAATAACTCTCGCGGTCTTCCTTCGTCTTGTTCCTCGTTTTCCAACTGATTACTGTCGCTGATATGGATTTTATCAATCAACTCTACCGTAGTCGTCCTCATTGAGACAGGAACGCGCGTGGAGTTTGTTCGTCGAGCTATTTCTAATGGCCACAGCTCCTTTCTTGTTGTGTGGTATAATGTGTAGATCTGCAAAAATATTCTATTTTCTCGGACACTGTCCACATGGATACATATCGGTGTCAAAAATTCAAAATTTCCTGTACATGTTGTGTCTTAGTCTGTTGTGGCCTGTTCTCAATCTAAAATATATTGTTTGTTACTTTCTTTCAAGTTTGTGGATAACGGGTTGTTTTTTTTTGTTGGGCTACATGGGTAAGTTTTGTTCCATTCCATGTTTATAGAATTTTGGATGATGGCCTTCATTTCCAGAAATGATACCGAATTTTCTATGTATTTTTTGGCATAAATTTCAGCGCTCCTGCTGTGGTGGGTAGTGGAATGGTGCGAGAAGGCATAGTTCTTATTGAAGGAGATAATAGTCATGACATGTCTGGTCAATTTCTTTGACCAAAGCTGTCAACGAGCTCATGCCATTTGACCTAAGCGTTGGAGTTAGCTGCTGATCCAGTTGTTCATGAGATCATGAATCCAAGAGTTGGAGTTAATTGCTGATCCAGTTGTCCATGAGCTTATGAATCCAAGAGTTGGAGTTAATTGCTGATCCAGTTGTCCATGAGCTTATGCCCGTTTACTCAAGAGGTGGAATTAGTTGCTCACCCAACTGTCCATGGGCTTACGTCATATGGCCCAAAAGTTAGAGTTAGAGGTGTATAAACTCAATTCTGAAAACACATTCCGTTACTCCTCATTGCACACATGCATTACTTCCTTACTCCTCATTGCACACATGCATTACTTCCTTACTCCTCATTGCACACATGCATTACTTCCTTACTCCTCATTGCACACATGCATTACTTCCTTACTCCTCATTGCACACATGCATTACTTCCTTACTCCTCATTGCACACATGAATTACTTCCTTACTCCTCATTGCACACATGAATTACGTCCTTACTCCTCATTGCACACATGAATTACTTCCTTACTCCTCATTGCACACATGAATTACTTCCTTACTCCTCATTGCACACATGAATTACTTCCTTACTCCTCATTGCACACATGAATTACTTCCTTACTCCTCATTGCACACATGAATTACTTCCTTACTCCTCATTGCACACATGAATTACTTCCTTACTCCTCATTGCACACATGAATTACTTCCTTACTCCTCATTGCACACATGAATTACTTCCTTACTCCTCATTGCACACATGAATTACTTCCTTACTCCTCATTGCACACATGAATTACTTCCTTACTCCTCATTGCACACATGAATTACTTCCTTACTCCTCATTGCACACATGAATTACTTCCTTACTCCTCATTGCACACATGAATTACTTCCTTACTCCTCATTGCACACATGAATTACTTCCTTACTCCTCATTGCACACATGCATTACTTCCTTACTCCTCATTGCACACATGAATTACTTCCTTACTCCTCATTGCACACATGAATTACTTCCTTACTCCTCATTGCACACATGAATTACTTCCTTACTCCTCATTGCACACATGAATTACTTCCTTACTCCTCATTGCACACATGAATTACTTCCTTACTCCTCATTGCACACATGAATTACTTCCTTACTCCTCATTGCACACATGAATTACTTCCTTACTCCTCATTGCACACATGAATTACTTCCTTACTCCTCATTGCACACATGAATTACTTCCTTACTCCTCATTGCACACATGAATTACTTCCTTACTCCTCATTGCACACATGAATTACTTCCTTACTCCTCATTGCACACATGCATTACTTCCTTACTCCTCATTGCACACATGAATTACTTCCTTACTCCTCATTGCACACATGAATTACTTCCTTACTCCTCATTGCACACATGCATTACTTCCTTACTCCTCATTGCACACATGAATTACTTCCTTACTCCTCATTGCACACATGCATTACTTCCTTACTCCTCAGTGCACACATGAATTACTTCCTTACTCCTCATTGCACACATGAATTACTTCCTTACTCCTCATTGCACACATGCATTACTTCCTTACTCCTCATTGCACACATGAATTACTTCCTTACTCCTCATTGCACACATGAATTACTTCCTTACTCCTCATTGCACTCATGAATTAAGATTTTCATCTATCGCAATCTCTGGGAAGAAAATACAAATATAAAAAAATAATCCTGTATTATCGCAAACAGCAAAAATATTGTACGAGTACGACAAAATTAATTTAAAGAATTATGTAACTTATTATTATACCCTTGTGAAAGCCATTCTTGTTAAGACGAGGTACACCAATAGCGTCATGTACAAAAGTGATTTACATAAGGAACATATCGCACTAAATGTATCTCAATTAATACTACTACAGTTTCAGACTTCCAGGCTTGTTTATCAAGGTGCCTCTTCAATTGATCCCTGACTCAGACACCAAGAAGGAAGGCGTGCTTGGTGTCAGGCTGGGTGTTGAGTTTATTTGCAGCAGGCAGTATCGGGTTGCCGAGGGTGTGGTTGAAGCTTCCCTTGAGCACGGTGTCCTGAATCAGGGGTGATAGCTGAGGAAAAAAGAAAAATAAATTTGTGTGACAGTCCTTATTTTAAGAAAAGGTCACTTTATGCTCTTACTAAATGTTATGTAATTCCTTTCCATGCAGTTGAGGTATATTGGGGAGTACAGTGATAGAACCATATGTTTAGATTAACTCACTACCACACATCTTCACCAATCTGCACAGCCTTTCCTTATGATCTATGCAGTCATTGTTAGAAGAAGTTAGAAAAAAACGATTATAACCAAAATGAAGCTGTAATGATATAAAAAAGTAAGTAAAGTAACCCATAACATTTATTAATGCCGTTGGGGTGTGAGATGTTAGCGATCTCACATTTCACAGGCTCTGCAAATGAGGGCGGTAGCCATCTCCTCTCCCTTGCAGTCTTTACTTCCCGGATTAATCCGGTACCCATTTAAGGCTGGGTCGACCTGGGAGCCGTTGCGATCTGAAAACATTTCCGCCTCAACTGGGGAATGAACCCAGGACCACTCATATGCGAAGCCAGTGCTGTAATGATATACACACGAACCAATATGAAACAGTAGGTAGGAGTTAGCTAAATGAGCTTCGGAGAAAACTACAGATTACTTCAGACAGTTCAGGCTCAGCCTTAGTGATTTTCTAAATCGACGACGATACACTCCAAGAAATCCCTCACTTTCAGCAGATGACGAAGCTTGGATAATGAGTTGACCAGCTTCTACCTTTGTTAGACAGGAACGATGAGTTCTCACAAATAAAGAGCGAGTCATTATCTTACACTACTTCAGCAATCAGTGAAGGTTAATTATCTTAGAGATATGATGATATTGTGGGCCATCTGGTCAAGAATTCGGATATACAAGTGGTGCTTTGTAGACAGATCGTGAACATCATAGGAGGAGATTGATCTGACATTGGGGAATTGAACACATTTCTTGTTGATACAATAGATATCTCTGAAAATGTAACGTCGGCTTACCTTGGGTATATTAGGGATTTAATAAAATTGGGAGCTCAAATCCACGACTCCCCATTCGCAGTTAAATACAATTCAAGGTTAAGGAACAGAAACTAGAACAAAATACATGCCGGAATTGGATGTGCTTATAGTCAATGTATAAAGTACATATTCGTAAGCTTATTATAGATATAAACGTTTTTGTTTAGACTATAGTAAGCGCAAACAAGTAACTACAATCATTAGTTGTTATATTAAATTGCATCTTCGTGTTTCTAGAACTCCTGTAAGCTGGCAGGAGGCAGTCCATAAAGCTCAATATTGTGTTACAGCTCGGTCATAATATCTTCGTTATCTACCAGGAACATCCTGCTTCAGCACGACTTTCATTTACCATACACCGTGTATTACGTTCTTTTTGGAGGTGAGTGAAATAGTTCTTCAGAGCTACATAGCACTGATTCAAACATCGATACGAGTGTTGGACAATATATAAATAAAATAGTGAAACATTAGAGGAATGGAAGATGTTTTATAAAAGAATTCTGGGAGTAACATGAAGCTTACGCTACTTCATGTTTTCCTATGAAGAAGTACATTATAAGGGAGGCTTTATAATGGCTGTGGAAATAAAGGCAGCTCGCCATATGTACAGGTAGGATTTTGATTGTACCTCCGTAAGAAAGAAAATCCTGCACCAATCGTGGAATGAACCCGGGACTGAGAACGGCGTTCTAACCACACGGTCACGCGCCGTGAGTAGCATGGATAGCCCTGGGAGTACTATGGACAGATGGAAAGAATAACAAGAAATGTGTTGAAGGAGTCAAATGCTTGACGCGAATTTCCCAATAATATCACAAAAATACAATCCTCGTGTTTAATTTGTCACGTTATAAAGTGACATGGGAAAACATAGAGTGAGTGATGGGAAATATTTCTATTAAATAATACATCTTCATTATATAACAGGTAATCTTCTTCTTCTGCGTTCGTTCTCAAACTCCTGTAGATTAGCAGGATGTAGTCCGGAGAACGGAATGCGTTGTGCCATGGTTTACAGCATTGATGCGATATCTGCCCCTTTCGGCCTGACACATCCGACTTCAGCATGGCTTTGGGTCACTGACCCTATATGGGATTGGACAGCCAACTCCCTCCCATAATCTCCTTAGTCGCCGTTTACGGCATGCGTGGAAGGTAAAGAGTGTTGCTCTTCTTTGCTCCCCTTTCGGGCCCCGGTAACACACGGGCGAAACATGTAATGTAACGTAATAGTAAGTAACATTTGTACAGAAAACTGACGTTTCGCATTAATTGGCACTGCCGTCAACGTCCACCATTGTTTATTTATTTTCCTTTCTCACGCTAAAGTAATAGCATGCCCGAACACCGCGCCACAGCGAAGCATTACTTCAACTTTTACCACGCTTTTCATTGGTCCTTTTCGTACACTTTGTATGTTAGCCAATGAAAAGCACGGATAAGTTGTATTAACCTGACGTAACATGAAGGTAGCACTCAATGTTTAAAGTTGAAAAACGGTCATATGCTTTCACATATCACCTTTCACAACACACTGGTTGTTCCAATCGCTATTTCTGATCATTCAACAACTTCTGTAGTGTTTGCTGCTTCTATCCATTTCATAGAAAGATTGACCGCAGTGTTGTTTTATTGTATTTTCGATTAGTTATTCTGGCATTCATCATCACCAAGTACCCTATAACATTTCGTCTTTGTCCAGAACTTGGCTGAAAGTGTACGCTAGTGGAACGCTATCTGGCGAGCGCTATCTGACAGCACGTGCCCCGAGTGAGACTTCAAGTCGAATAACACAAAGATCGCTAAGGAACAGCACAACTGCTGCTGTCTGCTGGAGATTGGTCAGAAAAAAAAGAATGATTCAAATCAGATATGACACGAAACTAGACGCACAATGAAAGTGTATGTGTGCGTGCCAGTGTGTGTTGATGTGAGAAGAAAGCAAAGAATAAGCAGAGAGAGAGAGAGAGAGAGAGAGAGAGAGAAAAGTAAAAAAAAATATTTATCAGAAAGAAAGTTCAAAACTGACCCATAATGATCTATGTAAAGATGTAAAGTTGTTTCTTTCCCACACAACTGAGGCGCATTGGGAAACTGAGACGCGTTGAGGAATTGAGGCGTATTGTGCAATCGAGTTATACTGGGAAATTGAGGCGTATTGGGGAATTGGGGCGTATTGAGAAAATTTAGGCGTACTGGGAAATATTGTGCTAGGTCCGTGTTGCTCATTGACTAACTATATAGGGATGATGTGGTCAAGAGACCAGTAACCCATCTCCTTAGGATGGGTTTATATAAAGTCTGTCTATAAATAACGTCAACAATATTTCTGAAAAAACTTTAACAAAAGTTGATGTCAGAAATATCGATTGTTATGAGAAATTAAATTGTGTAGGTTTGAACATTTTTACCATGAATTTGAAAACAAATTTTGTATAATTTTTTTTTGTTCGTACATTTGCTGTAACACTTCTATAGGAGTGGGATGAACTATTTTTTGACATAATTAATCAAAGGGTAGGATGGGGGTCCATGAATTTTGACATATTGTTGACAAAAGAGGGTTGGGGAGCTGTGCGCTAGTAGAGGTGGTGACTAAATATGTGTCCAGCTAATGTAAAGTAAAACCTTGAATCACCAGAGTGTGAAGTCATTTAACTAACCAATAAGCTACCGAGATCCCAAAAATGAGCCATACGTGGTCAAGATGTTACATGTACACATAAAATAACCCATACGTGGTCAAGATGTTATATGTACACATAAAATAACCCATACGTGGTCAAGATGTTATATGTACACATAAAATAACCCATACTTGGTCAAGATGTTATATGCCGACATAATAATTGTTGTTATTGTTCTTCTTCTTTCGTTCACTGGAAGCATGCCTATATCTGTAATTCAAACATGTCTATATCTGTAATGCTGTCTCCTGAATAAAACTCGCTGTCTTCTGTAGTTCATACAGTCGCCCATAGAGCTTTGATTCCAGTGCTGTTTTCTCTGGCCAATATGTCTGCCTCATCGTTTCATACTCAGAACACTTTTGACGTACATGTTTGGCACTTTGTGCTGCCTGTCCACGCGTACACATAGCCGTGTTGCTAATTTTGAATTTTGTGTACATGTGACTGCGGAGTCGGTTGTGTCCTGTTCTGAGACGTAGAATTACTTGTTCTGACTTGTTGTGATAGTCATCTTGTGTTGGTGTTTGTGGCTTTCTTATTGACTTGATCATCTGTTTTTTATGATGGTAGGTGATTGGTACATCTGGATGGTCTTCGGCAGCACCTTCCTTAGCCAGTTGTTCTGCTTTTTCATTTACTGTTATTCCACAGTGAGAGGGTATCCACTGCATGGTTATTATATACAGGTAAGACAGTTCATTAAGATGTTTTTGCAAGTTTGTTAGTTTTCCAGACTGGAGAGCTTGAAGCACTGACCTTGCATCTGTCAGGAATACCACGGACTGTGGGCCAGGGTTGGAGTTCAGCAGTTTTCCAGTTGTCATCATAATTGCTTGGATTTCCGCATCATAATTAGTGCAAAATTTCCCTGTTGGTGTTCTGACTGTATCTCTAGGCTTGTGTGGATATTCTCTATATACACCTGCACTTCTATTCCTCACTGCATTCTGTGCTGACCCATCTGTGTATACTCTAACCCATATATCTCGTGGATATTCCTCGTCCAGGACACTGAGGATGACTGTCCTTCTCTGCACTCTGTTCTGTCACAAGCATGATTCTTATACTAGCAAAGCTGGATATAATGATATACATTCTATCAGAACACTCCCTCTGATCTTATGATATTTATAATGTAATTGATGATGATGATGATGAAATAACCTCTTTAACTGAGAGCAGGTAGCTTCTGACAGCCAATAGTCTTTCTTACAGAAGCGCAGTTTTTTCTCATCTTTATGACCGAGGCGAACCCAGACTCGTATAAGTTTTCCAGGGCGTAGATGCTTTTGGGAGTTTAACGGATTCATGTTTAGTCTACCAAGGGAGGCATTCCTGTGCGCCTGCACCCCAGGATCACCACGCCGTGCCAAAAGCAACACACACACACTCACACATCTGAGTCAACTATCTCTTCATTCTTCTGTTTACAGATGTTGAATAACCTCTGTGAGGCAAAGCTAGAAACTCTCCGTCACCTATATCTATCAGATATGTTGAACAATCTGCTGTTAGGAGCAGATAGAAACTTCCATCAACCATATATCTGTCACAGATGTTGAACAATCTGCTGTTAGGCGCAGATAGAAACTCCCATCAACCATATATCTGTCACAGATGTTGAACAATCTGCTGTTAGGCGCAGCTAGAATCTCCCCTTCACCTGTAGATCTGCAGCCACAAAAAGACAAAAGTGCAATCCCGCTCTTCGTAATCCATGCAGATTAGTTGATTGAAAATGAAACTAATATATTGTGACAGGATGTGACAATACTGATTTTTCACATGTGACATATTTTCAGACTATTCCTCCTCCCCCCCCAACTTTCCTTAATCGTCTCCTACGACATGTCTGGAAAGAAGATTGTGACCCTATTATTTGCACCATGAACTAGAAGTCCATGTCTCGTTGCCACATGTTTGTGAATTTAATTGACCGTGTATGAATAAAATTATAAGAACAGTGAGAATTTCATGGAAAGAGAAGAAAACAAACAAAGAAGTTCAACAACAATTCGTATGAAAAAACTATTAAAGCAAATAAAGAGAGAACAAATAAAGTATTTTGGACATATTGAAAAAAAATAAATACGACACCTTGCCGTAGAATATATACGACACCTAGGGCAATACCTTCCTTAAGTGTAGAGTAGAGGGGAAGCAAACAAAAGGTAGAGAAAGAGATAAAAGTAGGTGAGAAACATCCCGTGATGAAAGTCATGGACAGGGTACAGTATAACAGAGTGTACCACCAAAGGAGGGAATGTTGGAGGTCCGTTGGCTGCCAACATTCACTGTGGATACAGCGCTTAATGATAATTAAAATTATGAAATACGTTCTTCACAGTAGGAAAACTGAAAATAAGCAAAGTACTGCAAACTGATTATTTTCACCTGAGTACTTTCAGATGGATCATAATTTCATTCTGTAAACATTGTTAATGGAAAATGGAAGAAAATATTAAAATAAATGTTATACAGATATATGGCAGGAATCAGGTTATGATGTAGTTGTATAGATAGAGTAGAAGAAAGTGGATTATTCTACGATAGAATATAGCCAAGAAAAACTCATGTAGGAGTCCTCGGAGATGTTGGAGTAAAAAGACAAATTATAGTAACAATTAGAAACAGAAAAGATTTTTAGGGCATGTGATAAGAAAAGCAAAACATGAATATGTAATAACCACCGAAAAAATCAAGGGGAGAAGAGATAGAGGAAGACAAAGAGAAAAATGTCCGGATGGGTTTTAACTGTGGCATAAAAATATCGCCAACTGAACTTATTAAGAACACAATAGACAGAAGGTTGTGGAGAAACATGATCGCCTACGTCACAAGTCATGGCACATTATTGATATTATAGAAAAATCAAAATTAGGGTGCAATGAACAGGGCGACTAAACCTGTAGGGCGAGCATAAATCAGGCGCCAAAACTGAAATAAATTTTTGTATGGAAATGGGGCGCAGAACAAGAGTCTTCACAGGGCGCAAAAATTCTTCGTATCTGCGCTCGGCATATGATGTACGACAAGAAACGAGAATAATCTGCGGATGTACGGCAAGAAACGAGAATAATCTGCGACACACGTCTCTCTCGAACTAAAGAAACTCTGACTCACTCGGCCATAAATATGTTCACACATAGAAACACTAGGTTCGAGTTTTCCACGAATCACGTGGCGTTTATTTATCATTTACGCCACTCTCATCCTTTCATCCCTTGTCCATAAAGCTGCAGCAGTCGTAGACTCATCACGGATGCCAGTCGTATACTCATCTAGGATTCCAGAGAATGGCCATTCCTTTCTTTGCCAGGCCAGGTTCTAAAAGTCTGGACGCGTCCTTCGCGTGCCCCGAACGCTACAACCATCTATCTCTTCTACATACATCTGTCTCTTCACGTCTCTCTCGTATCCCTCATTTCCTTAATACGATTTTACTACCTCTCTCGATCTCATCATTCGGTATTTTTCCGATCTTTATGTACACACATTTCTTTTTAGCATAAGATCATTAAATGTTGAATTTAGAATTTATTATCACTTTCAGTTTGAGGGCGTCGAATGAGGCATGACGTCTTTTCAGGTGCGTTTCTGTCGCTACCTTAATTTATCGTTTTTTTCTGCTGCCCCTGTTAGGCATATTTTCTTGTTCTAGTTCTATATTGTGTGGGTAAGGTATGTTCATTGGAGATCTTGAGCCAAGTCATGGTTCATTATCCCGGTAGCACACCGATTATGTCCATATGTGTTCTGATCTCCGCTTCAGTAAAAATCGCAGGGAACAGTGGCTGATGGTTCCGGTTCTATGTTGGTTTAGTTCTCTTTTTGAAATATTTGTTAGGTGTTCTCTACGGACCACGCATATCCTCACTCCAAAATCGTGCATTCTTGATATTGACGCATGCTTGTGTTTCTAAAAATCCTCTGATCGTGCGGATTCACAAAGAGCACTGAGTATGCTTGATCAGTCCATAGGTTCACCATGTGTTATGGCGACGAAGATAGACCATTTTTCAGTACGTTCGTTTCCCACCATATCCGCGTTGTCCTGGGACATAAATACCAGTAAACATCGTGTGTTACTGATTATAATCAATCTTTCATGTTTCCATTGATTTTAAACCAATGTTTGCTGAAAATATTTCCGTGATTGCTATTATTGTGTCATGTGACGTATTCCTTCCAGAACGTTGTCTTCCCAATGAACTCTCTGAACCTCTCTCTGTCTTGGGCGATGTGGCTTGCATTTTCTAGCGATGTATTCATGTTATCTTTAATGTCGTCAGTCCATCGTCTTCTTGGTCTGCCCCTTCTTCTCATCCCAGGTACTCTTCCCTCCATTATTTGTCTTTCTAAACAGTTATGTCTCTTTATATGACCAAACAGGCGTAGTTTTAAATTTATTGCGAAACATAAAAACATGTGGCGATGAGGTACAGAGATCGTCTGTGACGGCCAAGGTATCGAGTTCGATCCTCGCCATAGGCAACTGTTCATCATGACCGTTCAGAAAGCAATAACAAACTACTGAACGTATTATATTGCTTAGAAAATCACTACAGGTAAAAAATGTTGGTTTGATAGCCACGTTCTGATTAGGATATGCTACCAATTTTGTATTTAAAAAAAAGAAAGATGTGAACCATCGCACATACTTTAAGCAGTAATGCACACTTTGCAGTTAAAATGATACGGAGATATCGTTAGAAAATAATATCAACACCTCCCCCCGCCCAAATATAATAATCTGGAAATATAAGAATCTTACAAGATATAATATCGTAAAACTACATGTACAAAATCACTATGTTCTCTGGTTACCGCGGCTTAAAATGTAGATAGCTAGCGTAAACAAGCAGGGTTTCGTCAGAGTTAGGGTTATCGTTAGGGTAAGGGTTAGATCCAGGCTTATATTTAGCGCCAGAGTTAGAGCGAAAGCTAGAGTTAGGGTTAGAGTTAAGGTTGGACCGCAGGGTTAATTCACTGACCGCAGTGCTAACTAATACACTGGACGCAGTGCTAACTAATTCAATGACCGTAGTGCTAACTAATTCACTGACCGCAGTGCTAAATAATTCACTGAACGCAGTGCTAGCCAATCCACTAACCGCAGTGCTAACTAATTCACTGGACGCAGTGCTAACTAATTCAATGACCGTAGTGCTAATTCACTGATCGCAGTGCTAACTGATTCACTGAACGCAGTGCTAACCAATTCACTAACCGCAGTGCTAACTAATTCACTGGACGCAGTGCTAACTAATTCAATGACCGTAGTGCTAATTCACTGATCGCAGTGCTAACTGATTCACTGAACGCAGTGCTAACTAATTCACTGAACGCAGGGCTAACGAATTCACTGGGCGCAGTGCTAACTAATTCAATGACCGTAGTGCTAATTCACTGACCGCAGTGCTAACTAATTCACTGAACGCAGTGCTAATTAATTCACTGAACGCAGTGCTAACTAATTCACTGAACGCAGTGCTAACTAATTCACTGACCGCAGTGCTAAGAGACTACAAAAAAAGAAAAACGTAGTTATGGACGAAGAAGATACATTATCATCCACTTTCTCCTCGGGAAGTTACAATGGATGTAATTTTCAATCTTTTTCATATCATCAAAGAATGGTCCCAGGACGGACGTGTTTGCCTCAGGGAGTGAACTTCTCAAACTTCAAAGACCTGCTACTAGTACGGGTGATAATCCGTAATTTATCTGATAACTGCCGTGGTCTAAGATGGGACGATTCAAGATTTAACTTTCGTGGAAACCGTCAGTCCTCGAGCCGTGAACTGAGTAAAGTTTACCCAAGCTCTACCAATATCACAGCCGCCCATACCAGCTGCTAACATTAGCAACTCTCGCCGTAGTCTACGTGCTGATTGAAGGGATGATGTCAATTATGCTATGTTAGGATGGTGCGATGTCCGTTAGTGAGGATCACTTATCTCTACAGAGTTACTGAAAATGAAAAGTTTTTACCGTGCGAACACTTAACAAGTTTTCTCCCACATATAACTTTGGTTATAATTATATATGCACTAACGTAACGTTTCTCTTCTTGTTTCACTTGGTATATATCCACGCTTTGGCCACTTCATGAGACAGGCAGGTTTAGAGAACATAATCACAACAGGCAAGATTGAAGGCACCAGAGACAGAGGGCGACAACGTGAGAAAATATTAGACAGTTTGACAACCTGGCACGGCAAAGAAACAACAACGACTTTGATACATAATACTGTGGACAGAGAGCTGTGGAGAGCCATGATCGCCTACGCCACCCGGCATGGCACCTGATGATGATGATGATATCCACGCTATTGCACTATTTTGCACTCTTGAAAACAATACAGACAATGTTTATGGTTGCATCCGGAGTTACCATAGATTACGTATTATTGTTATCTACACGTTACATCGCGTTTACTAATACATAAACTGCTTTTCTAAGTGTCTGTTTATACACTATTTCTATATTCTGTGTCATGCGTTTAATATTATACAATACGTCGAGCGTAGATCGGTGGTCAACATTTCACTTACAACTACTTTTGAAAAATTCGTTCCTCACCATAAATTGGTACTTTTTAAGAAAAAAAGTCTTTTCATCCTTTAATGTTTCCATTCTCTTTTTATAGTTATACTTTTTATACTTTCTATTTCCCTTATATACCTTACATACCTCACATACCCCATTCCCCCCAACATGCCTAAACTACTTCAAGTACCTTACATATGTAATATACCTCACATACATCGCATATGTAACATACCTAAAATAGCTCTCATGTAAAATACCTCATATTTGAAAATGTGTTTGAAAATAAACTGATTTATATAAATGTATATATATATATATGTTTATTTGTAAACGTTTTACAAAAGGGGCTGTCCATAAATTACTGCAATCGTTTATTTTGCTAATGATTGACCCCCATTTCCCTCCATACTGTCAACAACTGTCAATATTTTAGAACTTTCAACACATGCTTAATTATGTCAAAACTGTTTTATGTTTCATCCACCTCAATCATACATTTTCCATCCACCCACTAATTCAACAATCCTTAATATTATATCCACCACCCGTATCATCCTTCCGTCCACTAATTCACCAATTCCACATCTTTCTTCCACCCACTAATTCACCAATACCTCATTTTCCCTTCACCCACTAATTCACCAATACCTCATCTATCTTCAACCCACTATTTCACCAATCCATCATCCTGCTTTAACCCACAAATTCACCATTCCCTCATCTTCCTTCCACCACACAAAATCACCATTCCAATATCATCCCTCCACCCCCCAAATTCACGAATCCTTCATCTTCCTTCCACCCACACATTCACCATTCCCTCTCATCTTCCTTCTAACCACTAATTCACAAATCCCCCACCTTCCTGCCATCCCATTCCCTCATCTTCCTTCCACCCCACAAATTCACCGATCCCTCATCTTCCTTCCACCCCACAAATTCACCGATCCCTCATCCTCTATACTCATATTTATCGACCTGCTTGCATTCACCTACAATGTCCATAATTCTGTAACATATTCTAAGATTACCAATTTTCCTTCGCTTACAGAGCGTAACACACACTTAAATATCAATCTTTCCCATAATCCCCTTCGTTTTGGTTGCCATTACAAGCATTACATAGCTACAGGCCCTGTCGGTTCTCAACGATGTTTGTTGCTTTTGCATGCCTGGTGCCACAGAATATAGCCACCCTAGCGTTCTTAAGACAACGTTAGGTAAACAAACTCTCCTAAACACTGAGACAATGTCAGGAAGTCACACAAGTGCATGCATGCACATTTTGTTACCTTTTGTGTGTGGTCGTACTTTAATTGTGGGGGAGAATTGCAATATTATGGAGATATTATTACGCAACATCTACTCGAGATATGGAGACGATGGTAACTTAACTCTTACAGATTGTGGTGTATTTTCTAGATACAAGGATATACGTGGGGATTTGTCACGCCACGA
Organism: Meghimatium bilineatum; assembly: GCA_034231615.1. Classification (NCBI taxonomy): domain Eukaryota; kingdom Metazoa; phylum Mollusca; class Gastropoda; order Stylommatophora; family Philomycidae; genus Meghimatium; species Meghimatium bilineatum. The sequence continues at coordinate 11,411,281 of CM067320.1, forward strand.
TAAGAGTTCATCATAAACAGACATTGATGGGAGTTCAATAAGAATACTATAAATTGCTGTTGTAGAGCTTTCTGGATTTTCTTGCGAAAACTGGTGAAACAGATTATATCGTCCATGAAACAATTTTCACCAGTTTAGCTAAAACATATATGTATATATACATCAGTCTTTTTCTATTACAACATAATAGGGACGTTGCAAATTGCTTAGCACATCCGCGACCGCCGACAAATGTAAGAACCATGCACCATTCAACGGACACGTATATATCGTGGCTATGGACGACACAGACCTTCTAGCAGAATTTATATGGACCCCTTTCTTAACGTATTTGATTACTGTATGTATTTTAATTGGTCGGTATTTACATACTTGGAGTCGCATGCCAAACATAGCCAAGGTCAACCAATTGATTTGACACAAATCTGAAACACATTCAAATTTATGTTTTAGTTGATATGTCTCCTATACAGCCGAAGGTCGTGTATACATATTGAAGAGGACATTTACGACACCACAGTTAGGAGGGTATTTCCTTCAGGATTTCCCGTTTTGAACTAAATTGCAAATAATATAATTAGAAAGCAAATCCTTATCTAGGATATCTTAGTATAATTAGAAAGCAAATCCTTATCTAGGATATCTTAGTATAATTAGAAAGCAAATCCTTATCTAGGATATCTTAGTATAATTATGAAGCAAATCCTTATCTAGGATATCTTAGTATAATTAGAAAGCAAATCCTTATCTAGGATATCTTAGTATAATTATGAAGCAAATCCTTATCTAGGATATCTTAGTATAATTAGAAAGCAAATCCTTATCTAGGATATCTTAGTATAAGTATGAAGCAAATCCTTATCTAGGATATCTTAGTATAATTAGAAAGCAAATCCTTATCTAGGATATCTTAGTATAATTATGAAGCAAATCCTTATCTAGGATATCTTAGTATAATTAGAAAGCAAATCCTTATCTAGGATATCTTAGTATAATTATGAAGCAAATCCTTATCTAGGATATCTTAGTATAATTAGAAAGCAAATCCTTATCTAGGATATCTTAGTATAAGTAGAAAGAAAATCCTTATCTAGGATATCTTAGTATAATTAGAAAGCAAATCCTTATCTAGGATATCTTAGTATAATTAGAAAGCAAATCCTTATCTAGGATATCTTAGTATAATTAGAAAGCAAATCCTTATCTAGGATATCTTAGTATAATTAGAAAGCAAATCCTTATCTAGGATATCTTAGTATAATTAGAAAGCAAATCCTTATCTAGGATATCTTAGTATAATTATGAAGCAAATCCTTATCAAGGATATCTTAGTATAATTATAAAGCAAATCCTTATCTAGGATATCTTAGTATAATTAGAAAGCAAATCCTTATCTAGGATATCTTAGTATAATTAGAAAGCAAATCCTTATCTAGGATATCTTAGTATAATTAGAAAGCAAATCCTTATCTAGGATATCTTAATATAATTATGAAGCAAATTCTTATCTAGGATATCTTAGTATAATTAGAAAGCAAATCCTTATCTAGGATATCTTAGTATAATTAGAAAGGAAATCTTTATCTAGGATATCTTAGTATAATTAGAAAGGAAATCCTTATCTAGGATATATTAGTATAATTAGAAAGCAAATCCTTATCTAGGATATCTTAGTATAATTATGAAGCAAATCCTTATCTATGATATCTTAGTATAATTATGAAGCAAATCCTTATCTAGGATATCGTAGTATAATTATAAAGCAAATCCTTATCTAGGATATCTTAGTATAATTAGAAAGCAAATCCTTATCTAGGATATCTTAGTATAATTAGAAAGCAAATCCTTATCTAGGATATCTTAGTATAATTAGAAAGCAAATCCTTATCTAGGATATCTTAGTATAATTAGAAAGCAAATCCTTATCTAGGATATCTTAGTATAATTAGAAAGCAAATCCTTATCTAGGATATCTTAGTATAATTAGAAAGCAAATCCCTATCTAGGATATCTTAGTATAATTAGAAAGCAAATCCTTATCTAGGATATCTTAGTATAATTAGAATCAAATCCTTATCTAGGATATCTTAATATAATTATGAAGCAAATCCTTATCTAGGATATCGTAGTATAATTATAAAGCAAATCCTTATCTAGGATATCTTAGTATAATTATGAAGCAAATCCTTATCTAGGATATCTTTGTATAATTATGAAGCAAATCCTTATCTAGGATATCTTAGTATAATTAGAAAGCAAATCCTTATCTAGGATATCTTAGTATAAGTATGAAGCAAATCCTTATCTAGGATATCTTAGTATAATTAGAAAGCAAATCCTTATCTAGGATATCTTAGTATAATTAGAAAGCAAATCCTTATCTAGGATATCTTAGTATAATTAGAAAGCAAATCCTTATCTAGGATATCTTAGTATAATTAGAAAGCAAATCCTTATCTAGGATATCTTAGTATAATTAGAAAGCAAATCCTTATCTAGGATATCTTAGTATAATTAGAACGAAAATCCTTATCTAGGATATCTTAGTATAATTAGAAAGCAAATCCTTATCTAGGATATCTTAGTATAATTAGAAAGCAAATCCTTATCTAGGATATCTTTGTATAATTAGAAAGCAAATCCTTATCTAGGATATCTTTGCGCATCTTATGCTGCTTCAATAACCTCGGTATATCCGACTTCTTCAATGCTCTTCACTGGCTTGTGACAAAAAAGTATACAAAAACCAGCAACAAATGTCATGTGAGTTCAGCCAAGATGATTGACGTTGTGTTAGATCAGGACGTATGACTATACTGAAGAATGACTTGGTAAATACTATGCGGGAAATTCCGATAATTATTGTTAACAACCAACACTTTCTGTAACGTTCCTAGTTTATTATTGTGTATATCTAGTTGTCTGTAGCTGATCACGGATCGATTAGTATTTGACATACTTCATCGGTACTTTACATTAGCTGCACATACAAAGTGTGCGCCAGTGACCAATGAATAGTTTTTCACATCATTATCATTAAGTACCTCCTCCGCAAAGAAAGTTTGTTGCAACGCTTTCAATAACTTCTTGAAAGTCATTTTGCTATTGATATTACCGCACTTGGAGAACATTATAAAATATTTCGTGCTATACCGTGGTCTAAAAAAATTAGAGGAGTGACTCTCTGCTACTGATGAAGGGTAACATACTAAGAACAATCGAGAGGAATTCCATCAACCACCCTCACTCTAAATAGCACACGTTCATGGCTAATATGCTGATCACGTTAAGCCAGGATACGATTTTTAAAATTCTTAAGTTGTTAGCTATGCTAGCAATATAACAAATTAAAGCAAATTGCTACGGTAATGAAAACATCAAGAAAACTTTACGCGCCCGAGTACAAATTTTCGAGCAAAGACATGAAGTGTATAGTTAACCCCAGGTTCTATAAGAAACAGGTACAATAATAATGTATTGGAGATTAGATGTAGGGTACTAGTTTTATCAGTTCAAACACTACTATAATACTGTATTAGAAACAATTCTTGATGGTCGACGGTTGTTATCAGTGCCAGACGATAAAGGGTTAATTAAAAAAAAGAAGACTACCAGAATTTTCATGTGTCATTCAAGGGTATGTAAACACTGGATGCGAAAAAAACACAAAAGGATTGCACAATGAAGCACTGATATAGAACAATGAATTTTGGAAGGTCATGCGGGGAATACCCGTATATTTTTCTGGCAACAAAAGTGTGTTATGGCAATAATAGAGAGGGGGATAATGATGTTATTATGTCGTTTATCAGTTCTGTAGTAGGAGAAAGTGTGAAGCAGATGGCAGTGTAACCAGTACAGTACTAGTCCGTGTGGCATTCATTCATGGACACCTAGTTAAGGATGCGACGAATATGGAAACTGTCTTCATTTTAGTTATGTCGTAGGAGGTAACTAAGGAAGGTTGGGGGATTGACTGACAATCTGTCAACTATGAAAAAGTCATCATTATCATATCTTATATCTGACTTGTGTCTTCTATCAAATAATTCTCATGGCTGACGAAGAGATGCATGACACGGACATTGCACCTTTGTCGATTTGCGGCAGGCTCCTACGTGATTTGGAATGCTAGATATGCCATCATTGCGGATAGGTTAACATATCTGACAGAAGAATGAAGAGAAAGTTGTCCCAAATGTGTGCGCTGTACTTATGACAGGCCTTCGTAATTCTCGGATACTGGAATGTCTTCGTTCGGGGACATAAACATGTATCCATAAATCTTCCTTACACAACTATGTATATGAGACCTTATAGGTGTCAGAGTATCGTCACAGTTCTACAGCTGAGAGGAACCTGTACGTTTGTCAGAAAGTACTAAGGGCTGTATAGAGAAACATGCTCACAGCTAAAATGATTATTTCACCATCATAACCATGTGTCTCCCCTGGATTTGTGCCGCCTCCCTTGACAATACAATCCTCTTGACACATCCCTTCCAAACTGACGCTGTGTGACATTCCCCGTAAGTTTAAATGATTATCGACACAAACTATAGACAAATGACCAAATAAAGTTACATAAAAAGGAAAATAGCGTCGCTTTAGAAAGATGTCTCGATGATACATAGAATCGTATTTTCGAGGGACTAGTCTAGTACACATGCATTTAAATATACAAAAGGACACACTATTTTGCAAGCCAAAACTAAAGACACAATGCTCAGGGAACTCCTCTATGCAGATGACTGCGCACTGTACGCTGATTCTGCATACATCATGCAGGACACTAAACCAATTTTCTGAAGCCTGTGACAACTTTGGTTTCACAATCAACACAAAGAAAACATAGGTCATGTTTCAATCACACCAAACAAAACACACTTAAATAACCATATAAGAGTCCAAGAAGAAAAGCATCAAACAGTCAATAATTTCACCAACCTGGGCTGCACTTTGTCACAGAATAATGAAAGCTAGTGCCACATTTGGAAGACTGCGAAAAAAAACGTATGAGAAAGAAGGGGAATAACAACTACCACCAAACTCACAGTTTACTAGGCAGAAGTAACATAATTACTTCTTATTGCACGTGAAACATGGACATTATATGCCAGACACGCTACAAAACTCAACCACTTCTACCTAACCTGCCTTCGTAAAACACCAGACAGTGAAGTACTGATGAAATCTGTCTGTAAGCATACATAAAGCGTTGATGACGACGTGGCCCTGGTCTAACTTGAATAATGATCTGAAAGCTGACGAAGACTACACAAATTCTGAAATAAAACTCAATCTACAGATTCCAAAACGCAGGAATCAATTTTATCAACTGTAAAAGATACCAGGATTCAAATAAATATTGCAATGAATCAATATCCAACCATGAACAGATATCAATGTTTGATCATTAAGCATTGCTGATTGTGTATTTATGAAACGGCACAGACGTATCAATCAATACTTGTAGTTTTCCTGACAGTATCGGACCGAATGGATGTGCCAACTACCATACTGAACACGGCTATGATAAGATTCAGACTAGAAAATTGTTTTTATACGCAATAATGAAACATTAACGACAAAATAAACATGTGACCTAGCAATGGATATGGCAAGTCCGCTGTTTTATTATGTGAGAAAAACAACTACAGCATAGTCATTTTAGAGAATTTTAGAATTGTAGTTCTTAATATTTTCTCGCTCGTGGTCACCTGTGGAAAGGAATTTTCTTCCGAGATCCCATGTAACCTAAACACACGCTTGCTGGTTTTTATATATAGCCATATGTTACTAAAATTATATTTTACTATATATTACAGAATGCTTCTATAATTCACTAATCTTGCTCTATTTTACTAGATTATACTGTTACGATTTGTTACTATATGTTACTATATCTTACTATATGTTATTGTATATAATATATTTGATCCAATGCCAGTTCAGAGTCCAACCTGCTTATTTTAGAGATAATTAATATAAATTTTATATCGATAATTAATGAGAATATTATTATTTTTTTAGGGTTAGGGGTAGGAGAGTTGTATTTTACATAACTAACCATAACCCGAAATAAATAAATATGTTTAATAATAAATGATCTTCATCGTCTTCTTGTTTGCAGTTTGACATTTCTACACAGCAAGTCCGGATTTAAAAAATAAATGCTGCTGTATTTGAAAGTTTCTCACTGCTCCTTATACATCTTTCTGTGGATATCCATCTCTGTGGGCCAGTGTTTTTCCCTTAACTGATTTAGTGTATTGCAGTCTTGCATGATGTGTTCAACGGTCTGTGTAGCCTGCCAACAAAGCCACAGAAGTTAAGGGACCAGTCTTAGTCTACTTAAGTGGCTGTTTAATCTATTGTGTTCTGTTCTGAGGAGGAAGATAATAACCTGCTCTGTTCTGTAGAGATAGTGGTAATTGTCTTTTTGGTGGTCGACTATCCTGATGTATTTGATGAGGGTCCTCTTTTCTTGTTAGGTGATTTCTTGTTCTTTTTGTTACTGCGTTGTTTCATCCTTTGCCAGAATATCTACCTCTTCCTTTCCTGGGATGACACAGAGGGATGGTATCCACTAAAGTATTACCATTCATTGGATGCTCACTTCTCGTATATCTTCCTTCAGGTATGGAAGTTTATCACTCTCAATTGCTTGTAGGACAGCCATAGCATCAGTAAGAAACACCAACTGTTGACATTGCTTGTTTTGTTTTTAATTATTTATGCAGCAATATTTAAAGCCTGTACTTCTGCAATAATCACACGAGGTAGGCATATGATCTGAGATTAGACTTATATTTTATATACGTATTACTATATGCAACAATAATTTACTATATGCTAGAATATTTTACAATACGCTACTGTATTGTACTATATGTTACTATATGTTACAATAATAGTATATGCTACGATATGTTTGTTACTATATTGTATATGTTATATGTTACTATAAGTTAGTAATGCTAACCTTCTTCAGGATTGTCCCGCTTGTTAATCTTACAGTGTTGTTATGTGTAGCTGATACGACAGAGCATGTGTATCTTATCGTATACTTGTGTCGGCATTCAACGAAAATCAAGGAAATCAATGAAATCAACGAAAATCGATGGAAATTCGGATATGTGGCGTTACATGAGAACAGTCTGAAAGGACGGAGAATGCATTATAAGAATTGGGTCAACACGAGAAATCACGAAAGAAACACCCCTTAAATGTGATGCTTTTCTATGTCCTTATATCAAGATGTCTGTGGGCGGGCTCACTATCATCCCTGCTATATATCCGTTACGTTTCGTGTGACCATATATTATTTTAACATGTCAAGGTACAAACGAAACCATCAAGATTACAGATGGTTTCCAGCATAACTTAGTACACCAAAACATCTCCGAGAATGGAATTCACTTAGAATATTTTCATGAAACGAACTCATAATCTTCAGTGCAAGAAGTCAGTACCTATCCTCCAGGCCAGGACGAACCCTTGAAGTATAAAGATGTAGATAGATAAGGGCTAGAAGTAGTTAATCAAAACTGGGACGAACAAATGTTTGTCAGACGGTACCATCATCGCAACAGATGTTGATGTACAAGCAACCAGTGCTGTGGAGAAGACAAACTGTTTGATGTACAAATTTCAACAAAAAATATTACATGCTTTTGAACGCATCAAGGCATGCTACATAATTCACCAGGAGATGGCACTCGCTTCTTATTTTATTCAAGTCTTATGTACTAATCCTCTAATACATCAGTTAAGGTTTTCCATGATAAATATGTTTACTGAATATTTTAAGTGTACTAGCGTCAGATACGCATAATATATATAATAATAAATTAGGACAAGCTGCATGTAAGTCTTTCTATAGGCGTGGCACTCTTTACAATATGAGTTTTTCTTAGTTTTGGAGGGAAAGGAATTTATTTGTACACATAATGAATACAGAAATAAATTAAAGTTGTATTAATACTGAACACTGAATTGTTGAATGATTAAAGTAAAGTTAATAAAAAGATAAATATACCGTGTAAAAATGCATAATTTTTTTTAAATTTACACAATTTTTGTTGGAAAATATATGTTTTTACAAAATGAAATACATGCGTAATATCATACATATCATGTATCATCGTGAAAGTATCTAGGATACATCGAATAATATCTGGTTTTAAAAGGGAAACAACCGATAAAATTGTGAACACAAAAATGAGCAAGATATATGAATCGAATGGGTGTGTTCGAAAAAAACAAACAACAACAATATTGCACCGTGTAATAAAGGGTTGAAGTGATATCTCTAAGTACTATTTCTATGTTAACATTTGAGAAAATCTGTTACAAATCAATATGCGCATGATTGGAAATGTATTTGCAATAAATATGCATACAAATGAAAATATATTAACTATTAATAATGCACCCAACTGCAGAACCAAATGACCCCTACCACCAAATGTCACGCAAGGAACAAACCATCATTTTCAGACTACGAACTGGTCACAACAGACTGAGCAGTCACATGTTTCGAAAGCTGAAGATTGGTGAGACAGACATGTGCAACTGTGGACTGAGCCCAGATACTACAGAACACATTCTTCATGCCTGTCAACTCTACCAAGAAGAGAGGGAGAAAATATGGCCTACTGAGACGGCACTGCTTCCAGACTTGAGGGGTTCCATGTATGACCTGAAGCGAATCACACAATTCATTGAAGCTATTGGTGCTGTAACCTGATATCTGACTGAAGAACGATGAAGAAGAAGAAAAAGAAGATATGCAATATACGAGCACATCAGTTAACAATCAAATACGCACGTTAATATAAAATATATGGACACATTCGAGCAAATATGTTACACAACAATATGTGTTAAAATAATATGAAGGCTAGAATAATTTTTAACAAACTATATGCAGACTGGAGGAAGTTTATGAACAAACTATATGCAAACTAACACTAAAAAACTATGTGATGACACGTTAATATGTTAACAAACGCTATGCGTACACGCACAATATTTCAACCAACAATTTCTTTAGTAGAATAGTTTGTACAAAACAATGAACAGACAAGATCAAATTGTTGTAAACAATATTTCAATGAACACTCTGCGGGCTTTACTTTACACACGTGAAATATGCCCACAACACATTTGCTCAGTGCAGTGTTACTTCTGGACTACAACATCATAGCATTGACCAATGACTGGAACCGAGAAAAGGCCATGCTTGGTTGTTTAAGAGTATGACATGTAATGGTCTGTTACTCATTGAATTAAGTCTCAAGGTCTGTCATGACACAAATACAAAGGTAATCATGTGGTTATAGATGATTTTTATTTGATTGTTGTTTGATAACCCCAGGAATTGCGAGCGAATTAGTTTGTGTGTTGTCAAGAATTGGACCCGGCGCACGATTAATATCAACATTACGACACATTTATAAGGTACATGTCCAATAGCAATAGATTTTCAGTGTGCCCAATTGAAATAAAAGGTTGGTACATAATAATACGTTTGCAGATGCATAAGCGAATCTCATTTACAAGAAATAGTTTATACACAATTGGCTCACAAAATGTCATCAAATAGTTAGATTACTGTACATTACATTATTCAGCACGAACATACATTTAATTCATACAAGGATTAATGTACGTTGTCATTTATAAATTATAAGAAAACGATAATAACTGCAGAATTTAAATTACGAAAACATGGCCACACGCACAATGTAAGATCGTATGCAAGAAATCAATGTATTGTTAGCAGGGACATTTGAGACGTTAAATGCCGTTTCATATTAAACTTTTTGAAATGCACTATAAACAAATATTTGACGTCAGACAGCCACACAACGTCAAGCATCCGTAACCGTGATTATACTCTGTTCACTCTAAGAATGAAGTGGGTCAGTGCTTCTGATTGGCTGTTGGACGCAGACCGTATTAATCGATTGTTAAGTGCCCAATAATGTTGTTTAAAATTGTTTTTAAACGTGTGAAATAATATTTTTTTGTACTATGGCGCTAGCTATTTCTGTTGTCGCGGAGTAATTGGGGGGGGGATGTTTTGACCCACTTCATTCTTAAAGTGAACAGTGTATAGCTTTATATACTGTTGGTGACATTCGTTAGCGTAAGTAGAGGAACCAGTTCTCTTGTACGGCTGGCAGACTCAATACTATCTAGAAGGTTACAGACGGGGATCGTTTAGTAAGAAACATAGTGGAAGTGGTAAAGTAAAAACTTTGACCGCATTAGTAACCAATGACGACGTCGGATCTAGTCAGGTTATAGGCGCAAGTAAAAACTTTGACCGCATTAGTAACCAATGACGACGTCGGATCTAGTCAGGTTATAGGGGCAAGTAAAAACTTTGACCGCATTAGTAACCAATGACGACGTCGGATCTAGTCAGGTTATAAGCGCAAGTAAAAACTTTGACCGCATTAGTAACCAATGACGACGTCGGATCTAGTCAGGTTATAAGCGCAAGTAAAAACTTTGACCGAATTAGTAACCAATGACGACGTCGGATCTAGTCAGGTTATAAGCGCAAGTAAAAACTTTGACCGCATTAGTAACCAATGACAACGTCGGATCTAGTCAGGTTATAGGCGCAAGTAAAAACTTTGACCGCAATAGTAACCAATGACGACGTCGGATCTAGTCAGGTTATAGGCGCAAGTAAAAACGGCTACCCACAAATTTCAGTGTACTACATCCCACCTGGAAAACTCATACATTTTCCCCTATACACACCCTGCTCTCCAGCATGTCCACGTATACACATTCCGGTGTTGTCATATTCTTCCCATAAGAGAGGACCGGCAGGAGACTCAAATAACATATAAGAGTTTAATTAATTTCAACAGAAAGGCAAATTGTGTGATGTTGTAAATTTGTAAATAAAAAAGTAATAAAATAATAAGAACTTTCAAAATTTGTTGGTGTAATTTCGTGTTTTTTGTGGTCTCTAAAATTCGTATTTTCCCTTATCCTGCACCGCCCCTAAGTAGTCTCTTACCGCCCCCCCCCCTTGGGGTAGGGGAGGGTAAACGAACTTTTAACAACCCTAATCTATTGGATCTCAGTTTACTTGCACTCTCACCTATTACATATACAACTGCCAGTACATAAAGATACAGCTCAGAGCAGTCTTCCTATTACACTTCACTATAATTTACAGTGCATTTCCTGTTACTTCAGTCTTCAGTGTACACTGTGCTGTGTTAATTTACATTCAGCGAAGTAAGAATCATTGATCAAAGCATACTACACGGAAGTCGAATACTCGAATATTTCTCATAGCAAACTCTGTGACCCATGGATAATTACTTTTTCTCTCTTTCGATTTCTCTCTCTTCCTGGAAACCGGCGAGGAATAGGGTTGCCATATTGGACAATATATGGCAAACTGATCAAATCTGGCCTTTTTTTAAAAGGGTATTGATCCTGGTATTTATTTTGGCATTTTAAGACTTTTTGACAATGTTTTTACATTTTTTGAAAAGAATCTACTTTCACATATTTTCTTGTTTAAATTTGGCAAAAAATTGTGTAGCAGCTTCGTTTGTGTTTAGTAACTAGGTTAGACACACTGTCACCGCGAAGACGAATGTCTTAGGCCATCGGTGCAAATAAAGATGCGACACAAAGCATATCCATTATCTGGGCCTTATCCTGCTGGTAATGTAGTAAGATCGTTGTCCTGCCACAAGAAAGATCCAACGGTAGTTTGAGAGTGCACTATGAAGAAGAAGAAGAAGAAGAGACGCACTGTCTATTCTACACATGTAGAATACGCATGCGTCTGCATCTGTGGGTCCTACCATTGGCCCACTTGATAAACCATCCATGCAACAGAAAACCTTAGTAGATGATATGCCGTTATAAATATTGAGGCTCTCTTATGGAAGCTGTGTAGCATGTCATCTATACAAATATAGACCCCTTCTGAGTAGAAGCCTTCTTTAATAGGCATTGCACTAAGCCGTAAGCTGAAGTTTCCTGGATATGAAAGAAAACTCAGAAAAACCACCCCACTGCAAATAGGAAGTAAGAGCTAACCGCTCGCAATTCCTGTGGTACTCAAACAAACAAAGCCATGTAGAAATGTATAATGGAAAGTGCATGTTACAATCAGTATTTTATAATACTCAGGATATCTTAGTGGAAGCTTTGTTACATTGGTAATACCTTATACAGCAAACAATGAGAAAATACATTTTTGTGGTAGCAGAAAGCACTAGATAATAGTTGGGAGAATAATTTAAAATAAAATTTAGTTGCTATTGTCTATCCCCGGGTGGAAACTGATTGATATCATCCACACTTGCCGTTAAGCGTAGGGTGAGAGTTGTAAATTTATGTTCAAGGCCAGATGTGACGCATGAGTCGTGATGAGTCAGTGTTTGTGGAGGTACGCTTTAATGTTATCAATCCATCTCTTTCTTGGTCTACCCTGGGCTCTGTATATATCGTTTGTTATATGTTCTCAAAGATATTTGGCCTGGGTACATTCTCACAAGGTGACCAATCCACTTTATCCGATGACGTTTGATATATTCGATATTTAGTTGCTACATAATGCAAAGAATGATGCATAATTTTACTATTCACAAAAGTTTTTCAGTACTCTCATTGTTTTCATATCTAGAGAATGAGTAGAATTGATCTTGAAAACTTATAAATATGGGTGCAGTTTCTCTTAATGTATGTTTATGTTTAGCTCTTGGTTTTCTGTGCCTGTGCTGATTATCATAGTTTTTTGGTTTTTTTTACTATTTATATCCAGTCCATATTCATTACTTGATTTATTGACTTGATGTATTGGACTTTGTAGTTCATGTTTACTTTCTGTTAAAAGAACAGTGTCATCTGCATATCTAAGGTTGTTTATTATTTTCCCATTGATCTTGAGTCCTGGCATTCTACCTAATCTGATCTAAAACCCACTTCGTTACCTCTTGTTACGTTTTCTCATCTAAACTTACACCAGCACCTGGTCTAACGTCCTGTTTCATCTTTGCTTGACTATTAGTCACTGAAAGCCCTCAACATGAAAGCCTTGGTCTGATTCGTTGAACCTACATCGGCTACTGTCCTCGGATAACCTTACGTAAGAATGATATTTGTTTGCGCACTCGTTTCGCATATGAGTGGTCCTGGGTTCATTCCTCAGTTGAGGCGAAAATATTTTCAGATACTAACGGCTCCCGAGTGGGCCAGCCTTAATTGAGTACCGGGATTAATCCGGGAAGCAAAGAATGCTAGGGATGAACCCGTAGACTGCTCACTATTTGACCTCGTAAACTGCTCACTATTAGACCTCGTAAACTGCCCACTATTCGACCTCGCAAACTGATCACTATTGGACCTCGTAAACTGCTCACTATTAGAACTCGTAAACTGCTCACTATTAGACCTCACAAACTGCTCACTATTAGACCTCGTAAAGTGCTCACTATTAGACCTCGTAAACTGCTCACTATTAGACCTCGTAAACTGCTCACTATTAGACCTCGTAAACTGCTCACTATTAGACCTCGTAAACTGCTCACTATTAGACACATTGCCAATTTCTGTGTGTTTTCAATAGACCCACCCCCTTTCAGGCTGTATAATATTGAATTTTCTGAAACTAATTAACTAGAAATGTGTTTTTGACAAGCTGACACAGTGTTGCTCACTCTGCGCGGATTTTTGCTCACTCTGAGTGGAATTTTTTGTAGAGTGGAGAATTATAAATATAGAAGATCATGTACAATTTTTATTCATAACTTCATTAAATAAAATTTTTATTCATAACTTCATTAAATAACATTTTTATTCATAACTTCATTAAATACAATTTTTATTCATAACTTCATTAAATACAATTTTTATTCATAACTTCATTAAATACAATTTTATTCATAACTTCATTAAATACAATTTTTATTCATAACTTCATTAAATAACATTTTTATTCATAACTTCATTAAATACAATTTGTATTGATAACTTTATTAAATAAAATTTTTATTCATAACTTCATTAAATACAATTTTTATTCATAACTTCATTAAATACAATTTTTATTCATAACTTCATTACATACAATTTTTATTCATAACTTCATTAAATAAAATTTTTATTTATAACTTCATTAAATAAAATTTTTTATTCATAACTTCATTAAAAAGAGTACATCTCGTGCACCACCTCCTCCTCCCAATATTTTTTTTCGCTGACATCGGGCCTCCGTCAAGCGGAAATCGACTCTTGGCGATCCATATAGACCACTTTTAGGAACCTATGTTCTAGACCAATTTGCACATACAAGTATTTCTCTATGATAGTTTAGCACATTGATGTCATGCAACCTTGATTATCTTAGTATTTCCGATTTGTCTTTAGATGGTGACACAAAGAATAAACAACGCGTCAAACCATCGGTCGCATCAGCCAAGGTGAGTGATGCTGTGTGAGATTAGCAAACAAGACTTTTCCGGGAAAAGACTTCATAAAATATTTCATCAAATCCCGGTTATTTTTATAAACAGCCGCCTCTTTTTGTGGAGTCCATGTTTTTTGTCCGGGATCTTGCATAGTCTGCAAGTTCAGGCCTATCTACTGTCTACAGATGACCAATTAGGACACTCAGAAAGTTCTCAGATAATGTCGGATTGTCAAAAGAACCTAGCCAGCATTGACAAGCGTCTACGCCTGATATACATATATCGACGGTTGCATGCGTGGGCTGATTGTCCCATCATCGGGATAAATTTTAGACATATCTCTAGAGAGAACGAGAGAAAACAAACTATGCATGAGGACACTGCAGATTATCGATTTATAGACTGATAATTGTAACGATAAAATCAAGAGTTAGACTTACTTCCCCTTTATTTTAGGGGAGGTAATAGACGGAGATTTACTGGCAAATCTGTAGGCGTTTTTGTTCGAGGGCAGTCAATGATAGCGTAGGGTAAAAAACTCGTGCAGTCAGAATGTTGGTAAATATTAGTTTCCCAAAAACGATGATCACTATTTTTGCGAAACTTAAAAAACAATTCGAAACAATAACGAAGAAGTTGACGCAATAAAAATCTATGTACGAATCAAAAGATGGTAGTAAATAAATAATGAGACGAAATTGTATTTTTAAAAAAACGCAAATTGGGATAACAAAAGAATTTACTATACAGATCGTGGTGCCTGGATTACTAAAATTTCCACCTCCACTATTTATAATGGTTGCAAAGCTTTGTAGTAACCAAACTGGACTAACACAAACGTTGAAAGAAGCGAACCTCACAATAAGAGCTATATTTTACGTAAACATAACACAAAATATTAGTGTTTCCCATAATTTTCGTCCCGTGCCCCCCTTTTGGTACACATTTTCATTAGTTACCCCCTCCTCCAATGATTCCGATAAAAAAAGGTAGTTGATTCACTGATAGCTTTAAGTTTAATGTCCAGTGTCGGACCACTCGACGTACTAGAGATTTGAGGGGTAGGGAACATTGTGATTTCTTTGCTGTCTACCATGGTTTTTTTACGCTTTACATGTGTAAGTCATGTTGTTTATCTCTATGTCATGATGTTTATCTCTACAAGTCATGTTGTTTACCTGTATAAGTCATGTTGTTTATCTCTATAAGACATGCCGTTTACCTGTATAAGTAATGTTTACCTGTATAAGTAATGTTTACATGTATAAGTCATGTTGTTCATCTCTATCAGTCATGTTGCTTACCTGTATAAGTAATATTTACCTGTATACGTAATGTTGTTTATCTCTATAAGTCACTTTGTTTACCTGTATAAGTAATGTTGTTTATCTCTATAAATCATGTTATTTATCTCTATGTCATGTTATGTATTTCTATAAGTCATGTTGTTTACATGTATAAGTCATATTATTTGCCTCCATACGTCATATTTTTAATCTATATAAATCATTTTTTAAAATCTCTTTAAGTTATGTTGTTCACTCGTATAAGACATGTTGTTTATCTATGTATGTCATGTTGTTTATCTCTTTAATTTATGTTGGATACCCTTATAAGGCATGTTGTTTATATCTGTACGCCATGTTGTTTATCTCTTTAAGTTATGTTGTTTACCTGTATAAGTCATGTTGTGCATCTCTATCAGTCATGTTGCTTACCTGTATAAGAAATATTTACCTGTATAAGTAATGTTGTTTATTTCTATAAGTCATGTTATTTATCTCTATGTCATGTTATGTATTTCTATAAGTCATATTATTTGCCTCCATACGTCATATTTTTTATCTATATAAATCATTTTTTTATCTCTTTAATTTATGTTGGTTACCCGTATAAGACATTGTTATCTCTGTACGTCATGTTATTTATCGTCTAAAATACAGTCTAAAGCCTCATTGTTCAGCGATTTCAAGTGAATTTCATTTCTTCTGTAATAAATCATGTGCATCACTGAAGACAATTTTAGCTTGGATTAATGGGAGAGGTAGCATGGATCACCAAACCAATTTCAGCTTAGGTTACGCAGTCAGATTTCATCAATTACGAGTGAGGTAAGGTTCCTCAGTTTGTTTTTACTTCTATGCGATTGTTTTGGGCAGACTGAAAATATTATGTGCTGAAATCTTGAGATACCACTTAATGACCTTTTCTCAAGGTCTACATTTATTTCATGCACGGATTATTAAATTAATTGCACGGAATTTTTTTGAGACGCGAGCGCGCATCCAAACAGCTTAGATGGAACTCTAAGCACAAATATACAAAAAGTGATTATAAATAAATTCACAGTGAAGATAAAAGAGGAAATAAAAATCAAAGAGTGAAAGGAATATAGCATAAATAAGAGCGGACAATAATAAGAGTGAGATAGTGAAGAACAAATGTACTAAAGAAACGAAGTAGCTATACAATCAGAAATACAAAAAAAAGAAAAAAAAAACATAAAAAATCCTAAAAACATTAACATTCTAAAATTGTAAAACCCAACTTAAAAAATACAATTAACATTTAAAAAAAATAGATACGAAATATTTACTGCTCTCAATAAAGGCGCATTTTCTACGTATCTAAATAAATTACATATTTATATTTGTTTTAAAAAAACAACAACACTGTTCTGCATTTCGTTTCCCACTAATTAACACAAGAACCTGTCTGATCGAAAACGCAGATTCTATCAAGCCGGAACCAGTTGAGTTTCATTGAACAACAACATTCCCATTATCTCGACAATGAGCTGAACTGAACATGCGGCGTGTATCTTGACATGATAATATTGCACTAACCTGTTATCCTGTGCCTTAAAAATTCAAGACTGTTTACTAATAGAATAGTGTAGGGCCTGTGTACAATTTCTTTATATATAAGTTTCTTTATATGTAACTTATATAAGATAAATATAATGTATCTATCACCGGTGCAGGTGATTTCAATTGGTTTTATCAGAGCATATACGATTGTTTATATATTTCGTATGGTGGGGATCGCTGTAGCGAGTTCTTCAATCGCTGTAGCGAGTTCTTCAATCGCTGAAGCGAGTAGTGCAATACAATTTACGATAGTGGAAGCCGCGAAAGTGCAACGTTGTTGTTATTCGCTCGACGCAGAACACCCGAGATGGAGTATGATCTTATTCTTGGTTTGAAATAAAAATTGCCCCCGTGATTTACCCAGCTGCCAGGAAATAGGTACCAAGGTTCATGCTCTGGAAAAGTCGAGGAATGGCGCTATCGCACACAGATCAAATGCGGTATTCTACACTAGTCTGTCGTTTTCTGGTGAACTGCCGGCTAGGCAGCTTTTAACTTACTGGAAACCATGAACTATGACGCTGGTTCCTAGCTGTGATTATCTTTGATTATCCTTGGTTTAACGCTCGTTCTTAGCTGTGATTACCTTTGATTATCCTTGGTTCAACGTAGGTTCCTAGCTGTGATTACCTTTACTTTACGTGAGTGAAACTTTGTAACATCAGAGCGTATGACCACAAAAACTAATGGAGACAGTTTAGGTAATCTTGCCACATGGACCTCTAAGAGCGTACTATATTCGAGTAATCATACATGTGAAAAAGATTTGCTAGTTGGAGACATCTCCGTGGCCAGGAGGTTAACGCTGAGCTGTGTATTCAAGATATTTCGGTTTCAAATCTTTAACAACATAACGCTCACAAACAAACTGAAAGAATAAGTCTAGGCATAATTTTTCTACTGTCGTTCGATTGGCTGAGGACATCGTTATGTGGAGAACCTTTGTGTGCTGATATCTCTAGTTTAAGACTAAATTAAAGTTCTAAAGACTAGATGAAAACAGAATAAACCAACAAGCCCTTATGTGGACACCTGAGGGTAAAATAAAACAAGGAATGCTTAAAGCGACCCTAAAGAACACCATATTTAAAGAAGTTGAAATAACAGGCTGCAAGATCATACAAGAATTAAAACTGCAGTCAGCGTACTGCATTACATGGAGAATCAAACCTTCTGCCTTATGTGCTGCCTGCGGTACGAAAAGAACAAACTAACTAATTTCTAGTATGGCACCCCTACGTCCCTGATGGGTTATGATATTATTATATTATATTCATATACAAACATTTAGAATCTCTCAGATCAGATTTCTTCAATAATCATTATATAAGCCGAAATCTGAAGCTTCCTGTGTATGATGCAGATACGTAGTAAAAACAGGGTGCTCGAAATTTTCAGGGATCGAAAACAAACAATATACACATACTTAATTTACATTGGTTCTTGTTCACCATTTTCTGAAGATCGTTATATTAGACTTGTTAATCGAGTTAAATCTAATTACAATAACTTGGTCCGAGCGTATGAAATATGTATGTAGTAACAGAAATGCGTTATAAACAGTACAGACAAAAACAATTGGTGATTTTGAAAAGTGTTGTTTAATGGGACATTTTTTTTTTATATTAGAGTGTGCGATATAGAGGGATATTAGCGTGGTAGACTAGTTGATATGGAGCTTGCTTGTTATCACCAAGTTATAGGGTACCAGGTTCGAAACCAGGTCAGAACAAAACAAAATACCGGTGTGATTTCTCGTTTGATCAGTCCTACAGTCGATTCAGCTGTAAATGAGTACCTGACGCAAGGGTTAGATGTAAAGTCAGCAAGGAAGGGAACTGGCCACTCCACCTAACAGTTGCTGTGGCTGAGTACATGAAGAGTTATCTTCATCCCCAACGACAGGTTGCTGCCATGGGACCTACCTTTACCTGTATAGTGAGATTCAACTGTATAACAACACATGACCCACACATGTATGCCAAAACATCTGATGTATAGTGAGACCTTAATATTGGTCGGGTTATACCTACATCCAACAGCACCACAGTCCTGCCCAAGCAAGCACTGGTGCTGAAGTCGGAGATATCAGGCCGAGAGGCGTACCAGCAACCATGGTATCACGCAACACAACTAGATAACATGTCTTCACAAAAAAATATCATGCGTGTCCCACATGTGGCAGGGAATTCCATCAGAATTTGACTTTCAAGTCATCCCCTCACTCACACACGCACGCTCTCACATGCACACACACATACACACACACACACACACACACACAATATGGCTGCGACACCAGGAGTATGAAACTTTTGTCATCATCGCCTGCGATGGGCGCCTATTTTATACATAACACCACCGAAGTTATATACTGTATATATACAGCATATATATATATATATATATATATATATATATATAACACACCCGTGTATTAATTATACATAAAAATAATGTTATATTGGTTACGACGAGCAATGATTCAATTGTTTCTCGCTTAAATTGTGAATGTTTATAGAAATTTTCCAAGAAAAGAAACCAGACAGAAGACTAACTGTTAGAGATGTTTAAAAAATGACCAGGATTCAGTAAAGACATGTGTATATAAAATAAACATACATGAAAGGCTGATTTTGTATTATTTCCATGAAGTTCGTTGGTCGGTCTTGACGTTTTGTGGCATGCAATCCTAGTATACAAATATTGACCAAAGGAAAGCTATATAATAATCAAAAACGTCACGATTGAAGGCGTGTTTACTTTCTGTACAGAGGTCTTCACTTCCAACGGTCTCAGAAGAAGTCTCCTAATCCAAGTGGTCGTATTGAAGTCATGAAGTCACATGGGAAGTGTGGTCAAAAGTAATGTTTGCAGTCAGTTATGTGTTTGGATGTTTGCAGGTATGTATGTTTTTGGATGTTTGCAGTCATGTATGTGTTTGGATGTTTGCAGTCATGTATCTGTTTGGATGTTTGCAGGCATGTATGTGTTTGGATGTTTGCAGGCATGTATGTGGTTGGATATTTGCATTCATTTATGTGTTTGGATGTCTGCATTCATTTATGTGTTTGGATGTCTGCAGTCATTTATGTGTTTGGATGTCTGCGTACGTGACACCTTCTGAGCATTCTTATCTCAACAGCTAGAAATTCATGCGAAACGATAAAGTTAATCAGTAACATTTAATCAAAGATAACTACATAGCACTGTAAACGTCATGTATGTCGGACCATTTGAACAAATAAAATTGTTACACATATATCTGTAGTCTTTACTACACCCTACTGGAAATCTAATAGGACCATTGTCCTGATACAAGAACGTTTTACTGGAAGTTTGAGAACAAATGCTTAAAAACATTACTTTACAAATAAATACGAAATAAAAAAAACACTACAGATAAAATGCTAAGGAGATAAGATTTTGCTAGGTATGTTTAAAAAATGTAATTAACAGGCAGATGCCAGGTAAATGAAACGCAGATTTAGACCCAGGCTCAAGAGAAACTTTTAAATACCTGAACAGGTGCGCATCAAACAAAACATAGTAGATGGTAACCTGGCTGTTCATTGCTATCTTCTTGTCTATATGTATTATTATTTTTACTGAAATGTTTTGACAACGTGTGTGCGTGTGTCCAAGACTGGAGGTAACTAGGTATTCGGCTAATATTGATAGGCTCCTCTAAAGTATATAAGAATATACTGATAATATACTGTTATGTTGCATATATAACTAAGAATATACTATTATATTGCATAGATTTCACGGAACGTCCCGGTAACACCGTATCATATACGGCTAATTATAGCTATTTATCATTCGCCCTTGCGTTGACGGGACCAGAGGGAGAGGAAAGAATAGCGACACTGTTACATGTCAGGCATGTTGTAAAAGGCGACTAGGGAGGTACTGGAGGTGGACTTGGCTGTCATATTCCGCAGAGGGTAAAATGAACCAGAAGCCATGAAGAAATCAAATTATCATGTCAAAAGGCGCAGCTATCTCTAAATAGCTGTAAATCATAACACAACGAATTCATTTCACCGGACTAAGGCCTGCTAGTCTGAAGGAATTAGAGAACGAACGAAGAAGACGAGGGATATTTCTGTCATATTTTATGGAGTTACATGAAGACACCTTGTTCGTACTGCCGCCACATTATGTATACATACAGGGGGCTATATCACTTGATTCCAAGGACGTAGATAGGTGGGGGGGGGGGGGGGTTGCGGATCTCACACCCTGCCCAGTAGCAAATCAGAACATAACGTTTAGTACTAGAAACTTCGCCAAAATACGTTTAGTACTAGAAACTTCGCCAAAATACGTTTAGTACTAGAAACTTCGCCAAAATACGTTTAGTACTAGAAACTTCGCCAAAATACGTTTAGTACTAGAAACTTACCCAAAATACGTTTAGTACTAGAAACTTCGCTAAAAAGTGCAACAAAAACCAAACTCCTCCTTCTCGTAGCAATGTTTCACAAATAGATGATCAACTGTTTACACAACAAGAAGAGGTGATACACTAAAACGCAAGAGTGTCAATTTAAGTATAACACGTCCCCCGCCCCTTTTTTCCACCTTCCCTTAATGGAGACGTATGTACTGCCCTGCTTGATTCTTAGTATTAAATGCCATGTTCTAGTTTCAAAAAGGACGGTTAGATTACCAACGCCAATCTCAAATATCTACGAGTTTCTATATACCGTAGCAGTAGCGATGTTCCCCAGCGCATTTTCTTGTATATTTCTAAACAAATATATCTTATTTCTAGAAAACGACATACCTAATTTGCTTACTAAAATTTTTGACGGTTTAGAAGTTGTCTACTTAAATTTTTGACAGTTTAAAAGTTGTCTACTCAAATTTTTGACAGTTTAAAAGTTGTCTACTCAAATTTTTGACAGTTTAAAAGTTGTCTACTCAAATTTTTGACAGTTTAAAAGTTGTCTACTTAAATTTTTGACAGTTTAAAAGTTGTCTACTTAAATTTTTGACAGTTTAAAAGTTGTCTACTCAAATTTTTGACAGTTTAAGACAACCAATTTATTATATTATTTTTAAGGACCGCGTTACTTATGTCAGTATTGAGAATGTCAGTATTGAGAATGTCAGTATTGAGAATGTCAGTATTGAGAATGTCAGTATTGAGAATGTCAGTATTGAATGCGATCTGTGAACTTACATACGGAACATCCCAATTACTCACCTGTATTCGATAGGGCTGGAGAAGTGATTGAACATTGTATGGTCATGATTTACTTCGGATATCAAATGGGTTTGAAAGGTGTAGAGGACTGATTTCGTTGTAATCGGCAGAACAAACTCATATGTACTCCGTACATCTCAACAAATCCACACGCCGCCTACCGAGAGTACCTGTCATAGCAAGTAACTCAGTAGCTCCTAGCTATAATCTTCAGGGATCCCCTAAAAATCCACTTTATAAACAAGACATCATGGTTCAAACCCGCTATCTCTTGAACACAACGCGAGCAGTTTAATCATTTCTCCAAGGATATTGAAAAAGTGATATTTTTTATTGAATTATTTCATGGGTAAATCTTTTTTGTTTCTGCGTCAGTCCTGTACATTTAGCCAGTTTACAAGATGTAGTCTGGAGAACAGAAAGCGCTGTGCTGTGGTTTACATCTGGGTTGTGCTATCTTTGTCTTTTCAACCACCGGCGTATACAGCTTTTGTTTTTGTTTTTTTACATCACTATCTGCACCTCGTGAACCCTAACATATGTGACTTGAGCTTGACCCTTTTTTCCTCAATTTGAACTTCTACGACATGTTAAAACCAATCAAACATCCTGTATTAATAAATGAATAAAGCAATCACCTAACATTGGTGGCAAGAATCACGTGTCCCCATCAACACTAGGGTGCTTAAACACAACGATTATACTTTTTCTACTCAATAATGCCCTGGGTGATGTTGATGTTGAAACCACAGGAACTGCGTTCTGATTGACTTTTTGTAACGTGCTTGATAATGTCAAAACCGAAGCTTGAGGAGATAAATAAATTATCATTGAGCAGGTTCGTTGTTCGGTTATCACGTTACCAGCAAGACTACATCGGAAACAGCAGACTTGACTGTCACGTGATCATATAATTATAATTGATGACCATCAACTAATTCAATCACGTGACTCATTAAAAATGGTGGTGAGTGTTTGACAACATGTGATGCCTGACTTAGTTATTAAAGTAGACACAACCGGCAGCAACTGATCAGCGTTGCCATCTGTAGGAGATTAGAAGCTACACGAGCTGGGGTGGAGATATGGATACGCCTGGCGATTTGATTATTAATCATGCGCGTGATCAAGGGCATGAGCGCCGATTGCGGCTAGATAGTGTCACCCACCAAAAACAAAAAAAGGAGAAGATAACCTTTAGTTCACTCCGTGAACAATGAAACAAGTACTCTGGTGGTAATATTCGTCAATGGGAAGTTATGTTTTTGAGGGTTATGTATCACCGAGTTAACAGCTCTCGGATTTCAACTTGTGGCGGAGAGCATTGTTTATGGTATTGTAAAAATTATACGTTATACTTTCTCCATTTACGTTCAACAGCTGAATCTGTGGTGGCGTGATACAGATCGTGTCTGTGACAGGCAAAGTATCGAGTTCAAATCCCGCTAATTGTACATCCGGACCGTACAAAAAGTGATGACACATCACTGAACGCATTTATATTGCCAGAAAAAGTAACATCACTACAACCAAAAAAGGCGGGGTTGATGGCTCCATCCTGAATAGGATATGCTACCAATAGTTATTTTTATAAGAGCTGTAAAAAAGCGATCAAACTTTTATTAATATAGCTGTCGCCGCAACATGTACAGGAATATTTTTTTTATAGCAACTCCGAAAGACAAAAATCCTCGTCTCAAACGTCGATTGAACACGAGACCTCAGGTATCTGAAATCATCGTTCTAGCCATACGGCCACGCGCTCCACCTAATATGCTGTATGCTAATTAAAATGGGTAATAATGGTAGCTTTACTCTCATTGCTATATCTAATATCAAGAGGTAGGCAGAGAGTCAAATGAGAGGTAAACATCGTGAGATTCTCAAGATACAGCCTAGCAGAATCCACTACCAAGACCAGATACTAAATATATTGGAGGTCTGCTTAAACTAACGTTCAATGCGGTGACGGTACTTGATGATATATTTAAAATGTCTAAGAACAGTTATTCAAGTTTTTTTCGGAATAAAGTGTTTATGTTTGATACAACTAAATTAGACTAACGTCTGTGGTTGAATAAAGATATACACTATCAACATTAGGGGCACATCTAGCTATAACAGTAGTAGTAGGTGGTAACATTATCAATATCTCGTACACAATCACAAATGGCGGCAGATGTGAAACAAGTTAAATGGAAAATAGGAATGGCTAAAAATACCTTTGATGACATGAGGAAAATAGTAACATCTAAACAAATTATAAGAAAGTTAAAAATGAGTCTACCTCCATTCACCCTCTCCTCTCGTGTCCAGTTGGGGAGGTTTTCCCGACACTGGAATTTTATATCATGTACTGCCTAACTATGGCCGTTACCAATAAAGTCCTTCCAAGAGAATTTATTTATACTCAATTATTACATTTAAAAAAATAAAAATTTGGGTAGTTAGTTAGTCGTTGGATCATCGTCAATGCACTCCGGACAAGTCCATAGGTGCTCAGATCTTTCCTTGAGTGTATCCGCCATTACACGTTGATTGACGGTCCCAGTACGTTGTTGATTGACCATCATTCTTTTTCGCCCACGAAAACTCTCTTTTCTAGCGACACCACATTTCAAACCAAGCTCCTTTATTCTAATCATGGAACAAGAGTCATCGTCACTTGTACAGTCATTTGTTCGTGCGTTTTCACGTAGCGCATTCAATATGTCTGCCCGATCCATCGCTCCACCAATCTGCTCTTTTATTACTCCGGACTCCCGCGTGTCCCGGCACAAAAATAAAAGTCACTGTACGCACACAGGAATTATTCACTGCATCCAGCCACTGTTCTCGAACGTACCCCGTCTGAACTTTCACAATCAT
This sequence comes from Meghimatium bilineatum, assembly GCA_034231615.1. Lineage (NCBI taxonomy): Eukaryota > Metazoa > Mollusca > Gastropoda > Stylommatophora > Philomycidae > Meghimatium > Meghimatium bilineatum. The sequence goes on from CM067320.1 coordinate 11,436,698, forward strand.
GTTCATGGAGTCACTGAGTATACAGGCATGCTCGCAGCCAGTCTGTGAGCAGAACCATTGCAAAGCTTTGGTCACCGCCAGAATCTCCATTGTCAAGCTGCTTGTCGTCTGAACGAATGCACCACTTTCCTCTATGATAGTCTCCCCCCACCTTTGAGCCGTGAAAGCCCAGGAACTCCTGATGTGTCTCTCAACCGACACATCTGTATATAACTATATCACCTTCCCTGGAATTCTCACTGATCAGAGCGCTGAATTATTGAAAACTGAATTTTTGGGTTTCGGTTGGTTACCATTTGCATACGTGGAATCGCATGCCAAAGATAGTGAAGATTACTCCAAGTATATAAATAGTGGCCAACAGAACCCCCAACAATAGTCCAAAACGTAACGATTAGGGTCCTAATTAATTCTGTTGGAAGGTCTTCTATACGGTCACGGGCTCGGCCTAACATATTTACTGCTCCCAAAACTTTAGTCATGGGACAATTCCGTGCGTGTTAAACACGGTAACGCTATCGTTTCGTGCTCGTAGTTCATCACTATTCTAAATAGTGGCCTTCGCTAAACCTATAGTCTGGCGAATACTGTTGTATCTATGACTATATTTAATGGGTATACAGTCTAGACATTTACTTCGTCAAATAAGTTTATCATCACGAGTTTTTTCAACATTGTCTGACTGTCATCAAGTGTTTCCGTAGAGAATCTATTATTACACATAATATATTCTGTCTAATGTCGAGCGCCAGTCACGACTGTAACAAATCTTATATCCAAGTCTAGCCTTCAGGCTCAAGTATGGTGTAGTATTTGGAGAGTTTGCAGGAGCACATGCACACAAGACTAGTCTAGTGCTTCAAAATGTTTGTTCTGTGAAAACATTTATAACTCAGCAACGATTTGATGGATGTTCATGCAATTTCATTCTGTACTGCATATTCATATGACCCAAAATAAGATTGGATGGGAAGGATTTTATTTGCGAACAACTGAATACATAAGTAAAATAGTATCAATACATCATATTTCATTTAGGAAACGAATTCAAGCGAAAGGAAATAAGAAATTTATACATTTAAAAATGTACACACTTATATTTTTCATAATTTTGTGATAAATTTGTAAAATTATTATTGTAAATACATGCAGAATAAATCGATAAATTGGGATCCATCGAAAACTATCTGGTTTTACAGGGAAACAGCTCTTAATACTGTGAACACAAAATTCACCAAGATATGCAAGTTTAATGGGTTAATTAATTATTTTAAAAAAAATCAGAACGTATAAAAATTGGATATGAACCAGGTCTTTTCAGCGGTAACCTATTCGCCTCGCAACTTGGGAGTCATTATGATCTACGTATTGGACGCATCCACATTCCTTAAAAGGATGCAGCCGTAAACACGGATTGATTTTTTGGGGAAAAATCAAAACTACTCCATGTAATCCACCAAACACATATATTTCTGTCTTTTACTGTATCTTTAGTGTTCTGACGACAATCTTATACAAAAACATAAATATGTATTGCATTTTTATGTCTTTATTATTCAATTTCTTATTTTCTTATCATTAATAATAATTTTATATAACAGGCCCTCACTTATTTATATAATATTTACGTTAGTATTCGTGTTATTACTGCCCACGCATGATCGTTTTACTTTTTTCACTTTCTGGTAATAACATTTTTCAACACCAGAGAACAGAAAAGAGACATAGACTGCAAATTTTTCCAAAGGAACTGTTAGAAAGAGAGACTACATAAGACATACAACAAGTACTGAGATAATACAAGAATTACCTTTTGTGAATTCCGACGTTCCTGTAACCTGATATCCGGTTGTTCGGTATTTCAAAAAACAATGCAGTCAATTATGAGATGCGCCGTTTGTAAGTAATGATGCGGAAAGTTGAACTCAATTTTCCAAGATGAGGAAGATATAGTATAAATAAATATGACAGCAGCACCATTTTCTGGTGGTTTACAGAAGTGGTTCTTAAAGTGGGTAATATGAACCCGCTGGGGGCCACGGAGAGTTGTAGGCGGACCAGAACAAAAAATTACATTTGGGCATTTTTTTTTACTTTCTTGGGGCACATGAATACGACTTAAACGATAAACAAGAATTATGGCAATAAAGCCTATAAAGCCTTGGTTACTTATAAAGAAGGTTCATGACTTATGTTAGGTACAAGGGGTCCGTGAACAATTTTTTTGCTCCAAATGGGAGTCTGGGTCCAAAAATGATTGTGAATCACCGATCTTCAGCAGTGTGGCTAAACGAGGCTCTGCGACCTTCATTTTAACCGTTTAAAAATTGCAGAGACCGCTTTATAATCTCATTTTATTTGTTTGGTGTCCAACGTTATTTTGTGTAGGCTTTAACTTATAGGCGGATAATATTTGTAAGTTTCAGGGACAAATCTGGGATTTTCGTCTGAGTAGGGCATCAGAAGTGTAACGTAGAAAATGTAATTGTAATAACTGTATATGTAGATGCTGCGAAATAACACAGACTACATGTTCCTTACATATGCTCTTGATCACAGACTACATGTTCCTTACATATGCTCTTGATCACAGACTACATGTTCCTTACATATGCTCTTGATCACAGACTACATGTTCCTTACATATGCTTTTGATCACAGACTCCCAAATTGGGCGGTATATCACTAATCCCCCCCCCCCCCCCGAAGTCTTCTGAGGGTGGGGGTGTGTATAGTGAGTTCAGAAGCAATTGAGGATGGGGTGTCGTTTATGCGTTTTAGGGGTCAATGGCTCATTGTAAAAGACACTAATAATACATATTTACAAATTAATCATTTTCGTGAATTTGTGATTGGATAATCATTAGACATTTACATTTGTATTTTATTTCATCTGATGCTCGTCTTACACGATACATTTGGTAATAGATTTGTCTATTTCAATTATTGAATAGTTGGAAAATTGACCAAGTCTGACAGAAATATATGTCAAATTTTTTATGTCAGTGAGAAAGTAGAGCATGTATGTATGTGTGTATAATAATGTAATACAGTCGTTTAATAGTTTTCCGTTTTTTTTACATTTACACCAGTGTATGAAACTGTGCATAATGTTTTTCGAGCATACACTTTACAATATTTACATATGCAATATGTTTTATAAAAATCGGTATGACAATAACTGTATTCGAGATTATGCACACATTGACCACTACTTTCTCAATAATTTAACGGAATAATGAGTAATGTAAGTTGTTATTTACGTTGAAAATAAGAAATAACTAGAACGAGGAAAAATTATAATTAAGGTGGTTGGTATGATATTTACATCTTGCAAAGTGAACGGTGGCTTGAACAAATTTGGCAACCAATGCTCCTGATCACTGCACAATACGGGCCTAACAGCGCTTTTCGCAACACGCCTTACAGATGGAAAAATGTTATTTTTTTTCGCAACACGCCTTACAGGTGGAAAATCTTATTTTTTTCGCAACACACTTTACAAGTGGAAATGTTCTTATTTGTTCCGCAACACGCCTTACAGGTGGAAACTGTTCTTGTTTTTTACAAGACGCCTTACAAGTGGAAAATGTTCTTATTTTTTTAGATTAAAACAACAAAAGTTCAATTCTACTGACGGCTGTTGTCCATCACCGCGTACAGAGAAAAAAAAGTTGAGTTACCAAGGTACAATGGGAAATGTTATTGTCTTTGTTACACATTTGATCACTGGCAGCGAAGCACATATCCCCCCAAAAAAAGATAAATAGTTGAGGACGCAAACACAATACTACATTCGTCTCCAGACACAAACCCACTATCAGTAGATAGTTTGTACACAAACCCAATATGAGTAGATAGTTTGTACACAAACCCACCATGAGTAGATAGCTTGTACACAAACCCACCATGAGCAGATAGTTTGTACACAAACACACTATGAGTAGATACTTTGTACACAAACCCACTATGAGTAGATAGTTTGTACACAAACCCACTATGAGTAGATAGATTGTACACAAACCCATTATGAGTAAATAGTTTGTATACAAACCCACCATGAGTAGATGTTTGTACACAAACCCACCATGAGTAGATAGTTTGTACACAAACCCACCATGAGTAGATAGTTTGTACACAAACCCACCATGAGTAGATAGTTTGTACACAAACCCACCATGAGTAGATAGTTTGTACACAAACACACTATGAGTAGATACTTTGTACACAAACCCACTATGAGTAGATAGTTTGTACACAAACCCACTATGAGTAGATAGATTGTACACAAACCCACTATGAGTAGATAGTTTGTACACAAACCCACTATGAGTAGATAGTTTGTACACAAACCCATTATGAGTAGATAGTTTGTATACAAACCCACCATGAGTAGATAGTTTGTACACAAACCCACAATGAGTAGATAGTTTGTACACAAACCCACCATGAGTAGATAGTTTGTACACAAACCCACCATGAGTAGATAGTTTCTTCACAAACCCACTATGAGTAGATAGTTTGTACACAAACCCACTATGAGTAGATAGTTTGTACACAAACCCTCCATGAGTAGATAGTTTCTTCACAAACCCACTATGAGTAGATTGTTTGTACACAAACCCACTATGAGTAGATAGTTTATACACAAACCCACTATGAGTAGATAGTTTGTACACAAACCACTATGAATAGATAGTTTCTTCACAAACCCATTATGAGTAGATAGTTTCTTCACAAACCCACTATGAGTAGATAGTTTCTTCACAAACCCATTATGAGTAGATAGTTTCTTCACAAACCCATTATGAGTAGATAGTTTCCTCACAAACCCATTATGAGTAGATAGTTTCTTCACAAACCCATTATGAGTAGATAGTTTCTTCACAAACCCATTATGAGTAGATAGTTTCTTCACAAACCCATTATGAGTAGATAGTTTCTTCACAAAATATGGAACACATCGTCCATAGTTAAATTCTTCTGGGTATGAAAGAAACTATGATATAACCACAGCACTGCGCATATAAGGGTAAGTAAGAGTGAGGGTGATTTACTAGCACTTGATGATAGTTTATAAAACGGAAGTGCGTCAAGGTTGCATGCTCTCACATTTGCTTTTCAATATATACATAGACAGAATAATACAAGAGGCAAGAAGTACGGAATGCAACATCACCGACTCAGAACAAGACAACTCAGAGAAACTAAACAATGAAATAAATGAACTACTTTTCGCAGACGATTAGTCTCATATAAGAAAACGAAGAACAACTATAAAATCATGTTAGCTCACTATCTGCAACATGTAGAAAATACAACATGAAGATCAATACACAAAAGATGGAAACTATGAAAAATATGTAGAACACCGAGTCCACTAAACATACAGATAGACAATATAGGAGTAAAACAAGTAACAGAGTTCAAATATCTCGGTAGTATTTTTACAGAAATTGGAAGCCTCAATAGAGAAATAGAGATGAGCTGTCAAAAGGCACATGCAGTAACATACCAACTGGCACCACTTCTTCTTCATCCCAAGAACGAGATGGAAGTTAAGAGACAAATGATCTACATTATATGCCTACCAACACTGTGTTACCAGTGCCAAACCTGGTCTCTTTCATCTTCACATTACATAAAGATAGTGACATGTGAGATGGAATGCTTGAGGAAAGCTGTTGGGGTGGGGTCACCAGGCATGATAGATTACGAAATGAATATATCAGGGAAAGAATAGGTATAATACCTTGTACAGATTACATAGAGAGAGAACAGATCAGGTGGTTTGGCCACATTATGAGAATGCATCACGAAAAGTTGCCCGTACAAGCATATAACCAAATGAGATCATGGTACAAAGCCAGAGAAAGACCACGGAAAAGATGGATAGAAAACGTCAGGGAAATCCTGAGTCGACACGGTCATAGCATATTCGAGGTCACACATCTGGCTTTAGAACGCAAGCTCGAGCTCCAATCACCTCTATGCTTAACGGCAAGAGTGGATCACAAACCACCTGGGGAAAGATAATAGACAATAGAAAATAGATTACAGTTTTAAAACACACCATTAGCACTGAGTTGATACGTATGGCACTTGATGAATTAAGGGTGAGTTGATCGTAATTCATAGAGATCAAAACAAGATAACAGTTAAACAAACAAAACAAAGTTTAGAATATGCTTTTTAAACCAATAGTCCATAACAAAACGTATCTAGTTCCCATATAGGAAAGTCACAGCACAACCACATTGGGAGGATTTAAAACTGACGAATATTGTCTCTTTTTATTGATCATGTCAGGGTGAAAAGCTAGCAATGTCTCTCATACGCGTCACTGCTAAAATAATATCCTGGAGAACAACTGCCACACATCCTTGGATCTCACGACACATAATCAACCATATAATTGTATGAGTATTGTTTATTTACCTACTGTATTTCACGTATTATCGTATGTTCCCGTGTACACACTTCCATAGTAAAGTCTTCGATTGTTTATATAAACGGATATGGAAGAATATCCGTATGTTATCACTTGCTATGTCTGACTACACGATGGTGTTGATCGATGTAAATGTTTTTTATTTTTTTTATTGCATTTCCTAGTTATGAAGTTGCCATCAACCCATAATTTTTTGGCTGTAGTGATTTTCAAAGCAATAAAAGTACGTTCAATAGCTTTCTGAACGGTCCGGTTGAACAATTGCCAGAGTCGGGATTCGAACCCGTATCTTGGCCGTCACAGACGCTCCCTTTACCATGCTTCCATAGAGTCGGGTAAGGTTATGAACCAGCATCAGAACACTGTTTCCTACAACTGCGCATCTGTCTAGTCAGTGGTTGACCAGAAACAGTCTGACTAGCGTCGCATACCACACTTGCTAAATATCGATGGCGTATTTCCTCGAACTTCCTAGAGCATGAACCCTGGTATCTTACTTCCTGGTGCCTGGGTAAGCCACCGAAGTAATTTTTATTTCAAAGCACGAACAACGAGTGGACTCGAAAACTGGGTCTGCTGGTCACCGGGCGAACGATCGTAAAATCACACTACCTCGACTATTTATCGATGTTTCTGTATACATAAACCATGACCTTTCTCCATGGTAAAGTCCTGTGTACAGTAATTGTAAACATGACCTCAAATGTCAATGTTATTTATGCGAGTTTCGTTTGTCGGCTGTAGTTACTTTTGGCTACTGCAGGTATATTAATAGTGACCAAAGAAAAACACGAAAGTAATCAAAATCGTAACGAATCCAGTCCTGAAAAGAAATCTTCTACCCACAGTCTCGTATAGGAAAATACACAAATGTGTGTATTTAAGCTTTCGTATGCATGACAGAGAGAAAGAGATAGAGCGAGAGAGAAAAAAAAGAGAGAGAAACAGAGAGAGGGAGATGGAGAGAAAACACACACACACAGAGAGAGAGAGAGAGAGAAAGTAGACACGTCAATCACTTTAATTACTGAAGATGTTTTCATGTGCATTTCAGCTATATCTACTTTCATGTGTCCATCACTAACATGCAGATGGGCATTTTCTTGAGAACGTTGACATATATTGTGATTGAAGATTAACACCAAATGTTTAAATGTGAGTTTGAATGTGCAACATCAAAATTAGAGGAAATGAAACTTCAAGAAGGAACAAACAAACACAAAACCTCCAGAAAGAATAAAACGAAACCACACATTATAAGAATATAGCAGGCAATCAATAAACATAAGTAAGTGATACGTTTGTAGTGAGATAATGGAGATTAATTTCAAAATAAATAAATAAATAAATTGCTATTGTTTGATATGGAGACTAGTGAAATATAATATAACTATTATAAAAGGATGAGCAAACACATACATGAAATAATTGATGCCTTTGAGATGTAGATATAAAGAAGAAGCGAGAGAACTTCATGGAGAGAGAAGAAAACAAATAAAGAGGTTCTGACAATATTGCGTAAAAAAAATAATTAAAGGAAATACAAATGCAATAAATAGAATAGTTTAGACATATTCAAACACATGGCACAAGTTGAAGGTCTTACTGGAAGGTAGAGCTGAATCAAACATTTATAGGCAGAGATACGAGTGGGAAGGAAACCTCAAGAAATGGGCATGATACAGTCTGGAAGAGTGTACTGCCAAAGTATGACATCAGATGATAGAGGCCCGTTACAGCAAACCTTCGTTTCGGATACGGCACTTGATGACAGTTTTAAAGACACTGTTAACACCGTTAACAAGTTGATACATACGGCACTTGATCATAGCTACCGTTAACACTGAGTTGATACATACGGCACTTGATCATAGTTACCGTTAACACTGAGTTGATACATACGGCACTTGATCATAGTTACGGTTAACACTGAGTTGATACATACGGCACTTGATCATAGTTACCGTTAACACTGAGTTGATACATACGGCACTTGATCATAGTTACCGTTAACACTGAGTTGATACATACGGCACTTGATCATAGTTACCGTTAACACTGAGTTGATACATACGGCACTTGATCATAGTTACCGTTAACACTGAGTTGATACATACGACATCGCTGGTTTATATAACAGACATACTTTTGATATATTTTGATTACATGAAGGCATGCAAACTGGAAACAGATTTATACAGAAGTTCGGAGATGGGGTTGGCTTTCCATGTCAGAAAAGGTCAAATTTACCCAAAGCTGCCCCAGACACACAAAAAATACATCAGACAAAAATGTGCAATTATTGAAGCCGTTATAAATCACGACAAAATGCACATATTGTCTTCGATTACATCGTGATAACCAGCAGGATTATGAGAATACACGTATAACAAGAAAAAAAAGAATGGATGTAAATGAATTTTAAAATATGAAAATCCACTAAGAGTTGAGCCAAGTCTTAAACAATACTCCGGTACAAAATTCTTGTTTGCTTCACAAGAAAATCAAAGTTAAAATTGGGCTGCAAATTGGCCAAAATGGAAATACTCTAACGAAGGATATAGACCTGCGGCCCGTAATCTCAAATGACATGAGTTCCATGAGATTAAAGACTGTGAGACACATATAGCTTATGGAAAAACTGTGCGTTCTTCATATTCCAAGGGTTCGAAAGTCGTAGAGGATTGACTTCCCATATGTTCACCGTCACTCTCAACGAAGCGGCACGCCGCCTGCCAAAAGTACACTCATAGCACGTAACTCCGTAACTTCCAGCCATAATTCACAGGGGTCTCCGAAAAAATCTACGTTGTACACAAGGTGACTGGATTCGAACTCATGACGTATTGAGAACAAGGCGAACAGCTTAACCACTACACCAGAGAGATCCCCTTTGTACCTTTCGAAGAGTTTGCTACAATAAACACCGACTACAACCAATAGACAATCGTCACTATTGCTCTGCTAATTTTTAACGGTAATCTGAGATTATACAGGTGACTCTGCACCTTCTCGATAACCTCGTCAATCTTCAAGATCAACAATCGGGTCTTGTCTTGTTTTGCCTTGTCCTATCAATGTGTGTCACTAGGCGTCATGGGGAACCGACGCCTTCTTTCTGTAGCTAACTGTGAAGGCGCTGCCATAGTGCAGTCTTGGTCTTGTAGTATTTCTCTGATGTCATCTATCCATCTTCGTCTGGATCTTCCCTTGCTTCTCTTTTCAAACGATTTTTTTTATTGAATGATATGAATGTAATGCGATCTGGTTCCATTCTGATTAGGTGGCCGAACCATTTGATCTTTTGTATGTCTTTGTATTATTTGCACGATTCTTTTTGATCCTATTTCTTATAGTGTCATTGCTTATTCTATATGTTTTTGTTATCTCCATTTATGTTCTCGGGCATTTCATTTCACATATATCCAGTGTTTGTTCTAGTTTCTGAGTCGGGGTCCAGGTCAGGCATTGGTAACACGGTGTCGGACTATATATATATATATATATATATATATATATATATATATGGATTACAACCTAGCACATCAATGGGAAGGTGTGGTTTCCAGACCGACTCCTTCCCTTTAAGAAGGCAGAGCTTGATATTTAGTACAAGGAGCAGCCAAAAAAGCACGTAGATTCCCCTTTTCCCTCACAATGCAAACATAAGGAGAGAAAACGCACGAAATGCTAATGTTTGCGTCTTAATAACAAACGTGCAGGTTTGCGATAAATATGCATACGAAGATCTTATATATTGAGCACATCATTAAATTCAACAGCCATAGTTTTATAAAGAAACCGCACTGAATCCCAGAATCATCCATTTTCCCAATGTAACAATGGCTTCCAATTCATGGACTACAACGAAAAGATAAAGAGTGTCAAAGATGCAGGAAAATCATATTAAGGGCACTGATTTCATACAAACGATTTAGAGGCCAGGTCATTACGACGGGCCATACGAGCTTCCGTTACGAGATATATCAGCCAGGTCAATCCAATATACAAAAACTATGAAGCCACATGGGAGTGATTTCATCCATCTCATTTAGATGGCACAGAGATTGACGCTCACTCAGAAAATGAAAGAGCAATAACCCCAAGCGGAAGTAAATTGCCTGCTCACTTATTTGACATGCCTGAGGTCAGAGGTGAGTTTCTAGGGTGTTTCACTGGCAGGTTGGAGCATGAGGAAGTGATATTCCATCAATAGAGAAAGTAATTGGAGATGAGACCCAGTTTAAACAAAGAATATATAACCGTAATAATAATGCACTTGATGAAGGAATGATGAAAACGTACAAATTGGCAAGTGTAGGGCTCTAGTTTTTGTCGTTAAATAAACTAAACAAATTTTGTAATGATTCAAAGCAGCAACGAATTAGTTACAAAACTATCTGATCAGTGTACACAGAATTGCACAAGTTTGGTAAACTATCTGATCAGTGCACATAGAATTGCACAAGTTTGGTAAACTATCTGATGAGTGCACATAGAAATGCTCAGAATTGGTAAACTATCTGATCAGTGTACATAGAATTGCACAAGTTTGGTAAACTATCTGATGAGTGCACATAGAATTGCTCAAGATTGGTAAACTATCTGATCATTGCACATATAATTTCAGAAGTTTGGTCATGAACAAAACACTGGCCTAACACAGTATTCCCCAATACGACTGAGTGGCGTGTAACATGAACAGCCTTACTTTATCTTTAACAGCTCATTATGCTTTATATTTACAGCATATATTTAATTCATCTAACAATATTTTCTATTTGAAATGTAAATTTGGTTGATGTAACAATCTTTCCCTCATTTCCAACATATAATTTGTGACAGCAATGTTTTCACACACACACGCATATATATATATATATATATATATATATATATATATATATATATATATATATATATATATATATATATATGGCTATAACACATTTCTGAACCAAACCAAAATATTTTGTTCTCGTTGGCTGTACACCCTCTCCCCTCCGCCTCCAATTCTCAAACTTCCATCGGATCTCTCTTGAAGCGGGACAGTTCTACCACTCGGTTTCTACCCAGACTCGTTGCTAATAAATTCACATAATATGTGATATCACATGCAAACGTCGTGATATGAAGTATACAGGTAAAATGGGCTTAGGATTGAGTGGTCGCTTATGTAGGCATCTTCATAAAACATGCCATAAAACACAGAGAACATATCCCTGTCGCCATTCATTTCAATGTTGATGGTCATCATGGCACCCTCAATATCCAGGTCACTGACCTCAGATCCTGCACCACGGATGAACGATCTAGGCACGCTCTTGAGAATCGATTTATTTTTGAGCTTTAACCCTCAAATTTTTTATTCTTAACTCCGAACATTAATTTGTTTAAATTACTTGTTGATGTTCTTAAAAATAGTGACAACAGAAATGACATGTCTACGAAGAATACTCGGAGTGTCATTAAGAGATAGAATTAGAAACGATAACATCAGACAGAATACCAAAACAATAACGGTATTGGAACACATCAAAAGATAACAGATCAAGTGGTTTTCACACGCTTCCAGACTACCGACATATAGCATGCCACAAATGGACATGACACATAGACATAACGGTTATAAAGCCAGAGGCAGACCATGTAAAAGATGGATCACAGAAATTAAAGAAGCCACAGGAACAAGCTTACAAACAGCGCACAAGAAGGTCATATTCAGAGAACTCTTCCATCCCTGACGCCGCAAGGCAAACAATGGCCACAGCGCATAGATAGATAGTTGTTCTTATTGTAGTGCCATCTATGTTGTTATATATGTTATCATATCCCGTCCAATTTTCAACAAAACCCTATTCGTGTCTACATGTTTCCACATTCATCATTGTCACCTTTAACTTTGTATTGTTTACATGTCAATCGTGTATCTAATGCCTCTGTCGTGGGAACTTGTTTTTACTACTTTCATTGTTTTTCACTGTTTGTTTTATATATTCTTGAGAAAGACCTAACTCGTTGAAAATATCTTTTGTATTGTAATTTGTATGTTTTCATGTTTACACCTCATAACTCCTTATTCTTAGTGATAATATGTCTGTTGTGTGCGATTGAAACATAAAAAATGTGTGTTCTACGTAAGTACTAATATAATATATCAAAAAATGTAACATTATAATATAACGATACAATATAATGTATTATCATAATGTAAAAATAAAATATAACCATATATTTTAACAATATAATATAACAATATAATGTACCAACATAATGTAACTATATACTGTACTAATACAATGTACCAATATAATCTTACAATATTTAATGAAATAAAAATGAACATCACTAATTTTATATCATCATCATCAGGTGCCATGCCGGGTGGCGTTGGCGGTCATGGCTCTCCACAGCTCTCTGTCCACAGTATTATGTATCAAAGTCGTTGTTGTTTCTTTGCCGTGCCAGGTTGTCAAACTGTCTAATATTTTCTCACGTTGTCGCCCTCTGTCTCTGGTGCCTTCAATCTTGCCTGTTGTGATTATGTTCTCTAAACCTGCCTGTCTCATGAAGTGGCCAAAAAAAGAAGATTGCCTTTTTCTTATATTGTTGATTAAGGTCCGTTTCGCATTTAACTCTTTTAATACCTCTACATTAGTTTTTCTGGCAGTCCATGGTATTCTCAACATTCTTCTGTAGAACCACATCTCTGTTGCCTCCAATCTCCCACTTTCCAGTTTGTTTATTTCCAATTTTATATACAAAGGGTTAAAGTATTAGAATAAGTTGAAGAATACACTTGATAAATGTTTCGACCAACGTGTCTTTATCAAGATACAGACTAATAAACATAAAATGGAACTACAAAATAAAATGACTGCAATAAATAGAATTCTTATATCTTTTGTCTTATTCTTGTCGTGTTCTGGACATCAAGAATTTGCAGAATTCCAGTTGTCAATTCATCTTTTCTTTCAGCGTAAACGTCAGCGACTATGAAATGCACACGTGTTCAAGTTGGACAGCCAATAAAACTGGAAAGCAGTCCAGTTAGGTTTGATTTATGACGGCCAGCGTTCACGAAGACGATACCATTTTCATAGACGTACACATGGTAGCTCTGTTCCGAGTAATTACAATCTAAATTGGAGCCTGGTGTTTGATAATCTGAATGTGTTGATGTCACCACGCGAGGGTAAAGACGCTGGAGTCCAGCATCCTCCTTTTATGATGTCTTCACAGCGAGGACAATGTAAACATCCCCACCAAGAAGCCAACAACGGACTGCAGGGGAACACTTGAATCACAGTAGTGGGAACCCGTTCAATACTGCCAGTAGTGGTGCTTTGAAGAGAAGTCTTCCAGTTAGAACCATGATCAAAGACAACTATGTCAGGTAGTAATGACTGTGATTTAGAATGTCAAGACTGATTGATTATGATGGTTAAAAAGATTAAACGTTGAACGAGGGATAGGGTTTGGGTATGGGGTATTGTTTACATTACAGATTAACTTGAAGAGCGAAAAGAGAAATCGGCATACAGTAAAGAGGGAGGGTCGTATGGATTCAATTGTAGATATAAATTATCGCTTTATTGAGAAAAACGATATGGTTTTATTGAGAAATACATGATCAATTCAGGAAAAAAATACATTTCCTAATTGATTAGAAAAATAGATCCAATCGATCAGTTTGAAAATAGTTTCCGATTTAAATAGCACGGATGACAAAATACAAACTTGTATCACATTTCTATTCAGGTCAGTGTATGGTTGACATTCATTCTCAAATTATATGCCCACTATTTGCTATCTTTTTAGATTACTGATATTGTCTCGGTGGCGGAGAGGTTAGTTGGCCCGGTTCACAAACTAAACTGGCTCAAACTTGCTCGTGGTTTGAAATACGATCGTTCACATTCTACTGACGATAAGATGTACTATATTTGTCTTTGATAACACATCAACAATTGTTGAAAAAAATCATGCCCTGTTCAAGATAGTCTATAATATATGTTGAAATAATTCGGGGATATCGCTGGTACAGTTGTTAAACCATGTGACCTGTGATCATTAATCGCGGATTTGATCCCGGAACATGATATTATTTTACAAATACGAGTTTTTCAGAGATCTCTGGGAGTTATCGCTAGAAGCTATCAGGTTACGTGATATAAGTGGTACTGTTGGTAGACGGAGGTACCTCTTCGCTGAGTCGTACTATTGGTAGATGGAGGTGTCGCTTTGCAGAGTGGTACTATTGGTAGATGGAGGTACCGCTATGCAGAGTGGTACATTTGGTAGATGGAGGTGTCGCTTTGCAGAGTGGTACTATTGGTAGATGGAGGTACCGCTTCGCTGAGTGGTACTATTGGTAGATGGAGGTACCGCTTCGCTGAGTGGTACTATTGGTAGATGGGGGTGCCACTTTGGTGAGTGGTACTATTGGTAGACGGGGGTACCGCTTCGCTGAGTAGTACTATTGGTAGATGGAGGTGCCACTTTGCTGAGTGGTACTATTGGTAGACGGGGGTACCGCTTCGCTGAGTGGTACTATTGGTAGATGGAGGTGCCACTTTGCTGAGTGGTACTATTGGTAGACGGGGGTACCGCTTCGCTGAGTGGTACTATTGGTAGATGGAGGTGCCACTTTGCTGAGTGGTACTATTGGTAGACGGGGGTACCGCTTCGCTGAGTGGTACTATTGGTAGACGGGGGTACCGCTTCGCTGAGTGGTACTATTGGTAGACGGGGTACCGCTTCGCTGAGTAGTACTATTGGTAGATGGGGGTACCGCTTAGCTGAGTGGTACTATTGGTAGACGGGGGTACAACTTCGCTCAAAGAAACGGGGTACATATAATGAAGTCACGCGTGTGTACACGCTCTCCAAAAGAAACGACTGAAGAGGTTAAGGGGTGGCAATGTCTGTCTCATCCAAAATAAGATCAAAGAGATCCAGATGTCATGCTGCAGTCGGATGTGTCCAGCCTTAAGGCGCAGATATCGCAATAGAGACGTAAGTAATGGCACAACGCATTCCGTTCTCTGGATGTCACCCTACTAATGTGCAGAAGTTTGAAAACTAACGCAGAGGAATAAGAAGGTATTGTGAAACGTGAATACAATGAAGACAATCTTTTGCACCATCTAAAATTAGGTATTCAATTAGAAGAAATGCATTCAGCATCACACCCGCCGCTTGCAACTTCCAAGATATGCTATCCATTTCTTAGGTTCTGTAATCTAGCAGCCGTTTGAGATCTATATGTATTTTGTGTTGTTTTTATAGCTGAATTCAAAAATTCAAGTTTAAACAAACATCTATCAAAATTCCAGAATTTGCACTAATTACAGAAAAGTTAACTCTACCGAATCAATTAATTTTCTCCTAGAATGACCTAAACAAATCATTCTATAAATCTCCCCTATGAAATAATTGGAAACAATGTGAACATATAAACTAGAAGAGAAAATATAGATTGATACAATACATTTTTCCACTTCTTGTACCGAACTTTTATGTTTTTTCAGCATATTTATTGTAAGTTTCTACTGTTTAACAGGATGAAACCCGTTGAAAGGAATGCACTATGTCACATAGATTAGCTGCGATATCTGCGACTTTGGAACTTACACAATGGAATTCAGCATTGCTTAGGGATCACTTTGACCATCGATGAGATGAGATAACCAACTATTATCATCAGGCCCGTAGATAAGGACGCGTCTGTGGCGTTCAAACCCCCCCCCCCTTCCTTCCTTAGGAAATCTGAACAGAAATGGTGAAATTTACACATGAAAATGGAAATATTACTCTTTTACGGTAACCTCCCACCCCTAAGGTAATCATATCTACGGCCTTGCTTATCACTGAAAACCTCGTTAGTCGCCTCTTATGACATACATGGCAGATAACAGTGTCACTTTCAAGGCTCCCATTTCGGACACCGGCACCCCACATGCTACCTATGACTCCTATTTTCATGCCGTCGAAACACTCGGACGGTTACTTATTGTTTCCTTGTACCGGGTGTCTACAAAACCATTGTGCACTCGTTCACATTGGTGGTGGCAATACGTCACACGGATTGTGAGCATTTAGTGCGGAACTGTGCGGCATGAGTGCACACCGACTTCCTAGACACCCAATTTATAATTAACATGTCACATTATGATGAAAAATTGATGCAGTTCTCTGAGTAATTCTATTTGTAGCACTGAGTAATGGCCGTGTCTAAATTATAAGACATATTGGCTAATGGTAAATCACGCCCTATGTGATGACTAATTAGACTATTCCTTTTATTTGCATTGGCTATCACACACAGCATGATCATTGAAGACAAAACACATGTCATGCTGTATTTTTCCCGTTAGTGAGTTAAGGGAGTATTCCTTGATTGTATCATAAAGGTCGTCTGTCCTTGCTGTAGTGAACAATGAAAACACGAAAACAGTGAAATTAGCCATTAAAAAGACTTGATTTTCCATTAGTCAGTAAGTAATATATTGAAGACTTCCAGGGCAGATAATATTCTTACTTTAAGCAGTTGGGTTTTATCTATAACAAAATTGAAAAATGATTCTTTGGTGCAATTTGTTGTGTACATTTCGTTGTTTGATGGAAAGTTTGAAGACCTTTCTGCACGAAATCGCTACGGGGGAGGGAGGTGGGTCTACTAACCTTTTGGCTAAGTTCCTAGCGCTAAAAGTCATGTTCAAATTTGCTAATTGGGGGGGGGCACGGTTTGAACATAGAATTAGTATTCACAATCTACCTGGAATTAGTATACACAATCTACCTGGGATTAGTATACACAATCTACCTTGAATTAGTATACACAATCTACCTGGGATTAGTATACTCAATCTACCTGGGATTAGTATACACAATCTACCTTGAATTAGTATACACAATCTACCTGGGATTAGTATACTCAATCTACCTGGATTTAGTATACACAATCTACCTGGATTTAGTATACACAATCTACCTGGATTTAGTATACACAATCTACCTGGATTTAGTATACACAATCTACCTGGATTTAGTATACACAATCTACCTGGATTTAGTATACACAATCTACCTGGATTTAGTATACACAATCTACCTGGATTTAGTATACACAATCTACCTGGATTTAGTATACACAATCTACCTGGATTTAGTATACACAATCTACCTGGATTTAGTATACACAATCTACCTGAAATTAGTATACACAATCTACCTGAAATTAGTATACACAATCTACCTGAAATTAGTATACACAATCTACCTTGAATTACTTTACACAATCTACCTGGAATTAGTATACGTAATCTCAGGAACTCTTACGAGGTAGAACCAACTACTATGTAAGTCCACTTCTTTCTTTCTACCTTTACCCAGCCCCCCCCCACCTTTCCCCCTCTCCGCCACATAAAAAGTCAGGGACTTAGTGAACAGAAGTCGTAGTTGAATGTTACAACCAAATCCTTCTATTATAACAGAAATATTACTGCGTGCTGATCCCAAACATCACTTATTGTAGTTGCTACGACTCAGTTACTTTGTATATTTTTTAGTATCATCTGGCAGTGAAAATCACGAAACAATTCCAATCATTCAATATAAATGAATACGTTTTGGATCAGGCACCTTACTAAACAAGAGTAGGGAACTGGTTCCAATATAAGCGAAACGTCACAGGTCTAATTCGATTTTCTCTCTTTGGGACAATGTAGCAACACTATAACCGCGGCTACAGACGGTACTACAGCCCTTCTAACTGAATTAATTTGGACCCCCGTAAGTTACATTTTTGTTGGGTTTTTGATAGGTCGCTATTTACATACTTGGAGTCGCTTGTCAAAAATAGCGAAGGACAACCAATATATCGCAGGAAAATCTGAAACTAGTTCACGTTTACGTTTTAGTTGTCAGGTCACTCATACTTTCGATCGCTCACGCTATAACTCTGATCGCAATTGGGAATATATCGGAGGTGGGAAGGGAAGCTATATTGGTACTCCTTACAGAGGCAAGCACGGGATAGAATCAAATTAGTCAACGTATTGACCAACTGTCTTCAGCAGGGCAAGGCGACAGAGATGTTATAAAAAACTTGGATGTGAAGGGAAACTAATACAAATGTTTACTTAATCATAAATTGTCAGGATATAACGAGTCTCCGTTATACTGTCATGTGGAAGTATCTGGGATCATCCTTCAAAAGTTACACTATTTGACTTTCCCGTGATTTTAATTGGTGACTCACTATAAGTATACTTATGGAAAGTATTCATACACATATAGATACTTAGTTTTCTGTCAAGGCAATGAAAATCTTGGGAACAATCGCATGAGTCATTGAGATCGCCGGATGTCCAAATAATAACGGAAATAGTCCAATGAAACTTTAAGAAGGCTAGATTCCCAATTAGCTAGTAGGTCTTGTATATTAGATGGTTATGGTTTCGTATGTCACAAATCTCGTGTAAAACAGTGCTACTCTAAAGCAGGAGCCAACTAGGACACAAGTATATCACCGCTTTGCAGGGGTCAAGTAGCAAATACATACTTTTGAGGGACATAATGTGTATCACATAAATGTCTGAAATTAGAGGGAACATACACATGTATCAATCAATCAAGTACAATGCCGAATGGCGTATGCGATCAAGCTTCTCCACGGCTTTCTGTCTCTTATGATTTAAATAAGCTTGGTTGGTGAACTTCTACCGCTCCACAATACTAATCCATCTAGCAACCTCTCATTTTGTCGTCGCCAGTCTCTTCTCTACTTGATCTTTCCAGTGGTTATTAACTGTTCAAGCTGTATTCTTCTCAGTACGTTCCCCAGAAACCTTGATTGTCTGCCCCTAATGTTTGATATGATTGATCGTTTAACGCCAACATCAAAGAGAACCTCTGTATTAGTTTTCTTAGATGCCTATGGTATTTTCACCACTCTTCTCAGGAACCATATCTCTGTAGCCTCCAGCTTGTTTTGATTTTTTGTGTGTTTACAGTCCATGCTTCCCAACTATAAAAAGGATTGGTGTGATATAACATATCAGCACTCGAATTCGGGTCTGCTATGATAGTGTTCTATTGCACAAAATAGTTCTAATTTTTTTGGAATTCTGATTTGGCTTGTGCTGTTCGGTTCTTTATCTCACTTGAGCATCTACCCTCTGATGTTAACAGGGTGTCAAGATATTTCACTTTTTCAACTTATGTTAATTTTGTATTATTAATCATTATGTTGCATCTTGGTCTCTCCAATACAACCATTATTTCTGTTTTCTTCTTGTTTAAACTGAGGCCTTTGTTTTCACTTTCTTTCACTACTTTATCTAATAGGGCTTGTAGTTCCTGTTCGCTTCCTGCGATCAGTACTGTGTCATCAGTATATCTCAAGTTATTAATATTGCATCGTCCCACTGTTATTCCTGGTATACATTCTATATTTCGCATCATAATGTATTCTGTATACAGGGAGAAAAGATTCGGTGACATTGTACAATCTTGCCTGACAATTATTTCTATCCTTTGAAATCTTCCTATAGTGTTGTTAACTCTCATCGCCGTCGTTTGATTCCAATACATATTTCTTAATATTCTTAGATCTTTCCCATCAATGTTAAGATTTTCTAGCAGTTTTGTAATCTCTGAATGCTTGACCGCGTCAAATGCTTTAATCTATGAAGCACAGGTATATGTTGGGTTGCACTTCTATGACCCTCTCCATTAATGTTCTATCGGACATTTCTTGTGCCTTTCCCTCTACGAATCAGCATTGTGTATAAAAACATATATTAAAATATATTTTATTCATATTCACATATTTATTTTTGAAAGTAGGAGACATCTGTTCCATGATCTGGTATGATATGTTGCATCTATGTTGGATTTCTTTTGTGTTTTTCCCCATTTGATGATATGATGCTTCCACGATAAGTGAATTCTTTCACCTGTTTAAGTTGTTGATCATCGATTAGAATAGTGATGTTTCTTTCTGTTTTACGATTGACATTAACTCCGGTTTTTTTCTGTGTTTATATTTATGTTGCATTCCCTACATGTTGTGTGAAGTATATTTATATGTTGTTGTTGTTCTTTCGTTGTTGCTATTATTGCTTGATCGTATTAAAAATTATTCGCTAAGAACATTGTTTAGATTGTCTTCTTCATTAGTGCTGGCAATCGATATATGTGATGAATGACAAGGGAGATAGAACACATCCTTGTCGCACTCCAGAGTGTATGTGGAATTTATCTGAAAACCCAAAACTCGTTCGAACTACAAATTGGTTGCCTGTGTAACTACTTCTACACAAGTTAATTAGGTTTTGTGGAACCCCATATTTTGATAATATTTTCCAAAGTTATTGTCTGTCTAACTCTGTCGAAAGCTTTTTCTTGGTCGACAAACGTGACATACAGTTCTTTGTTGTTTTCATTCTTTTACTCTGCCATTTGTCTGAGTGTAAAAATGGCATCTGTACAGCTTTTGTTCCTACAGAATCCCATTTGAGTGTTGATAAGCTGTGGTTCTATGAATGCTCGTAACCGTCTTTCTATTATGCTGTTGAAAATGTGTCCAGTGTGGCTAAAGAAATGAAATACCTATGTACTTTGTACACTATCTTTTTCTGTCTTCTTTCTTCTAGATAGGTATTATTACAGCGTTATTCAAGTCTTTTGTTGTTTCTTGTGTGTTCCATATTATATTAAACATCATGTGTAACAATTTTATGCATATTTCTGCGACTGCCTTGATTAATTCGATTTGTATGTTGTCGGGTCTTGCGGCTTTGTTTGATGGAGCCAATTGTATTGCACTTTTTTAGTTCTGCTAGCAATATGTTTGATTTTAACTCGTCGTTATATTATTTAGTATGTTGTTGTCTCCTCCATCTTTTAGATTTAGCAATTCTTTAAAATACCGTTGCCACCTTTTAATGATTCGTTTCTGGTCATTGATTGTAGGTCCATTTTCATCATTTATTATTTCGGTTGATTCATATTTATCTTCTCTGTTTCTCATATTCTTAATTTTATATATCATCACACACAAACATCCAAACACATCATCACACACAAACATACATCATATATCATCACACACAAACATACATCATATATCATCACACACAAACATCCAAACACATCATCACACACAAACATACATCATATATCATTACACACAAACATCCAAGCACATACAATCCCACACAAACATACAAGCTTCTGTGTGTGAAATCAAGCGAACATGTACATAAACACCACATAACTGCATACAAACAATTACACATTCCAGTAGAAACCAACACACGCACACATACACACCTACACAAAGTACAACTAAAGATTTACACATACACATATCTAACTAACCTCATACGACCCTGGTCCGGGAAAATCTTCCTTCTCTTTATGGAAACGCTTTTCTCTAGTGGCTATATGTCCACCCTTGGTGCTCAAAGCATGCGTGGAATAGCTGTACGATGCTGGACCTGCGATCACAGACAATCCACCAGTTGAACGTACGATTTGATTAACATTGATACATATCATTATAAGAGAAACGATACTAACAATGGTAAATGAATGTGTGCGTGCATATGAATAAAATAAACATGTTATCAACCAAATTTATGCGCGATATTTGTATTTTAGTAGATATTTTTTTTTCCTGATTTTCTAATTGCCATAATATCTGAATGTGCATATGACTTTTCGGATAATCATGCGCCTCTAAGGTTTTCCATTTGCCAGTTGTAGGAAATGCTTCCTACGCTGCATGTCAGATACTATCTATCTATTCTATGTATTGTATTGTCTTTGATTTTGCTGTAAGGTGTGGCAGGATTGAATGACCATCGATTTTTGGACTAGGGTACGGTTGGTCGCTTGATATGCAGTAATATTGTGACATCTCAGAACAGTTGTAATTCCTTCAATCCACCTTCTTCTTTGTGCTATCCTTGTTGTATCTTGCTGTTTTCATTCTCACAAATTATTATCTTGCTGCTGGCCAGTATTAGTTCATTATTAAGTAGGCGAACGATTTTCGTCTCTATTTCTCAATATATTTAACCACAGATGATGGTCCGACAGTTCTTCTAATATCTTTATTCCTCACATGGCCTCATCGTGTTATGTGTGCTGCTGTTCTTAGACAATCTCATTTCACACGAAGTAGACTTTCTCTTGTCAAAAAAAGAATCAATAAACACACTGGAAAGTGGGAAATTAGAGGCAACAGAGATGTGGTTCTACAGAAGAATGCTGAGAATACCATGGACTGCCAGAAAAACTAATGTAGAGGTGTTAAAAGAGTCAAATGCGAAACGGACCTTAATAAACAATATAAGAAAAAGGCAAACTTCTTTTTTTTTGGCCACTTCATGAGACAGGCAGGTTTAGAGAACATAGTCACAACCGGCAAAATTGGAGGCAATAGAGACAGAGGGCGACAACGTGAGAAAATATTAGACAGTATGACAGTCTGGTACGGCAAGGAAACAACAACGATCTTGATACAAAATACTGTGGACAGAGAGCTGTGGAGAGCCATGACCGCCTACGCCAGCCGGCATGGCACCTGATGATGATGATGAGACTTTCTCTCTTTTAATTTGTTAGTGTCAATTTCTGACATTGATAACAAAGTGTTGGTATGAAGATTTAATTTATGAAATTTATTAAGGAATGAAAAAGTATCGAGACATTAGTTAGTAGTGAGATTATCTGAATCATTGTGAACCCGTGTGTTGCCGGAGCCCGAAAGGGGAGCAAAGAATAGCAGCACTGTTTACCTTTCATGCATGTCGTAAAAGGCGACTACGGAGGTTATGGGATGGAGTTGACTGCCCCATCCCATATAGGATAAGTGACCCAAAGTCATGATGAAGTCGGATGTGTCATGCCGAAAGGCGCAGATATCTGCAATGCTGTAAACCATGGCACAGCGCATTCCGTTATACGGAATACATCTTGCTAATCTGCAGGAGTTTGAGAACGAACGCAGAAGAAGAAGAAGAAGAAGAAGAAGAAGAAGTATACGGAAATGTAATTCTCTGATCTTCTTTTGACCATCTCCGCCGCTACCAAAAGACGACTGATAGTTCTAATTCAGTGTTGTTTAAAGACAGTTCTTCTAATCCTACAATTAAACATACCTCCTTTATTCAATCGAGACTTAGAAAAAGTTAATTACGTTTTGCCTAATCATTGGAAACACCCACCATAACACACAATCGGTGTTTCGACCGAACAACTTTATCAAGAGCACAAAATAACAAACCATGAGATAGGAACGGTACTGTTTGCGTTCACATCATAATGGTTATATGAGATCACTTTCAGAAATGCGGAAGACTATGAATGGAGTACAAACTAGACGGACAGATACGGAACAATACTAAACAAAAATTGATATAATAGAACGGGATAATGACAAAACAAAGCATAAAAACAGTATAATATAACATGATATCTAATATAGCTCTGTAGCGTGGAGGTACAGTACGCTTCTTCTTCTTCTTCGGCATTCATTCTCAAACTCTCACTGGATCTCCCTTGTATTAGGACCATGACTCTACTAGATTTCCAACAGAATGGAAATGCATCGTGTCACCGTTTTATTTGCATCAATGGCCCGACACATCCGACTTCGACAGGGAAGTGCGTTTCTAATTGCGGCACATGTACATGGTTGTAGGTAATTATATGTTAAGATCATTGAGAAAGGAATGACTAAATACTGAGCGAATTTATATTTCTCAGGAATCTCAACAGCTAAAACAGTCAGTGTTCATATTTACGTCCTACATTATGTATTAGGTATGTTGATTATCCTCTTCGCACACCGGACAAGTCTATAGGTGCTCAGATCTCCGCTTCAGTAAATCTCTCATGGTATAACGGCTGATGGTTCCGGTTCTATGTTGGTTCACTGCTCTTTTTGAAATCTTTGTCAGGGGCTCTCTACGGGCCACGCACATCCTCACTCCCAATTCGCGCATTCTCTATATTGACTCATGCTCATTCATCTCAAAATCCTCTGATCGTGAGGACTCACGAAGAGCAATGAGTATGTCTGCTCGGTCCATAAGCTGACCGTCTGTTGTGGTTGCGACGCTAGCTAATTGGTCGGCTCGTTAGTTTCCCTCCACGCCCGCGTGTAAGTGGACAAAAATAAGCGTGAGTCTTCGTAGTGATGCCCGCATTCCTGCTCTCTCAAATGACTCCACCCATTCCCTACGTACATCACCTGTTTTGACTTTCTGAATCATATTCAGAGAGTCACTTAGTATGCACGCATGGGAATAGGCTTGCGATTCCAGCCAGTTAAGTGCCTGCATTACGGCGAATGCTTCCATTGTTAGGGTGCTTGCACTGGCTTCATGTACTGTTCTTCCTTTTGATCTGGCAGTAAATGCCCATGCGCATCGGTGGGCCTTTAGAATCATATTCAGAGAGTTATGTCCTAAATATGATATGCTACGAATTATTGAGTAGAAAGTAGTATGCCTCGAGGTAGGTTAACAATCTACTAGCATATTTGTACCTTCTGAACCTTCCTACGGTGAACTATTACTAATATGACATTCTACTCTCACCACATCCACGATTTTCCCATATCCCTTACCGCTGTGTCCCCAATGCACCCAGAAATGATAAGCATTACCCCTTTCTGAATTGTATTCAATCGTTCAGTCTGCGTGTGGCCGAGCCTCAGAATGTTCAACGCATTCTCTATCACAGATCAACAAGGACATTCGGTATAGTACCCAGTGTGACTTCTGAAAATACTGTACTAGATAAATAGCTGACGAAAATAAAGATTCAATCGATATTTAAATATTTGGTTCATAAAACAGAAACAAATGCGGGACTAAAATATGACATAATAGTTGAGGTCAGCGGTTCTCAACTTTGTGTCACTTGCATTTTGGAGGAGGAAGGTGTAAGGTGAAGAGGTCTACAGAGCTTTCCATCATACTCGGAAGAGTATACGTCTCAGTGGTAAAATACGTTAAAAAGAAGCTTTCTGCTAAGGGTGGATCTATGTGTGTATATAGACGACATGGTCCATTATCGTGTATAGATACATGTAGTCACAAGAAAGATCTCTCTGTGTGTGTATATATATATAGACGACATGGTCCGTTATCTTGTATAGATACCTCTAGTCACAAGAAAGATATGTGTGTGTATATAGACGACATGGTCCATTATCATGTATACAGACATATAGTCACAATAAAGACTTCAAACATTTGCTGGTACAATTGTTGGCCAATTTTTACTGAATGAATGGGTCAAGTTATTGGACATTTATTTATCGCTTGCTGCCCTAGAATGAGGTCAAATACTTTACTGTAGGTCAGAGGTTCTCAACTTATTCAGACGGCGAGCACCTGCCACTTGTAATACTGAGTGTTTTAGTAGCATAACATATAATAGGGATGAAAAGGAAATTGAAAGTAACATGAACTTGAAGCATGTCATGTTCTCATCTTTATTGCGCCGTACACACTTCTTCATCTTTTCACCAATAATCGTAGAGAGTAACACTATTTATTTCGATGTGCACAACAAAGTTAAAACTGTAAAGGGAACTAATCATCATCAGTGCTCGCGAGCATTTTTTTTATTCTTATAGTGTGAGCGCTACATGTTATTGCGTGGGCACTAAATGTCATTATTCATTATGAAAGCATCAGTGTGCTCGCGAACATCGGGTTGAGAATGCCTGCTGTAAGCGAATGATGTTGATGTTTGTCGACATGACTGTTGTATAAATAAATAACGAAGCTGGTGAAAACACTGCCAGAACCAAAGGACGCGAGTTATCTTTCGACAGTAAAGTAGACTGAATTAATGAGGCCTTCATTAGTTACTTTTTTAATTTAATATTGTCGCGATTTCCGTTGGTAACTATCTATATTATTGAAATCACATGCAAAAAATTGCATTATCGACTCCAAGTATATAAATAGTGGCCACCGTAAATCAAAACAATAATAAAAAGCATTCACCAATTATTCAAGGTCTAATTAATTCTGCGAACACGTGTCCTGCACTGTCGAAAAGTCACGGTTTCTTCATACATTGGTAGCGCGGTATGGGAAACATCGTATGATATCCACAAAACTCTATTAAATTAAACGTTTCGACTTATATATATATATTTATTAGATGAGCGTACATGAGACGTTAATTCTTTCTTTACTAAATTGTAAAGTGAGCATATACTTCACAAATTTGCAAAGTGGGTGATTCCTTTCCCAGGTGATGAGCACTAAAGGGTTAATAGGAGATATTGAGCGATAACGCTTTGGAAAATACTGCATCGGTCAGAGTCACATAAATATTGAAAATACTTGATATTCATTACTCAACTATTCTTTACTCAATTATTCATTACTCAATTATTCATTACTCAATTATGTTTTTATGAGTAAAGCAAAGCTGTATTATTTTTCGACGCAGACAACATTTCTCTCTATACAAGTCTTCAGCCATTATACTATGCTTGAGTTCCGCAAAGAGAAAAAAATAATGGTCTTTGACCATCCACACATGTATCACCTGCCGTACCTCTTTATCCAACTGAAATAACGGTCACGGTATATCAAGGTGCCCTGTCAGACACTTTGCAGGCATTACTGAGACTTTGAGTACTGTAAAATATCATGGCTGATGCAGTATGCTGAACAATCTAGATTAATATAAATAACCAAAAGCTCGGAGGGTATCTGTAATTTTGCATCACAACTGTCTAGATTACACATTTTGCCTGACACGGCTGTGACAACTACAAGATTCGAAACAAATATGCACCAACAACTACACGCCTTGCACCTCACATTCACACGTACATAAAACTGCACACTTCGCACCAAATATGCACCTACAACTACACGCTTAGTACAAAATATGCACCTACAATTACAATCATCGCACCACACATGCACAAATAACTACAACTACAAGCTTCGCATCAAACATGCACCTACAACTGCACGCTCGCATCAAACATGCACCTACAACTACAAGCTTCGCATCAAACATGCACCTACAACTACAAGCTTCGCATCAAATATGCACCTACAAGTACAAGCTTCGCATCAAACATGCACCTACAACTGCACGCTTCGCACCAAATATGCGCCTACAACTGCACGCTTCGCATCAAACATGCACCTACAACTACAAGGTTCGCATCAAACATGCACCTACAACTGGACGCTTCGCATCAAACATGCACCTACAACTACAAGCTTCGCATCAAACATGCACCTACAACTGCACGCTTCGCATCAAACATGCACCTACAACTACAAGCTCTTCACCAAAATATGCAGCTACAACTACAAGCTTTGCATCAATCACGTACAATTAACTACAACTACACGTTTCTCATCACACATGATGTAACCAAATTTATAGAAGTGTGTCCTGCCATATTGTCTGATGTAACCATATTTATAGAGGTGTGTCCTGCCATCTTGTCTGATGTAACCATATTTATAGAGGTGTATCCTGCCATCACTTTAAGTTGATTACATGATGTAGTGATTAAGGAAACGTTGTCATCAACCAAAAACAACGCTCAGAAGAACATTTATGAATGAATTAAAATCAACAGGCATAAATGCACAAGACCTGCAATCCCTAGCAACTGACTGACAGGCATGGAGAACTATGACATCCGCCCTATATACCAAACTTGGCAAAAGAGGAACTGACTGACTGTCATTGGTGTCGCCACGATTTCTTCTATATTTGAAATAGTACTTCTTAAATACCATACCCAATCATACCGTGTTCTGAATAATTATGAGACGGGTGTTCTAACTATTTGGCACACTAGCACAGTTATACTTTGTCAGTATAACAAATATAGTAAACACTAGTCAAATCTCTCTTGCTAGAATGTCTAATAAGACATTTTCCGAATAACTTTAGGTTTTCTCCTCTCTGTAACATCAAACAATAGTGCTAAATTGCCTTCCTTACATCACAGACGGATACTTCAACCAAGCGATGAGACCACCCGCTGATTCTATTTTTCATTCAATCAGATGTTGAAGAGATCGTCCTGGTGGATCCTTTGGCAACAGAAGCGTTCACGTTCGTCAGGCAACAGACACAGAAACAGATATGACTGTCACACCATATTACAACAAGTGACAGAAGACTTTCATTAACACGTCACGTTCTCTGAGTAAATAACACTACGGATTACTGTAAACTTCTGAGTTTGCGTAGCACGGTAAATATGCCCGGGCAGAAACTAGCAAATATTGCACAGTTGAGCTACAAAAAATCATCTATTTGTATATACTGTATTTTCATTTATATATATATATTTAATATATATATATATACATAACAAACTTAAGAGCACTATTTTCTTTCATAAGCACCATATTGCACCAGGTTAAGTTAATAGTTAATTTTTTAGTTAATTGTTTTAAGTTAATATATAAATTAACTAAATATATTTTTGTATTGATATTTATTGTTATAGTGATTTATTTTCTGTCCAAGTTTGATAGAATGAAATAGAGGAACCTTGAAAAAAGATAAACTTAAATGTGGAATCTGATGTGAGGGTGTTCTTGCCATCAAGTTACTTGTGTAACAATTGCGCTCAAAATTTAGCGATAATACATTAGACACGTTGTCCTTTCTAGGATCTCATTATTTAAATTTGACCAAGTATTAAGAAAAACACAATTATTTTAATATTTAATAAAATTATTTTCATTAAAAAGTTAAGAATATTATTTTTGTGTCGTTTGATTAAAGTATGAAGTTAGACATTTGTATTATTCTTGAAAGCTGATTGAGCATCAAAATATTTGTTTTTCTGAATATTTTTACTTCATTGATAAATCGTCACATATTGGGATATCGAAATATCAGGGTTCCAGTACTGGTAAACTTCAATATCGAAATATCAGGATTCCAGTACTGGTAAACTTCAATATCGAAAATACCGGTTTTGGTAAAAGTATCCAGTGTTGCGACCCATCTAACATATATCTATTTTAATTCTGACCCCCACTGCAAAATTCTAGGAG